>VZTJ01003513.1:383824-484819 GCA_013397795.1 Orthonyx spaldingii
TTTTTTTTTTTTTTTTAAATACAGATCTACTTTCATGTTCCCGTCTGGTTTCAGCTCTCTTCTGTAACACAATTTAAAGACATAGAGTGCAGTGCTTACAGAGTCTGGCAGACCTAATCTTTTCTTAGAGCTCTAATTTTAAAACATTCTCAGCTAAGGAAGGAACCTGTAGGAAATCAGTTCCGGAATATGAAACAGACTGGAATATCTACTTTGTATTTCACCAGTTTATGACTAACCTTACATAGACAATTATATTTGACTAACTATTTTACTTTAAAGAAGGACATGACATGCCTATTTTGAAATGATAGTTCTTTATGCTTCATGTTTGGTCTCATTTAATAAATCAGACCAACACTTGTAAGTATAAATATTAATCTTATAACTCCTTATAGTGTGGCTGAATGCTGTCTGTTGTTTTGTTTATATCCAAATCTGATTTCCTTATAAAAGTGCATTGAGATGTACTTTATAGGTATTCAGGATTCCTGTTTGTGCCTTTTTGTTGTTGTTGCAGTGATTAAGTTGGCATTATGATAGATGAGTGGAAGTCAAATCCCTGCACTAGCAGGGTTTAAGGTAATGAAACAGGAATTTTAGGTGAACTTTTCTGAACACTTATTTGCAACACACTCTTGCACTGATGGATTTTTGCTCTTATCTAACTGTTCAATAATATCAGTGAAAGTAGTTTCACATCTTGCTTTTTAAAGTCTTAACAGTTACTACTTGCAAGCCATCACTGGGGAATAGTTTCAACAATTAAATCTACCAGTGTTAATTATTCTTTTACTAAGGTCCTAAGTTTTCTGCTCCCTGTTTGGCCAACAATAGTAAAGCTCAAAGATTTTTACTGTTGTGTATGTGAAATAGCATATAAATAATGTGGTATAATATGTGGATTTTCATTGCAACCCCTTCTAAAGTAGAGAAAAGGTGATCAGAAATTATTTCACAACTGTTTACATGGGAATTCTTACAAGGATGACTTAAAAGTGTGGCTTTTAACCTGATGTAGATTGTAACCTGTTATTCTTTGCAGTTCCAGGAGTGGCTATTGCTGTGAAATCATATGCTAAAATGAGAAGCCATAGGACATTTTCCAAAGCACAAGATGTACTCCTCACTCCGTGTGTATGTAGTGTGTGTGCACATACATGTGTATGGATTTAGATATGTAGATACAGAGATATAGATAGATATAGATATAGATATAGATATAGATATAGATATAGATATAGATATAGATATAGATATAGATATAGATATAGATATAGATATAGATATAGATATAGATATAGATATAGATAGATATAGATATAGATATAGATATAGATATAGATATAGATATAGATATAGATATAGATATAGATATAGATATAGAGATAGAGATAGATATATATAGATATAGATATAGATATAGATAGATATAGATATAGATATAGATATAGATAGATGATATAGATATAGATATAGATATAGATAGATGATATAGATAGATGATAGACATAGATATAGATATGTACCTTCTGTGTGTACCTTCAAAGGTTTGTTTGATTCCTTTTTGTCAGGTCATTTTAAGTTTGTCTTGGGTGGGAAACATGAAGTCCTGGGAGAAGAAAAGCCATGGAAGAATACAATAGGCCTTTGACTCTGGACACAAAGGACTTGCAGGTTTACAGTTTGAAGGAAGGCCTGTCCTTTTCCTCAGCTGAAGTGTCTGCAAATATTTTACTACACTGTAAACCCTTAGAATGGTGCTGACTGTTGTAATGCAAAGACTGATCTAGCCAGAGTTTGGAAATCATCATCTGCAATTTTTTTCAAAATGATTACATGCTTACAAGATTGGGTGATGTCTATAACGCTAATGAAATATCTCATCTAGATAAGGCTGTTAGAATATGGCCTTCAGAAAGTATCAACACTTCCAATTTGTGGTTACAGTTTATACCAATGCAACAGAATGTGATTTTCATATTAATTTTTATAAAGAACTGCTTCGCAAAATGTTAGAATAAAGTTCATGCATATTGGAAGTTTGTCAGTTATTTCAACGTGAACAAATATTGGAATATTGGTAATTGTTAATTTTTCCATATTAATTTAAGTATATTTTTAGACTTTTCAAATTAAACATGATTTTAGTAACTCAGTCAGCAGTATCTTTGAGATATTATCACAGAAGAAAATAAGCCAACACTCTTGCCTATTTCCCAGCAACTAAGTTTTTCTGCTGATTCACTCAACATTTTCTGGTTTTACATCCCAGTAGAACTGGTTTGGAAATTGTTCACTAGTTGTGATCCAGACATGAAGCTGAGCTGTTCATGAGGTGGATATGATTTGAATTCCAACACCTTCCTTTAACAGGTAAATGTCTTCTTTTATCAGGTAAATGACCAGCCCATCTAACTCTTGTTTTTCATTGGAGGTATTTGAGTTATCCTTCCCTTTAATTTCAACAACAAACACTATTCTGTATTTCCATTTTCACTGAGACAGGCACATTCTTGTGGAAAAGGTTTTTTTTGTTTAGTTGTGTTGAATTGTGTCTGCCTATAACAGATGGGTTTGTTAAAATTTAGAAAACTTATTCCTGCATCAGCAACATCTGCATTTGCACAAGTAAAAAACTTCTACTCTGTAATGTAACCAGACTCAAGTGTTTGTCTTACTAGCACTAAATTATAGCCAGAATATCTCTGACTAAATTCTACCTATTGTAGCACTTTTGGTTTTAATTTACTGTGCCTTAAACCATGTTACCAGGAGTTTTACATTATAAATCTGCTTAAGAAATGATCAGGACTTAATTTTTGATTTCTACATAAAGCAAATAGCTTCTAGTTTTAAAAGAAGCAATAACTGGTTATTCAAGAGAAAATGTCCCAGACACTGTGAGATAAAGCAGTGAAGCCGCCAAGGGAGAAAAGAAAATCAAGCAAAGCCAGAATAAGTGAGCTCCAAATTGCCAGTAAAACTTCTGCAACATCTCAGGGCAAAAGAGACGTGGAAAAATGTTGACCATACAAAATGATTTTTAGACAGAAAAGGAATAGTTGGTCATACGCTAAATGGAACAAGACCTGTTCCTGGAGCAAAATTACACAAAGGAACGGTGCCCAGATTTCCTGGAGTACTGAAACAGGCACAAAGGAGACAGCAGACAGGCCACAGTATTGTCCTTACAGATCTTTGGTGATGTGTTGCTTAATCTTGATCAGGACTTCTTTTCTGCCACATCAGATAGTACATGTGACAAAGAACTCAAGTTCTGTTCTGTCAGGTCATATTAATTTCCCAAATAGTCTTCTTGATTAAGCAAAATTGCTTACTCTAAAAAAACCTCAAATATTTCTTTACCTGCTATACAGTTGCCAAAGTCATCTGCTATTACTGTTTATTAGCAATTTAAAACCTTGTTTGGGATATCTCTTCATCCCAGGAATATAAGAGAATTTCTCTTTACACAACATATTATATAGCTTCAGAGGAATTTCCCTCCAATTGTGTTATATACATTTTATGAACAGATCTTTCTACTTCATTTTGGGTTTAGAAAGTACTAAAAACAATGATAAAATATTTTCTGTTCCTTCTCAAAATGAACAAAGAATTTTATGAAAATGAAAAGGCAATTTAATTTCTAATCCTTGTCTCTACTTAATTGCCACTGCCATTTCCTGCTTCATTCCCTGCTGCTTTTTAGACACTAACACACAATTCCTTGCATTTTTCCTTCTTCACATCTTTTTATCTCTCATTATGATATTTTAAGCCACATTTGCTATTTAAAATGGTCTTTGTCGTGTGCTAAAACCATAAAATCATGTTTAAAATGTCAATAACTTCTTTAAAGGGATTAATTTCCATCACAAAGGTATCGGGGTGAATAGTACTGCTAATAGAATCACATAGAAATTGTATTTTCTCCCAGGCCTGGGTGGGGCACTGGGTATTGACTTTGCCTGCAAGAAAAAGAGATGAAAAACAGAGACAGTTTGTGCTTTCTAGCGTTACCTGGCAGCCTGTGTTGGTATTTTATGCTGGAGCAAAGTGAAACCACTTTATCTTGTCTAATGGGATACCGCACAGGAATCAAATATGTTAGTAGGAATGCTTGTTCACAAGCACAGTGGTTGCCAGCTAGTTAAATTTGGGGAAAAGAACAGAAGAGAAACTGCCTACTTGCTGTGGAGAAAAAATAATACTGCTCCATCTGTTCCCACTTTCCAACACCTTCTCCACTTAGGAGGGAGAGACCTGTGACAGTTGTTCTGCCTTGTGGAAAGAAAACTGTGATACAGTCTCTCATGTGTTGGTGGAGCAGTGAACCCAATGTTGTATGTAAGTAAGTCTTCCCTCTCTGCTGCACTAGGAGGCAACAAATCCTTCTCTCAGAAGAAAAGCATATACCTTTCCCTAGGTTTGATCCAAACACAAGGGAGATGTAGTTAAGCTTTGGAACAGAGTCTGGAAGAAAAGTGACAGTTCTTGACACTTAGACAGGGAAAAGGACATCCCAAGGTCTGCTTTCTTCAGGTCCTATCTAGCCTCCTTACCTAATTGGAAGAATGACAAGCTTCAGTCTTCTGGGATGTCCCCCTTATAGAACAAGAGGTTCCTTGCAAGTCTGGTGATTTTAGAGTTTTCTTTTTTCCAGGAGTCAAGGGACTGCCATCTGTTATTGGACATATTTTTGTGGTTCTACTAAGAAGATTTTTCTATGATGGTTATCAGCTCAACAGCTCTAGAGAAGTCAGAGCTGAAAATTCAAGCACTGGAATGCAAGAGAAATATCCTTTTCCCAGCTGGAGGATGAGAGGTGGAGACAGGTGATCAAGAAGGATTAGTTTATTGGAGAAAATCCAGGGTCCAATTAAAAGGGTGGGGAGAAAGAGAGGTAAAGGGACTGGCAACTGTGGTTTTCTGGTTAGAGAGGGATACAGTAGAATGAACAGGAAAACAGGAAGAGAAGGCTGTGAAAAAAACAACTCAAGGCAGCAGAAAAAGTGATAGGAGAGATATATTGTGTGTGAGGGATTGGTCAGGATTAGAAAAAGTCTAGAGCCAAGGGAACAACAAAGATGATGTCAGACTTTTAAGAAGAAAGGAGAGGAACAGCATTAAAATAGGGGAATTTGAAAAGGGGAAATTTGTGATGGTGGTGGAAGTGTGAGTGGGAAAAATATTAGAAAGGAGACATGAAAACAGAAAGGAAGAAAACTCCACATTTTACTCCGGCTTGAATATCTCAGTAATTGCATTTGGGTGGTGCTAATTTGGAGCCCTTTTCGTTTAGAATGGAGTATGTCATTGAAGGACAAATTAAACATCTGATATCTGGAAATCTTGCAAAGGGTGAATTAGAAAGTTAAATACATCTTGTGCAACCTCCATTGGTTTTCACTTGTAATACCACACCAATTACACAGACCTTTCTATTCATAAAATACACTTGTGTAAGCATTACCATCATAAATGACCCATTCTTGAAAGATGACAAAGAATGCATTGGAAGAGCTATATAAAAAAATTATAACAGGTGAAAAACTTCTACATTCTTTTCTTGTTATATCTTAGGCACTTCTGGGAATGAGAGAGATACTGAGTTGCTTATATACCTAACCAGTGCCATGCAATTTTGAGCCTGACAAGCTAGCTAGACCTCATCTAAGCTAAGGGAAAATAAAGTCCTCATTGTTAAGCCAGAAGAAAAAACTTGCAGCTGCTCTATGTGTAGGTAAATACATGGAAAACAGAGATGATTATATGCACCATGAAAACCACTAGTTTATGCATCCTACCATTTCTAGGTCACATCAAACTATACATGGTGTGAAGAAGTGCAGATTTCAATTTAGGTAATGTATATGCAATTGGAGTAGTGCAGGGGACCATGACCATGACAATCTATCTCCTGCAGATTAATGTCTGGTGCAGGCAGGTATGTCATAAACTATAGCTTAATATGGAGAATGTCTCAGTTTTCCCCTCATTTTCACTAATGCATTGTGTGTATTTGTAAGAGATTCACAGTAGGTGTAGGGCTATTGCTTTTAAATGTTGCCTCTGACCCAGATAATGTCAAAATGTCTGAATATGCTATGCTCTTTTTAGAAAGAGCATCTCTAATGTAATGCAAATGCACATTGTGGGGAAATTCCAGCTGAGAAAATGAGGCCTTATATTTCTAAAACTATATACATGTCAATAGCCCATTATTCTCAAGTTTTAAATGTAATTGCAGCCTGGCTTGGAACGAATTCCTGAAATAATAAAATACACTGAGTAGCAGTTACTGTGTCTTCCAGTTATTTTATGCTCCCCCCTGCCCTGCAAAATGAAAAAAAAAAAAGAAAAGGAGAAAAGTGAAGTGAAATGAAAAAAGTGGAGATGAATGGAGTAAGGAAGGGAGGCAGAAGAAAAAAGTGAAAGTCATATCCTTTTCTGTAATGTGTTATTGGAACACTCTGTGCAAAAATATGCTGGGCTCCTAAAAGGCATTACAACATCAACGCATCTGAAGTCTTTGTATAAATGCATCTCAGTCCAATTTTGTATGACAAATTATTTCCAGGCAATTAAGAATATTTATAATTGTTTTCTTTGGTTGGAACTTTCTTCTATTTCCAAATTTCTTTTAAGCTAATGTTTCCTATAAAGCCTGAACAGCAGTCATTTTGAAAGAATTCTCTCTTAGTCATGTGAACTGCTCCTTGCAGCCAACTTTTTCTGATAAATTTAATATGTGCATAGTACAGCCTTTATCTTCAGTATTGGTAGATTTTAAGGTATCATTATTTCATTGTGGAGTTTCCCCCTGCTCCCCTTTCCTGGAAGTACTCCAAGAAACAGTTTCTATGATTAAAAACAATATAGATTAATATTAAGGTTGTGCTGAGCTGCAGTATTTCTTTCCTTTCCTTGCTCTCTTTACTTCCCTCACAGATTTCCCTTCTTAGCATGAAACCCTATACTTCTCAGTAAATGAAATGTAAATGGTTCAATTGCCTAGTCACATTTCTAGGGTGGAGAATATACACAAAGAGTTCCCGAAAAAAACCCAGTATTTTAGCAACTTCTTAAGAAGCTAAAGGACTATTATGCAGTGAATTCATGACAAATTTCTTTGGAATACTAGATTTGAGATACAAATGTGTGTTTACTGTAAATGCCTTCTGAAGACTTAAAAATGCAAATTGAGTCAGAGAAGGTGGTTTTGCGGAAATGAACAATCGCACTAAGAACCAACTTTCCTTCTCAGTTTCACACAAAGCAACAGGTAGCTGCAAATAGCATTCAGCATGCTTTATTCCCCTTTCAGTCCCTTTTTTTTTTAACTTTACTTAAGGGAATCTGGGGTCTTTCTATCTGACTTAGAGAGGTGCTGTTAATTATTTAAACCCTTCATCTTTGTTTAATTTATGTCATAGTGTAAGCATAAATTCTACTTTTTATCTGTTTCTCATCAAGCTGCATTTCTATCATTGCTTGTAAGCCTGAGGATAGACAAAACTGTAAAATTAACTGTGTTTCAGTCTTTGAAAGAGAAAAAAACAGATAAAAAAGTCTCCTCAGGACTTAGTGCCTCTGGTAGTTGATTAGTCCCTGCAGCCGGGAAAATTAAATTTTGTGGTTGAGACCCAGCATGCTTGGATGGTTTAATAATGCTGTGGCCATCATCCAATGGCTGACAACCAAGAACTGAGGTACTTTCTGTTCTTTACTCCCTCATGCAACACCTGAAAATCCCGGGGCAAGTCAAACAGCAAATTAAAGCTCAAAAAAAAACCCCTTCACCTGCAAAACATGTATAAGGAACTCATTTTAATGCTTTCAAGCTGAAGTCATTGGGACAGGAGCCCAAAAACCAGCGACAAAGGTATCTTGGTAAGTTTTGAAAGCATCTTTTTCAATTTTTTGTAGCTCCAATTGTGCTTGCTGTTTAAATGTATTTCTGCTTCCAGTGCAGTTAAAGCCAAGTAGCTACTAAAAGCAATCAAATCACACAAAGCATTTCAGAAAGTCAAATCAGTAATTATGACTACAGATACAAGTGAAAACTGTGGCTTCTCAAATGTAGTTTGTGTAAGGAATTCCCTCCCAACCTAAGCTCCGTCTAGCATCTAGTGTGCACCTAGTGTGCACTGAAGTGCTGCCTCTGAATTAACTGTGCAGGAAGGGGGTTTGCATGACACATACATCTCCAGTGCATTGGGACTCTCCCTGAAGATGACTCTGTTGTGACCATGTCTGCCAAACAAAAATGGCTTTGTTATCTAGCAATGAAAAGTCAGCTGTAATGATATAGGCTCTCTTATTCCACAGATAAAAAGCAAAAGTGTGATGTTGGATCTGGATTATGCTATATACAAAGTATCCTCAAAAGCGAAATAATATGAAAGTGTGTTTTTTTAGCTTCTAAGATTTTTGATACTTTGCTTTTAGTAAGACGAAACAAAAATCAGAGGAAATTCGGATGGAAAGAAAACAGCCATTTTATGCTTCAGTGCTGAGAATATGGTGGATATTTTTCTTCCTAAGGCAAATACCTTTACACTCACAGTTTTGGCAAGTTCAGTTGGAATTTTGCTACATTTCCCTTTTAATGCAACATTTGCTGATGAGAAAAGTGACATTTTCTTTTGGATCAGATATATTGTTAGAATAATCTTGAAGAAACAGCTGTCAGTTTTGTTCTGATTTAGACAGAGGCTTCAGTCACAAAGACAGCAATTTCTTCTTTAATCATTCACTGCAGCAGTATCAGAAAGCTGCAGTACAAGTGCTGACTTCAGAACTGTATCCTGGTGCAGTTTCTCTTTAGTGTTTCGCTTGAGCAGAATTGGGTGGAAGAGAAAAATGAGACTAGACACTTTAGTGGTAGTTCTTTTAGTCAGATCACAATTATGGAAATTATGGCCATTGAAATTCTTTCCCTGCCTTTAAATTCTGTTTATCAAGGGTGCTTGGAAAAGAATGCTGCACAATCACAACATTCTGTTTCTTGGTCTGTCTTAGCCATCACATCTACCCATTTTGCAGCCAGTGGTCAACTTCAGAAAATTTGATGGAGATAGAAGATATTATGTTTTTATCAGCTTTTCTCTATGGAGGATAAACAACTGCAACTCAGTTCTCTTTCTATACTGAGAGGCTACCCCATCAAAAAGTTTTCCCAGACAAGTCAGAGACTACCCTGAGTGTGCTAAGTCTATCTAACCAACCTGCAAACAGACACAGAACAAAGCTGAGAAAACCATGCATATGGATCATTAGATAGAGATACATAGAAGTTTGTAATTATGAATTTAATATGCAGACTTACAGAAGGGAGTTGGGGTTTTTTAATGATGCTATTTGAAGGCATTTCTACACCATACAATTGGACTGCCGTGCATTAGAATATAACTGAAACCTGAACTGAATACACAGGCTGTTGCCCAACCTAAGTCCCTAGGTTTAAAATGTTAAAAATCCCAGTATGGAGATGAACTTTGTAGTCTAACACTATTTATAATTTTCTTAGATAGGTATTTATCATACTCTTTCTTTGTGACAAGACCTTTGCTCCAACAAATATCCTCACATTTGTTGTTTTAGATATAGATGTAAGGCCTTCTTGTTTTGCAGGTGGTGACTCAAAAATGGGACACTCTAAGTGATGTTCTCAGGGTTGTAAAAGTTACACATGACACAGGTTTAAATGTTTGCCCTGAACAAAAGTAAACAACTTAATCTCATATACCAGTTTTCTAGTCCAGTCAGACTATCTTGTGTGATGACTTCTGCACCCAGACGTCTGGTAGAAAGATTAGAAACAAAGGACTCCCAAAGCAGAAGATATAATTTCGCAGGGAATTCAGTGTGTTAAGCCGTGTTTCCCCCACATTACATTTGAACCAAAGTACACAATTTGAAAACCACACAGTTTCCCCCCACGCTCTTTTTCTTTTAGTAACGTTAAACTGGGGGAGGGAGGGGAGAGAGGTAGTTTAATACCTTTGTTGGTTTCAGTGCTAGTTTGTATAAGCAAGCAGTAAGATTTCAATATGTTGGTCTGACATGTTTTGCCCAGTTTAGACAATATTCTTAAAATCTTTACCCAGCCTTCTTTTCTTTGTTTAGTTTTTACCCTAATGGCAGTCCTGATTTCTCTGCCACTCAGAATGGCTGATGCTGTATATTCTCAAGGGTATTTGCTAGTGCAGTCATTCCTCGAACTCTCAGACCTATTGGTAACACTGTTTTCACAAGGGTGATTTGCATTCAGTCTAGATTGAAGTCCAGTACGTGCCCACAACATAAAATGTGCTTGTTATGAATGAAGTATATGCACAGCCTCTTATGAATTCACCCAACATAATTAGATATACCCTAGTTCATCTAAATGTTATCCAAAGGCTAAATATCTGAAGCTTTAATTGAAAAAGCTCATTAACTTTAAATACAGCTAAAGTTGTTGAAAGAATCTCAGTGGAAATAGTAGATTCTCCACAAAGACCAAAAATAAAAGCATTTGAGTCTGAAGCTATTAATCATAAAGTTGACTTGCATATTTGTGCTACTTTTGAAGTAGGTCTGAGTGCTTAATTAAAAAAAAAAAAGGAAACTTGTGCATGCATGCTAGTTAAATTTTGCTGTTTTGCTGTGTGTTTAGTGAATTTCAAGTACTTAAAGAGTGCAAAGTAAAAAGAACTACTTGATGTAGGAGCACTGTAGACAGGTCTGCAGTCAACTTGAAACAAGTTGATGATTATGTGTGATACTTGCCCATAATATGTTGAACTAATAATTGTGTCTATGGAATGTCACATTAGCAAACAAGCTGCAATCAGAACATTCAAAATGAGTATATATGAAATTTGCTATCACACCCTACAGAATTGTGTACCCAGAGGTAAACAAGCCTTAGTATAGTAAGTAGTCTAGCATGCAATTATACAACCAGAGAAATCTCTTTTGACATAGATTGTATTGGCAGTAAGATTCCACCTGATAGGTCCCTTCCAACAGATGGGATTGGAGAATAGCAGTCAAAGGTGAGATACTAGTAGACTTGACAAACTTGCATAATAGTTACATGTGCTACAGAATGACCAGGATTTGGTGACACTATCATTTGAATTTCAGAAATATTGCTGGGTGAAAAACCAGTCTGATTACTTCAGAATTCGGATGCAAATTTGATGTTGATGTAATTGACATGGAACAGAGGTGTTACTTGTGAAGTACCAGCAGAAATACAGTTTTCAGAGCTTCTTTGATATTCTTTTTTTCCTTCTCTTGGGAACTAAAGCAGACAATCTATTGCTGTTGTTACAGAAGTGATTGTGAACATGGAGTCAAGCCAGATTGAGCACCACAGCGCTTTTTTTTTTTTTTTTTTTTTTGCTATTCAGGTGCACAGTAATTAGTCTGAAACACATACCAAAAGAAGTAAAGAATTAATGTTAGCAATATTGGTAAAGTGTAAATCTGCATTACAGTGTCTGGCAAATCTGGATGGGAATTTCACAGGTTTTAAAAAGACTTCCTTAATATCTGTGCATTATTCTTCTACCAGCTTTTATTTGCTAAACCCCTGAAATATGACAGTTCTTAGAATTCATCTGAAAATTACTCTCTCTTAACCTAAATGATCAACTATCATTACTTTCAAATTATTTCTGTGGGAAAAGAGATAATATAGGACCAGGCCTCAAAATACAGTTGTCCTTCCTAAAATAAATGGCCCCTGACATTAAAATAAAAAGAAAAAAATTTGAACCCAACCCCCCTTCTCTTTTCCTTTTCCATAGAATTGTCTATTGGAAATACATTTTGGAGATATGTATATAGTAGGTATATGTATGTATATGGAGATATAGATATAGTAGGTCATTGTAATGCACTGTTATATCAATAATCAATAAAAATGCAAGTTAAAAAATTATTTTCAGGAGCTGTAGCTTTAAAACCATAAAAATGCATTGAAATCATAAAAACTAATAGTACTAGAACAGTGTCTTTCATTTGCTGATTTTTGCATAGTATCAATACCACAGAAGAAAAATTAGTAGACATATTTTAACTATTGTTAAACTTCATTTCAGACTTCATAAATAAAAACAGAAATCATGACTTTAAAAAAAGCCCTAATATAAACTAATAAAATTAAAGACATGTACAAAACATTTTTTAAACAAACACAAATATGGTATTTGTTCTTCAAGTAATTAAGCTATTCTCACAATTTTTACAGGTATAGGAGCTTGATTTCTTTGTTCTAATGCTCACAATTCTGTTATTTCCTTTCATGTTACTAATTTTCACACATTCAAATTCTCAAGAAAATATTGTACCTATGTAAGGATAGTTATACACAATTTATGGCTTCTAACCAGTGTTTTTTTCCCCCTGATAATCATGGTATAAAAGTTAACAAGTTTTAAGAGTGCTAAAAATCTACTAAATGGGTTCACTGGCTGTTGTTTAGTAGATATTTAGTAGACACTTAGTAATTAGTGGATATTTTAAGAACATGTAGCTGATACTGTTTTTAAACCTGTCACATAGAAACCGAGGTCAACATTTATGACTGTGAAAGCACATAGTCTCTAACAATTGTTGTGAAGAAACAATGTATTTCACCACAAATTTTAGATGCTTATAACATCTTTAACCAGGCTCTTACTTTACTGTCTAAACAACTAAATTAGTGCCTACTTAGAAGTCTCTAAATTAAAAGAAAAGCAAAGCGAGCTGCTATTTTCTGTAATGCTGAGGGAAGAATGAACAAATTTATAAATGGGATTGCTAAACCTAATTTATGATTCAGAGAGTTGTCTTTTAGCTTCCTTCCAACAGATTTTTGTTTAGTACTCATTAAACCAGCTGCATTCATGAAACTATAATAAGAAAAATCAAATGCAGGTACTTTCTGTTGGTTTTGACAAAGTCCCTAGTTATAACTAATGTTCGTACACCCAATTACTTGGTTAGAATGTAGCAAAAAAAGAAAATATAAAGTCTATTTGGCATTTTAATAAATATTAAATTATATCTTTCTCTTGTTGGAAAGGAAATCAAATATTTTTCAGTCTGTCATTGTATATAGGTAAGTCTAAAACTCCTTCCTATTTAAAATTCAGAAAAAAGGTCAGATATTACAAATTTGCTTTAATGACTCTTTTCACTCTAAAGTGGGGTTTCATCTCTCTTGTCTGGGGAAAGGCTTTTCTTTAGTTGGTTGGGGGTTTTTTTCCTTTTTTCTTTCCACCATTTCTGCTTGTAAAATGCAAGTTCCTCAACTGGCAAACAGAACTGCACCTATTAGCATTCAACTGAACTAAATACTGAATTCAAGACAAAATGCTTGCAGAGTTGCTGGCCTTAAACTGGTCCCATACCATGGAAACTTGTTTATCAAAACCCTTCATGAATACCTTTACAAAAGTTACAATTAAGAAGCACACTTCTACCATCATGTTTAATTTGCAATCAAATGAGGAAACCCCCAAAAGTTAATGACTATTTTGATTTAAGAGTGGTTTTATCCACATGTATTTAAAGTGAGACAGTATTTGACTTAAGAATGGAAAGCTACTTATACACAATGTTCCCTGAAGACATTACTTTCAAGTAAACATCCAGCCCTCTTCCCACTTGAAGCATGGTTTATTTCTTTTTCAGTTAATGCTCAGATTGCAAAGGAAATAGGTGTGATATTTACATGCCTCAAGGTAAATGTATTAATACATACCTAACCAGTTTTGTTGAAAGGTAAACTCTTACTTAATCAAACCAGAAATCACACCCACTGCAACATGCGCTGGAGGCTTTTGAAACACAGAAAATGTCCAGAAAACTCTCACTTTAGACAAGGAAAAAGGCATTTCCTGGACACTTCATAATTAGCATTAAAAAGTTCATGGGGTTTTTTTGAGAAATGTTAGTATAACAAATGCTTGGAACATTTCATGAAAAGAATTTGTCTGTACAATCCTCAAGTTACCATGAGCTTGATTTTCTTGCTTGTTTGGGGTTTTTTTTAATGTTTTATGAGGTTTCTTGCACACTCTTCAATCAAAAAATAGCCTCCTGAACCCGGAAACTGTCTTTGGAAACAGGATTGGGATAATACAAATCTAACAGGAATAAATTCCTAATCTTAAAGTGAGTTTTAAGAAAATGTAAACTAACAAACAAAGAATGTATGCTCAAGGTCTAAAATATATTTGATACTCCAAACTCTGTGCAAGCTTTATACCAGCAAGACTATCACTTGCTACAGTTAGCACTGATAATAAGTTTTAGTCCTGGTTGATCTGCTGTGCCTAGGTTCCAAGAAACAAACTTTGCTAAAGGGAGTAATGCTAGAAAGAAAGTCAAGTGGGTGAAAAACAAATATGAAAACAGGTTGATGAACTAATAAGTAATCAAGCAGTATTGGATTTTTTCATGTGAGCTCATTCTATGTGTGTTGAACAGCAAGGAAATCTGTTTCAGATCAGATGTCCTTGTCAGCCAGTCTGAAATTCCTCCCTTGCAAAAGAAATAGGATGTGAATTTTGCGCTGCAAATTATATTTGAGCCATTGATTTTCCATATCATGTTTTTGGTTTAATGTTCCTGTCTGAAGACATTGATGGGTGACAAGGATAAAACTAGTCTCTAGAACTGTATTAAATTAATACACCAGGTGCATTGTTGTTAGTCCAAGAGACTTAAAAGAGTAATAAGAACATCCTAGGAAGTCGTCACTAAATTCTTCTAGAAATCAGTTTGCTCTGAAAAGCAATATAGTGAAAATTGTCCTTCTCCCATTTACAAATTAGACCTATTGTTTTTCTTGAGTGTTCTTCTTTCACATATTATCACTAACCATAAGATAGGATTTTACTGTATATGTGCTTTCTAGCCAAAATTAAAAGACACAACTGAAAAACAGTCTCTGGATATAAAAGAGAAATTGGAATGTAAGCTGGATTTTTTTCTGACTAATTTCATTCTTTTTTCTGTATTAAATAAAGATCTGCAACTGTAAACATTTAACAATTGTGTTGATAATGAATGAATCATGAAAAAACAAGCTTACTGTCTCCTAGATGGATAAGTTTCTGTGAAATAAAGAGAAAAAAAATGTCTATTTATGTTCAAAACACAAAGCATATGTAACTCAATGCAAACATGATGCATTTCTGTTGCATGCACACCATTTCTACAGTTATTCTTCTGACTATAAACAAAATTTAAGATGTAATTTATGGGCAAAGTTGTAAACTCCGCTGTGTAACCAATGAAACAAAAAAAGACAAGATAAAGCCTTCTTGTTAAATTCACTGAGTCAAATTCTGCTTAAGAGTCATGTACAATGGGAGCTGTTTCACCATCTGTGAAGACCAGACATGGCCTTTATATATAGGTGATGATAACCAAAACCAGGTGATGATTTCTTCTTTGGTGATCACATCTTCAAAATGATCTTGATTTGTCTGATTTTTGTGAAGCAACAGGGACACTGACACTAACAAATATCAGAAGGAAGAAGCAAAAGGAAAGAACATAACATTGATACAGGGAAGAAGCGCTGTTAGTCATATGCATCAAGCAGGTGGCCTTTGAAGCAGACAGGAAACATGGAGGCTAACTAGCTACATTTTGCTTCATGTTGTGTTTTCAGGAAAGGTAGTTGAGAGTATTTGGTGTCAGCCTACAGTAGCTAATGTAGTTTTGATCATGACTACCTTTGACTCTATTCATTTCTGTCTCTATTCATTTCATATTTTGGTTGCTCAGAGGGTATGTTCTGTTGCTTTTAAAGAACTGCTGGAGATCCTAAATGTTGACTTCCTCTGGTCCTTTAACTTTTGATAGGGTCATATCTTTTAGAGAGGAAAAACTAGATGTCTGGTAGGAGATAAAGAAAGCAAGCATGATGGAATGACTAGTAAAATAGCTCTGGCTTACAGTATGAACACAGAATTGAAAAGTGATACTCCTGGGACAATACTGGTCTGTTCTTTAAGGACACTTGCCCCGGAATTAAAGATGTCTCTTTACAAGAACTCACGGTTTAGAAACTAGTGAGGGTCCTTTAGCTATTGGTTTCACAGTCCTGACTGCTTGAGGATCATTGGTCAGTCAAAAAATCACCCCTGGCTATGGAAAGACCCACATAATCTGCTGTGTACATTGAATTTATGGAATATCCCAGTCCTAGCAGCTATGCCTAGAGCAGCTCATATAACTTGCTCCTGCATGACTTTAGCTGCCACTGTCGAGCCCATGGTTTGACGCCTCAATCCAATGCACAAGCAGTCCAGTAGCAAACAGTACCCACTTTTGTGTAGTACTTCATGGTACTTCTACACTGTTTTCTGATGTCTTGGGTATGGTTTATTTACCCTTACCATTTTTGGGGTTTTTGATCTGTTTGTTTTGTTTGTGCCTGCCCCACCTCCCATCTTCCCTGGCTCCGGGACTATTGTGATGAATGGCATCCAGGCCGAGGTTTCTGGAGGGAGCTGGCAGTGAGGCAAGGGGTAGCCATTTCCTTCCAGCGCGGGCAGTTCGACTGACCACGCAGCTGGTACCTCTGACCAGAGATACTGCTACTTTCTGTGGATTGTGCCTGGCTCTTTTGGAGTTTTTTTTCTTACTTTGGCACTGTGACTGGACTTGCCACCTCGCTTTCTCTGCTGCTCTGCTGTGGGAAGCCCAGAACCAGTGTGTGCCACGCCAGGACCCAGAACCATGCAAGTTCCTCACTGGGGGCTGCCCCCATAGCCTGGACCTAGGGACCAGACAGTGCAGGTGAGAGATCCCGGGGAGTCTCGCTCTCTGCGGTGCTCACAGCTCCCACCCTGCTCTTCTGCAGCTCTGGGGTTTTTGCTACACTGTGGCTGTTTCACCCCTGCCTGCTGGGAAAGCCCTGGGGTCCATGTACAGCTGAGGGATTTCTGCTGCCTCTTGCTTGCTTTCCCTGGGGGAGTCCGCCCTGCCACTCCAGCTCACTGACTCCAAGGTCCCTGCTACAGCTCCTGGTGCTATCCAGAGGGAGCGCTGAGATCAGCTGCCCCATGAGTTTGTAGAGGAATCCCCTTTCCCCATCCCTCCCTCCCTCCGGCTGTGCCGCCATCACCGCGTGAGGGAGACACGGCCGAGCTCGCGCCACAGCGCCCCCTGCAGGCGCGGGGAATCACCGCAATCACCCTGCCCGGCCAGGAGCCCCCCGCGCCCCCTGCCGGCCGCGGCCAGAACTGCAACTAAGGGGAATTGTTGGCGGAGCCGGAAGAGAATGTTCATGGGCTTTTCTGTTCTTGTTTGTTGTGGTTACCATTGCTGTTGTTTGTCTGCCTTGTTATACATACTAGTAAAGAACTGCTATTCCTTTTCTCATATCATTGCCTGAAATCCCCGTAATTTCAAAGTTATAGTAATTCGGAGGAAAGGGGGTCACATTTTCTATTCCAAGGGAGGCTCTTGTCTTCCTTAGCAGATGCCTATCTTTCAAACCAAGACGCCTGATTACACAATTTTTGAAATACTCATTCATTCTATATCCTTCTCTAGTCAAACTGGAATAAATATTGGTATTGTACACCCCAGGATTTACATGAGATTTTAAACCAGAAATATTAGAAAACCCTTTAAAGGGACAGGGCAGAAGTTTTCATTCTCTTCACCAATTCTTCATGAAGCTATGAATTTTCTACCTGAATGTGGCTAAACTTAGCAGCCAAGCAACCAAGTGAAAACTCCCTGAAATATTAAAATATGGTCCTCCAGTCTAGCCAAATTGTTGAACTAAGATTCTGAAGACATCATAAAAACCCCACCTTGTACCACATATGTGGGTCGATCTAAGGAAATTCACTTAGTTTATACATCTTTGTCTTTAAATCAGGATAATGCTTCCCTACCTCAAGTGCATGTGGTGAAGATAAAAGTGATTAATCATCCTTTTGAATATTGGAAATCAGACAATCCAGTGAAATTAACTAAGCAAACTGCACAAGCTGATAAAACAGCTCGAAAATATGTCTAAATTTCTACTTACATAACCAGCTAAATTTCCTTAAATTCTCTGTCGATACCTAGTGTTATTTTCATAGCTTTGACACTGATTCACTACAGAGCAGATTTAAGTCAGGGAAGTGGTCACAACATCAGCTTGTCTGAGTTCTAGAAGCAGTTGGACAATGCTCTCAGGCACATAGTGTGCCTGAGATTCTTGGGGCTGTCCTGTGCAGGACCACGATTTGGACTTGATGATGCTTGTGGGCCCGCATATTCTATGATTCTATTATTGTAATACATTGTACTGCTTCTAATTTAATGTCGCCATCCTGAAGATTTACATATGCTTGTGTACTTCCCACTGTACACAGCTTGTAAATGATACTCAAAAATGCTCAGTTTTATCCAGCACATATGTAAGAGCATGGTAGATATAATAATATAAAGTAGGAACATTGCAAAGATTACAAGGACATTTAGATGGAACAGTTGTAATCCTTAGAGTAGGATCATGCAGTTATGCCATCACAGAGAAATATTAAACCACTCAAATGAAATCTGGGAATTACTGATAGCTGGATATGTTCAGAAATAGAATTCACAATTACCTTTGTCGACCTCACAATACTTGTGTGTTTTCCTGTTAATTTCTAGATGAGACTTCTGACTGTTCCAAGTACTGAAAGATGTATCCCCAATCCAAAACATGCATATAACTTTCAGACTCTTGCAATTCACTGGTGTTTTAGTCACACTGAGAATGCTTGTGTATTTCTTATCCAGTTGGGAAAAAAAAAGAAATCAACGTTTCAGAGTGCATATTTAAATTGCAGAAATACATACTCGTTGTTAAAAATATGTTTTTAGTCACCAAATGTGACTAGAATTATTCTAGATTAATGTATATTTTGGGCAATTGCATCGATGTAGAAAAGAAAAAAAACCTAAAAAGTCTCATATATAACATCTCTAACTGCTCTGAAATAGTAGCATAAGTGTACACTGGAAAAAGCTGCAAAGTCATTCTGATGGTCTGATTCAGATTTCATTGCATTACAAATCAGAAGTTACTGAGTATACTAAGAATTGAATAGCTTTCAAAAAATTCTGTTTCTTTTGCTTTAGTTTTTGACTAAATGGAACTCTGGGAAAAAAACCCCTTTTACTAACTTTTTTTAAATTTTAAATTTTACTTATATGTGAAGCAACTGCTTTCATTGAAAAATATTGGTTTCTAATTGGCAATATGTGGCTGTTTATTAGGTTTTTTTTTAGGACATAAGAAAATGAGCAGAAGGAGAGGGAAAGAGAGAGGAAACATGTTCAGACCAGCACCAAGAATGGAGTTATGCCAGTGAGAGAATGAGGACTTCTGTTTTCTTTGAACCAGATCACGTGATCATACATAATGGTGCTGTGCTAACAGCAGGTATGTTATTTTAGAGAATGGCCACTGAAAAAATATCCTTCACCATTCTCAGTTCTAGAGGTTTAAATACTCTTGTGTTAGGAGATGTCTTATGAATGTGGAGAAAACAGATGGAATAGTTCTTTACTGATGAGTAATAGCTACTATATCTTTTTTGATTGTACTGGGATGGTGCTGCTTCTGTTACTTAACCTCTTATTGCTCCAGGATTGGAAGCAATCAGTCAGTATGAGTTTGGCAGCTGCAGGATCCAGATGTGCAGTCTTTGGAATGATTCTCTCTAGCAGTGGCAGCTGGCTGCCACTTTCCCTTTTCTGTTTTTTTCAGCAGATGCGATGTGATTGTGCTGTACATCACACCAACACTATTCATTTTCACACCATTTTTTTGTAACGATGGGGAATTGACTCACTGTGGCATGTTTTTGATGTTGAAGAGGAAAAAATTATATACAGAGTCCTGTTTCTCTTGCCTGTGTTTCTTTACCTTCTTTGACCTGAGTGGATTTAGCTTTGATTTAGAAAGAATGAGGAGAATAAGGCTTATAATACACAGAAATCCTTCACCAGCACAGACAAAATTCAGCCCTCCACTGTCTTTTAACTAGTGCAGAAGGCTCCCTTCAACTTTCAGGAAAACTAGACTGGACAGTAACTAGGACTGAGAAGGAGATTCTTCTAACTGCTGAAACAGTTTGCCACCAGACTCTTAACCAGAGTGAAGGTAATGAAAGTGATACTGGAAAGGAAACAGCTGATTCAGTTATCCTGGGGAATATGGATGGGTAGAAAATGGAACAGCCTGTGTAAAAGTAAAGACATAATACGGAACAATTTAAAATTTCTGTCCAGAACAATGAATGAGTAAGAAGTAATACAAAGAGCAGAGCTCGGGAGAATAGTGAACCCTGCATAATACTCATGTGGCGCTAGGCACTGACTAGTTCGGATGAGATAACCATGGATAATCCAGAGTTGCCTGCATCTATATTTATTGTGGAGTCCTTTTTTCAGGCTTATTCCCTTCTTGTATTTTGATCAGTTCAGCCACATGCAAAACAGGAATGAATTCTCCTGGGTTGTTTAATTACAATGAAGCCTTAACTGAAATTTATTAGGAAAAGTTTTGTCGTTACCACCAGTCATTTTCTTTTAATGGCAGGGGATGCTGTGAATTTCTGGGCTTTTCACTAACTGTTTCTATGACAGATGCAGTTAAATTAGCAGGATTTTTTTCTGAAGTTTAAGTTGGAGGGTGCATTAGTCACCTCTATCCCAACTGCTTCATCTAAAAAGTGGATGGAAAGGGGAAAAATAAACCCATGGATTTTGTTCGTAAATGCATTATCTTTGATATAATTGGAATACTTGCCACCCATTTTTCTGGTGGCCAGTTTTGATTCATTTGGAAATAGTTTTTCAATGCATCTTTTTGATTACTCTAAGGAAGGAATATTCTCCTTTCCCCTCTGTATGTGGAAAGAGCACCTCACATTGGTGACTGACAGTGTTTCAAATCTGAAGACACAAATACATGAGGATGTATGATCAGGGCATGTCTACCTGCATGTAACTGACCCAAATTCATCCTTTTTTCCTGGTATAGAAACTAGTCTTGAAATACAAACTCTGTTTTTCTTCATGTCCTGTAACATGGCATGTTAATAAAAGGAAAGAGCATATATCACTATCTTTGATCCAGAAACATGAAATGCCATTCTTGTGTCTCTCAGGGTTTCTTGGGAAACAGTTTTTACTCTGCATGGTAAACGTAGCACTACTGTCTTCATTTCCTGATTTTCTTTTACTTTATTCATCCTATGTCTTTTTGCTGGAGTCAAGTCCATGAATTCCTAACTCTGCAAAGGGTTGAGTCCATATCTTGATGGAGATTCTGAGAGCATCCAGCTGCTGCTGCACTTTGCAGGAGAGTCTGTTTGCGATGACTGCAGACCTAAATCTTGAGAAAAGTTGTTTATATAACCTTTTAACATGTAGCTCTCTTCAATACATGGAGTCACATCCCAGCAGGAAAATTTGAGCCATAAAATCAAAGGGACAGTCAAAAAACTTCCCCTCCTTCCCTCCCCCCAAATTCTAGTTTTCAATTTAATTTGGAAGTGTTCTCATTTTGTGGTCCTGGACTAGCACATAAGAGGTAGACTTTTGCTATTTAAAATTGTGGACAATATGGAGGACTGTTGGATTTTCCTCTTTTATGTAAATGAGGTGTGTAGAAAAAATCTAACCAGGTTTTCCACTGGAATTGCTTCCAAAAAGACACAGGTAGAAGTTTAAGTGGTTCTGGCAACATTATACATTTTGAATGCACAGGGTGTCAAGTGAAAAANNGGGGGGAGGGACAGAAAGTATAAGTATTCATTTTTATGCAACATAAATACTTTCCTATCTTTAGACATTTCAAAAGAGAGGAGAAGGAAGGAATGAAAGACTAATTTGCTCTTGTTCAAATCTTTATTGCTCCAATATAAATTACCAGTTATCTTTGTTTTGCGTTTAATTTTCTCTTATTTGAAACAACACAATATCTCTTCACCACTTTGGCAGACTTTAAAAGATGGAATATAAAAATTCATTAAGAGGTCTAATTTTGTCAGATTAGTATTAAACACACATTATCTGAGCCAATTTGAGGCAGTGGATTCTGCTAAGGAAAGGTAGCTCTCTTTATAAGAATACTTTTCCCCCTCATTCACCATTTCCCAACTCAGGTCTGATGCTCTAGAAGCCTTGGAGTTGATTAGGGTAGGCGGGAACAGAATTATGGTTTCATGCATTCATCTGGTTATTCTCAAAGGCCCACAAATAGCAAATTAGGCTTTTCTTTTTGCTCCAAGCTCTGTGAGATTAATTTTCCTTGTCTTTTATTCCCTTTTTTTTGTTTTAATTTTGCCTGCAAACTTTTTTCATCTGGAGCAAAAGAGAACCTTCTAATTCCATTCTTTTACCCCAAACAGGATCATATTCTAAACACATATGGAGAGAGGTGTGTTAGCAATAATAGAGGGAAATAGGGTCACAATAGGCTGTGAGAGACAGTCCAGAGGAGATTCAAACTGAAAACTAGTGATGATTTTGAGCCCGATTGGGTGATGAGAGTTGTCCAATGCAGAGTCTGATCTGGTCTTGAGTGAAAAATACCAAAATGTTTAGGTCTGAGATGCAAGATACAGTGCTTCTAAACATGTATATTAAGAGCAGGCTGCTGCCTTATCTCTTCTCCCTGATCAACACATTTCTGAGCCATATTGCATGAGAACACACAAGCTTTCCTAAAGGCTACCTGCATTTTTCCTATATTTTATTAGTTAATTCAGGAAAATATATATTTTTAATGCATATGGTTGTAATTGTCTAGCAAAGTGGTTTCAATCTAGAAACAATTGGCAGAGAATGCAGGAAAAAACCAGGAACAGAGAAGGCTCCAATAACGTTCCCAAAGGACAATATATTCAGTAATAGAAAGATTAATATGGGAGAATTAAAGGCATAAACTAGAGTCAGAGCCTTTTAAAGTTCTGTTATCAGTTATTCTAGGATCTAAATTATTTTGGAAGTTCATTTTATTTATTTATAAGCATGAGGACAATTGACAGTTTTAAATGATGGGTACATATATGTCAGATTCTTGGCAAGCAGTCAGAGCTTGAGCTCTTGAGTTGTGAGGACTGAGGCACGGTCCCAGCCCAGCAGAGAAACTAGAACGTTTATTACAAAATGGCAACTCCCTTTATACCCTTTTACTAAACAAGCATCACACAAAATGGCCTATCACACATTGCCATGCTTCTTGGTGTCCTTACATGGGGTGAGCATGCTCTGTCCACTCCTCCCGCAGGCCCCTTCAGTACGGGGTAGGATTTCAGGCGGAGACTGTGGTATAGGGTTTCAGGTGGAGACAAGGCTCTCCTGTGCAACCACAGCATGTTGCAGGCATATCACAGCCTGCAGCTCAATCCCATCTTACCTCTTCCCCCACTGAGTGGTGTCAGGGAGGCAGGGAGGAACACAGTCCTGAAAAGACCTCAGCACCACAAAAGTTCCAATTGCAGCCCATTTCCCTAATTATTTTTTAATGTCTCTATACTGTCTTTTTCTAAACACGTAATTTTCAAAGGGTACAGAAAGTATTATATAGGCTGGCTAGGTCAACGTGCTTTGCTCAGAACGGTTTGTATGCTCTATTGTCTCTACCACAAATTGTGGTAATTCTCTCTCTTGTGCTACAAGACTATTTTTAGTAGGAGAACAGCTCTCTTTCCTTCTTTTTTTATATGATTGTGTTACAGTTAACCCAATTCCACAAATAAAAGTAGTCAAACAGAAATGACACAGTCCATCCAACTACTTGTGGATTAGACTGTCTCTCATTCTTGACAAAATTTTCATTACAGGAGGACTCCAGTTATGTTTTATTGTAAGAGACAGTCTGGGCAATAAGTGTTAAATAGTCTCTGCTTGTTTTCCAAATGCAGTTTGGCTTAGGACATCACATGCACAGACAGTAAGCATCAAACATAGAAAGAGTCCAATCTCAGAACAGATAAGTTTAAAATAATAATATAATAAAAAGAGCAAATAGCATTTTTCAGACATCTAACACAGAGTAGTTTACCCTGGCATGAACCTTGGTCAAATGATGAAAGTGTATTTGGCACTGCACTCGGTGACAATGACTGTACTGCAGCCTGTGTGGTTTATACATTTGCCTAGGTCTTTACTTGGGACAAAGCATGCAGAGACAGACAATGACAAAAAAAAAAAAAAAGAGTGAATTTAAGTTTACTGTAATATAAATATGCATACACATTGGTGCAGATGTTACTCATTGGCAAGTGCTCCTGCCCAATTATGTTCTGAGCTTCATAATATTTTAATGAGCTTTTACCCTAAATAGCAATGAAATGGAACAATAAAAATCTCTAAAAGAGTAAAACAGTTTGGTCAGAAGGGGAGGTTTGTGGGTATTTTCTTTTGGAGAGGGTTATCTTTGGGAAAAAACACATAACATACAGTGGAAAATATCAGAATTGAAATAATGTCTAAGTTTAGTAAAGCCAAATCAACTCTAATACATCAGAAGTCTGAAAAATTAAAGATTTGGGTTATTTACTTGTTTATTTTTTTCAAGTACTTTCATGTTAAAGGAAAGTAATGAAAGTAAGAAAAGGTGCTTAGTGTAATTTGAGCTGGATTTGTTCTTTAATGCTCGTGAACTCAAAATCAGCACCTTGACAACAGCATTGTTAATAATCTGTGCCAATTACAGTTTAAAAAAATTAAACCATTTAATATTTACTGTAAATGCCATGGTGATTTAAACACTGTTATACACAGATTAAAAACATTTGGGGATGTATGGTGAGGCAGCCAGTTTCAGTTATTTTCTCTGAAAAAACCCACTACAAAATACAAATCCAACTTGACTAGGAAAAGTTCCAGTAAAAAATGGTGAAATCTAACCACTATATTAATGCAAATTGTTTTAATTCTAAGGATCTGTAAAGAAGATCTATGTTGTCCCCTGGATTTGACATGCTACCACCTGCCTCAGCAAATAAAAAATAAAATAATGTCCATTCCTCCCACCCAAAGTAACATAACCCACTTGGATTTTATTTTAGCATATCCTACACCATGAACTGTTTTCACAGATTCCTCTGTAACTCTGTACATGCTGAGGTATTTTTAAGCACAGGAGATCTTTCTGTTTGAGCCTGCTCCCAGTGGATTTATGGGATTCTTGCCGTTGATTGCACTGGAAGCCCTTTGAGCCCTTTCTTCTGCCAAGGGATGGGATGAGCAGGCAGACAGCATCAGGGTGGGCACAGCATCTGTTTGCAACTGGTGTTTGCCAGCGAGCCTCCCACCCCTGCTTATCTGCTGGCTACAGGGGAAGGGACCTGAGCAATCCTCCCTGGATGTCTGTGGGAGGAAGCTGATGGGCCCAAGGCCTTTATCTGCTACAGCTGCTGGAAGCTCATGGTGGTTGAACACGGGAATGAAATCCAAGTGGATTACTGCTATGCAAGACCATGATCGATGTTGTTTTGGTTGAGCTGGTTGAATCCTCCGTTTACCTTGAGATAACCCATGTCTCTCCTCCCAGCTTTCTCTACTCTGACTCTGTACCCAGTCAGGGAATAGCAGCACTGACTGTACAGAGATCATCTGGCAAAGTCCTCCCCATGTCTTGTTTTCTGAAATTGTGACTGACTTGACTGGTGAGCAGGATTGTACAAATTTTGATTTATACACTGTCAAACTTTCAGATTTGAAAATGAAGTTCACAAACTGCACATGGAACGCAGAACTGGTGTAATTTGACTCCTGAAGTCTGTATTTCTACAGGAATAAGTTTAATATCTGCAGTTTCTTCCCTTCTCTAGGGCACTTGCAAACACACTTAGATGCATAAAAAAAAGGGAGAGATTTCTTGCACTGGAAGCTCTCTGACAAGCCTCATGTGTCATCAGGGATTCCAGATGTTCCAACACCTTCGGGTAATACTCATTCCCAAGCTTGAGTATGGAATAATGGCCTGTCCTCTGCATCCCACAGGAAAGCACTTGATAGGAAGATCTGACCTGCCATCATGAAAGGCCACTAGGAGAGGGAGAAAAATGGCCCTAGAATATTTACCATTTCCATAGCCAGAATTTGTACATCCCAAACACAGAATTTGATAAACTGGTTTTATTGGTTCATAAATCCCAACCCATAGGCACAGGAGCACATACATCCTGAACAACAAGGTCAGAATTTTATTAACATGGAAGTAAAGGTTTGCCTACACATTTAATCCGACATGTTAATAGAGGAAGAGGGGGTGGATAAAGTGACTTGTAACAGAAGGTGTAGCAAACAAGGAGTAGACATGGGAGAGAATAAAGATTACTAGATTAAGATGGTTTTCCAATGCCGTTCCTGTTCATTAGTAATTTTTTTTATTCACTCAGATCTTGAATAAATGCTTATTTTGTTCCTGGTGAAATTCTGAGCTTGAAACTGTGAAATGCATTATGAGGTGAAAACCAAACTTAGATGAAATTTATCCAGCATAAATTTCTATAAATCAGTGCAGAAAAGTACATGACTTTCAAGAGCCAGTAGAAATTAATCTTGGGATCCACCTCTTGGAAGATATTCATTCTGCCCATTAAACTGCTAAGTCATTTAAAAGTACAAGTGCATTAAATACTTTGTGAGGAAGCTAAATAAAATGTGCAGTCTTTTTACAATATTCTCTGATGCTGAATTTTGATCAAAGAATTCAAAGACAATCTGTCTAGAAATAACAATGTGGGCAGTATAGATAGGTGTTCTTTTACTGGGCAATTACTTTTGGTGATACATTTGACAAAATCATATTTTACCCTGTTTCTACTCTGAAGGCCTTTACCACAAACACAATGATATGAACAGCAACATGGACAAATATGTGGCAAAAGAGCAAGAGTCAGCAAAGGAAAGTATAAAAGCTGCAGAGGGAAGGGCAATGACATGTTTCTTTTGAAGATGAGATCTTTGCTGATCTCTGTTAACTCAACTCAGGGAATTCTGAATATATCACAGGTGTGGGTGCAGT
Organism: Orthonyx spaldingii; assembly: GCA_013397795.1. Lineage (NCBI taxonomy): Eukaryota > Metazoa > Chordata > Aves > Passeriformes > Orthonychidae > Orthonyx > Orthonyx spaldingii. Next base: position 410,874 of record VZTJ01003513.1, read on the forward strand.
TCTTCACTAAGCAATGGAAACAATGGAAAATGTTCTGCCTATGATGGTGCCATGTGGTTTTAGTATTTCAGACTCTGGTTTCCTTTTTTATCTTCTATTTTTTATTTTCACTGAACACAATATATAGTGAAATGCATTCATAACCTTCAAGGGATGAAGTTGCTGTATGTGCTGTATGGATGGTTTTTAATTTGATTTTGTTTACTTTTTTCCATTTTGATACATTTTAAAACTGCTAACTTCGGAAAGCTACAGGGTGTTTATAGTAATAATGGAGAGTATATAAAGATATTGGCAATGAAATCTGCATTCTGTCCTCCATGCCTTTTGCAAACTAGAAAAGTTTGGAAACAAATGGAAAATGAGGAGTGGATTGTCAGAAATCTAATGGAGAAAAAAACTGAAATCAGCATAAATATCCACCCTTGGATTGTACTCAGTGACAAAGAGACTAGATAATCACTGCCTATTTTAAAGTTTTACATTTTTTCAAAACATAATTTGTGAAGTTTTGCAGAAAGATGGAAGACTTATAAAGCTTCTTTAATGGAAACTTTTATAAAAACTGGTTTGAATCTTCTAAGTCGACCTTAATAGAAGTGGCTTTAGATTTATCTACATCAGGACTGAATTTACAGTACTTACGGTTTGTATTTATTTTACGGCTTTTATAAACTTTTTAGAAGTACGCAAATTTTTAAACTTTGGTAGAATACTGTGCACTCTCTCTTTCTCTCTCTTTGTCTCAGAAAGTGTGTGTAGTACGATTCATAGTAGAGGCACATACTTGAGGAAGATGCATTGCATGACAGAATGAATTATCCTAAGACAGTTGCAAAAAGCACCTAGTTATTGAACTTACCTTCAGCTTGCCACAGTGTCATAAGTCCAAACTCATGGATGGGCTGGGAAAAATTTTTGGCTTTTTTTATAAGGCACAGAAGAATAGATGGACTATTATTCACATTATGCTTTATCAGTAGACTTATTGCCACAGATATTAATTTATGTTTCTCAGGTCCCTACGAAGGATAGAAAGCTCTATTGAGTATATAGAAAATATGTATTGCTCTTTTTAAAAATGTTCTCCTTTGACGATATCTCGATCCGTCCCGACTGAACATTAAGCTTGTTGTCCTTGTTGATGACTAAGTATGAATTTATGACATCATAAAAATTATCGTGTAAATGGTGGACTCACCTTACTCCTTACTGTTATTTTTCTTCTGAAATGCAAACTGTCTAGATTTATTGTAAGTGTTATTATTTTTATTCTTATTTTTATTGCTAAATTAATGAAATTTGAAGAGATATAGCCAACTTAAATGTATAAGCCAGTGTGCATTGCCCTGATGATCCCACCGTATAAAGGTATGACATCAACTTCTCTATAGCACAGAGCATTACTTCAATACATTAGTCATGAGGGAATCATCAAAACTTCCCTTCCCAGATCTTGGCTTGAATTTAGATATCACAGTCCACTGGGAAAAACACAGTTCTTTTCAACTTGTCCTCTTCAGAGCATATTGTGTCTGCTGTAATCTCTCTCAAATAGTGATAATTTCTCTGTGGCTCTACAGTAGAACCAAAGCATTTAGAGTAAGAAATGCTTTTCAGGGTAGAGATCATGTCCTTTTATGTTTACATAAAGTGAGTCCAATATCTGTTACACCTTCTTAATAAGAGTGGAGTATACCTATTAAGCGATCACAGAATAAGAGAGTGGCTTGGGTTGGAAGGGACCTTAAAGATCATCTAGTTCCAAACCTCCCTGACATGAGTAGGAATGCCACCCACCAGATCAGGCTCCATCCAACCTGGCCTGGAGCACTTCCAGGCATGGGACATTCACAATTTCTCTAGATGATCAGTTCTGGTGCCTCACTATACTCTGAGTAAAAAAATCCTTCCTGATATCTAATCTAAATTTTTCCTCTGTAGTTTAAAACTGTTCCTCCTTGTTCTATCACTATCACCTCATGTAAGAAGTTGTCTTCCATCTTTTTCATAAGCCCCCTTTAGCTACTGGCCACAATGAGGTCTTCCCAGAGCCTTCTCTTCTCCAAGCTGAACAACCCCAACTCTCTCAGCCTGTCTCCATATGAGAGCTGCTCCAGTCCTCTGACCATCTTCACAACCCTTCTCTGGACCTGTTGTAACATGCACAGAGCACTCCAGACCTACATACAGAATTAAAGGTGGGGTCTCTTGAGGGCTGAGTAGAGGGAGAGAATCTTGACCTACTGACCACACACAAAGAGTAAGATGGATGCTTGAATTCATGGTTGAGGAAGGAAGAAACATTCCCCTTCCTTTGTCCTGTTCCATGGCATACAACTCAATTTGCATCTAATACAAAAAAATTAATATCCCACAACCACATTTTTCTTTATTCTACTCTTAGTTTAAAAAGAGTTTACAGTAGCCTTTTCAAAGACATTAAAACTCTACCTGCCCATTTAATAAAAGAAATTGAGAAAAAATTAGAGACTTAGGTTTAGCCCAGTCAACAAGCAATCTTTGTTTTGCAAATAAATGAGGAGCTATATAATTTCCCAAGAGCCACTATTCTCCATTGGGTAGCATTTGCTGATTCCATAGTGATTATCTTCCTGAGACAGCATGGATTTAAAAAATGCAACTAAAAAATTCAACACAAGAAAAAGAAATTCTGTGCTGTGGATTGCTCAGTGACAGAGGTATAGAAAAACTTTTCATCCATAGCTTATGAAGGGAGAACTGCACAGCAATCTTTTTTACACTAGATAGACAGGGTGCTATAAATCCAATTTTAATTCTTAGGGTGGTGGTTTTTTCAGCTTTACTATGTTTTATAAAGATTCATACTGTTATTTAATATATGTATCTGTATTGTGGTAGATACCTAAATGATGAAAGCTTCTTTTACATGAATGATGCTTCTAATCCTCTCTTGAGACTTTACAAAAGTTTTGTTTTTGGGGCAAACTTATCCAGAAAAACTATGGTTCTGTTGTGCATGCAAATTGGCATAAACAAAATAGTAGCTTTTAGGGCAAGAACTTAATTTCACACCTCTAGAGTGAAGCGTTTGTCAGAGGTATTAGACCAGGAGTTATTTATCTTATTAATATGTACATGTTCATCTGAAACAGAATATATTACATTTTTACTGTCTTGTAGGGTGCGGGTCTACTGCAGACAGGAAAACAAAAACAGTGATGAAAGTATCTTCATCAGTACTTTGTGTTATCCATATAGAATATCTCAGAGGCATGAATTTGGCAAGAGACAAATGTATATGATCAGCTGCATTAACCTCTATTTATAACTGTGAACAATTCACTGTAAATTGAACTTTATTCTGCAAAAGAGTAATATTTGCTCTTCTATATACAAATTCAGTAGTTGAAGAAGTCAGTCGGAAAGTGTTCCAATGTAAACAACAGTAAATACAGCAATTATAAAACAAGTACTGAAATAATTTTTCCTTAACAGGGAGTGCATGTGCAGAAGTAAACTTACTCTCTCATGCTTGTTGCAAGACTTGCTTCCATGTCAGTAAAGGTTTATTGTCCCTTATTGTTAATGCTTTTAAAATGGCAATTTTAAAATGTCATATGCGCCTAAAAGGCAATATTGTGATTATGTTGTTCTAAGATTTTCTTTATCATGAAGAATATGGCCAAATGGGAGAAAGAAGCATGGTCTGTGTTCTCAAGATCTCTATAGACATGCTCTATCCTTAAAATGAAGTCATTGCTTGGATGTAGCAGTATGAATTAGGAGTGACTACAAAAGGAAAACATAGCTGGAAATTAGGAGAACTTCCTCTAAGAAAAGGTGTAAATGCTCCATACAGAAGAAAGCTAGAGGATAAACTGTATTCTATATTTCTACTGCATATTAAATACATGGTGTGGACATTCACAGCCATTTGACCTATGATTGTCCAATCATGCCACTGAGCTGACAAATGAGGTGCTGCAAAAATGTTATGTATTTGGTCATGACAAACACTGTAGCAATACAGTTTGAGTAGATATTCCAGGAGGCATAGCACCACAAACACACCCGCATCTGTGGACTACAATAAAATAACACATTTGCCCTTTTTCGGGAATCATGTTTTTATAAGACCTCATGACAGCACATAAGTGGAGCCTCTTATTAGGAACTTTTCTCCTGCATAAAATTCTGGGAAGTCTGAAATGGGAAGCTAAACTAAGCAAAGGCGGATTAGGTCACCCATACTTGGCAAGAGGAGCTGAAGCACAAACATGGCTCAGTTATGACAGCCTTTGGCTGAACATTTTCACTGCAGTTACTGTGAAGTGTTAATACATCTTGTAAGTTATAACATGGTCTTTCTGATTGTGACAGACTTGTGACAAAGAATCATGCTAGCATTTGGATAAACAAACAAAACAGTCTTGGAAGGAGAAAATTGGTAGCTGAACCTTATTCAACCCTCTTTACTGGAGTAATATTTTCAAAAATATTTCTTGTCTCTAGGAAATGGGGTTTGAGATTCATTTCAAAGTACTGGTGTCCAGGTATTACTTTACTGAAATTCTACTGTTGCAGGTGTCTAAATTGTCTCCAATAACTCATATTTTATGTAACAGTCCATTATAAATTTAAGATTAAATTTGTTTTATGGTTGCCATATGAAAGTCTCTGGCAAATATTTTAAAATCCCTTACACGTCTATGTGTTCTGCTCTTAATCTAAATGCTGGGCTGCTCATGCTGCCACTAAAAGAAAAACCAATCCAAACAATATTTTGGTTGCATTTATTATTATCAGAGGTCATGCTAAAATAACTTATCTTTTTTGATTCCAGTACAGAATTTTGGTATAGAATAAGCCTAATGAAGTTAATGAATGTAGTGGTTATGTGAAGCTAGGATTTGTTGAGCAGAAAAAAAAAAAGATAAGGTCATTGTCCAAAGAAAGATGACTGGAATGAAAGGCAAGGGAAATAGTTGAATAAATTTATTTAATATAGTTTAGAAACGTAAGAAGAAGCTGACACATAATGACAATATTTTAGTACATAAATGGTTTTACAAAAAAGGCTGTCATCAGTTGCTTTCTATGGCTACTGGGGTATCAATTTTTTTTTTGGGTGGGAGGAGTGGAGTGAGGTGGGGTGGGGTGGGAGTTGAGAGAGTGTGGGTTGAAAGTTAGTATGGATTATCAGTAAAAGTTTTCTTAAATGTGAAGAGATGAACCAAAAACAGGGTATATATAAAAGCTGGAAAATATACTGCATTTTAAGAATTAGTTGAATAAACATCTGTTGATAATGTCCTCAAAGTAGACATTCTGCCAGTGAAAGGAGCTGGTCCTAAACATATTGTGGTTGTTTTATAACCATGGCTCTCACAACTTCTACACCTATTCAAACTTCTGATTTTGATCTCCTTGTCCGTGGTTGTGGTGTTATTCAAAACTGAAGAAACTGGATGAAAAAGGAATTTTGTGAGACTCCTGTTATTCACTGCCCTTGGACTCATAGACAGATTTTCACATATCATAAAGAAGAAGAAAAAAAAAGAGAACTAGTTTTCTGGTTAGGAATTATGAAAAATATTGCTACTTATTCATTAAAAACTGCGCCTGACTTCAGCTTGGGGAAAGGTCAAGGTGTGACTACCTGACTAGAGAAAATAACAGGAAGACAGACAGGAAATTATAAAAGGAGAGCAACTGAGATGCAATAATAAATAATGGTTATTTTCTCTCTTCACCCATCCCTCTGTCTCTCTGTGTTTGAGAATTCACAGGGTTCCAGAACTTCTTGTGTTCCATTGATAGGACCCAAAGGAATGGTCTGAAGCTATGAGAGTTTAGGTTGGATATTTGGAAAAGTTTCTTCCCCCAGAGGGTGGTTGAGCACTGGAACAGCTCCCCAGGGCAGTGGTCACAGCACCAGCCTGACAGTTCAAGAAGCATTTGAACAATGATCTCAGGCACATGGTGTGACTCTTGGGCCTGTCTTGTGTAAGGCCAGGGGTTGGACTGATGATCCTTGTGAGTCCCTTCCAACTCAGGACCTTCTATGATTTTGTGACTCTTTCTAAATATCAAGAAGTATCCATATAAATATGCTATAGCAGAAAGGGTAAGTCCTGGTCACTGATTGCCGTAATTCATTTTTTAAGTCTTTGCAGACATTGATTCCCTTCTTTTACGGGAATCTTGGTGAAAATGGGACCACTGCTTCTGGCTGTAGAATACAACAATGTAGTGCACTTTCCAGCTCAGGTAATGACTGCGGTGAGCAACAGTCCAGTCACTGGAGAATGTAGAATTATCATATTTTAGCCACAGATGTTGAAAACTTGCCTTTTGGATGGTGATACTTGATAGACTACCAAGATCTATGTTCCTTTATGCAAAATGGGTCAGTGAGGCATTTGAACAAGCAAGGAACTTAAAACTCACATTGCAGTACACTGCCAAGTGTGGATTGTTTCCTTTAAGAATATTTACCTTTTCTCTGGAATACTTCCAGCCACTTTGAAAACTCAAGGTGTTTTTTTTAAGGTTCACAGCTATATATTCACTCAAATGTCAGAATTTCCATTAAATGCTTCAGTGACTGATTGTCAAGCATACCTCCCCTCTTTATCCACTGAATGCCACCTCCATTCTTAACATTAGGTGATTGTGGTTAACCTGCAAGTCAGACTGTAAAGACAGCAATTATATCAGAACACACTCCTTTGGCAAATTGCAAAAGAAGGTACATAACTAGAAGGTGGTAAGAGGCACTGTTTAAATCTTGGCAGAGCACAGAAGGAATTGGAAATGGTTAACCACAAAGTCTTCTTGCTTCAAAGTTGTTGCAGGAATAACACTTTCCCCTCCAGTGTTTGTACTATGGAAATAACTATGTGACGTTAAAGTAGTACTAGTAATTAAAAAAACTTGGCTACACAGCTTCATAGTGTATTCAAAACAAAAAAAAAGCCATGCACATTCACTATCAATTTCATCCCAGTGGCATTACTTAGCATAGTTAGTATTAAGATTTGAAGCTATTTTGCATAAATAGGATGACAGCTCAACACAGCTGGGGGTGTTTTTATTGCCAATTTAAGTGGTGTTAAATTAGTGAGTATTTAAGCGATACTAAAACAATTTAGGGTCCAATCCACAAAAGTGTTGGCTCCAGAATATTGTGATATGAATGAAAACCTCAGTTTTAGTCTTCTGCTCAACACATTGCTTTGCAACAGGCAATCACTTTCAGTTTAAATATATTATTGCCTTTCTGAGAACTGTCCCATCTCACTAGGAATGCAGTCTCTTCAATGGGACTAGGGATGCCCAGTTCAGTTGAAAAGCATGCTGCAAGATTAACAACACTAACTCATAATCATGGCAATAATAATTAATTAAATTGATCCATTCAGGACTTTCAGCACACAAAATATACCTACTGAAGTTGTCAATGATTAGTACATGGAAATAAAAAGCTTCAACTCTAAATTTGCTTCCCTCCCTAAAAAGAATTGCTGTGCACTTACCTACCAGCAATGTATTATTTCTTTGGCGTTTTTTTCCCCAACATAAGAGAAGAATTAATCAGAAGGCCTGGTTTCATTTACCTATTATGTCTGCTATTGAGGAGACAGCATGCTGCAGCACCAGCATAGCTGGGCACTTGTAGAGCTGTGTGTTGTGCCTTCCAGGGGCTCATGCACTTTTGGGTTAGTGAAGCAAGTACAGGGAGTTAATGGTGCCATCAGCTGTGAAGGCAGATGTTTTGCACATCCTCTGGGCTAAAGGAAATATGCTGTAGGATTTTTTTTTTTTTTCTTTTTTTCCTTTTTTTCTTACAATAGATTGTGAGTGAGAAGGTGTAAAGGAAAGATTTGGAGGATCGGAAAGAGATGGAAGTTTTACAGTTGTTCTTTTTCTTTTTTTTTATTTTTTCCCCCCTCCATGTTTGAACATCTACTGTAGCTACCACATTGTTCATGAGTCATTTCACTCCGGTAACATATATATTTGAAGATTTTATTGGTGGTTTTTAGAAACTATTTTTTCATCAGCTATTGCTTACTTACATACCTAATGGATTGATTGATGTGCCAGCATCCCCCAGGCAGCAGAACCCTCTGTTTTGATTTTTCAAAAGAGGTGAATTGCTAACAGACAGGAGTTTCACCAACATACTAAGTCAGATATTCCTTATTGTTCTGTGTTTTTAATAAGTTCCCATTGGCCCACATACAGTACCTGTCACTGCCTATCTGTTGAAACAGAATCCCATACCAAGCAGTTGTGAATTACAGCAGTCTCCTTACAAATAAAATACTGCAAAACACTGTGAAATGCAAGAAGTGTTTTTCACTGGCCTGGATGCTCAGAGGATGCTGGTCTTTCAGACAGCACTTTTCCAAAAGTAGCAGCAGTGTTACATAAGAATGAGAATTATTACAATTCCATCTGGTATTGCTTATTTAAAATGAGAAATGTGTAGGCAAAGTGGACTAAAGTGTGACATACTAAAATGGAAACTTCACATTGCCTGCTGCTTCATATGGCTATCCATCTAGCTCATTTTAATTTTGAGATGCATATTCCCTTCTGAAAGAGGAAGTAATCAGTGGAAATAGGGAGCATCAGGCAGATAGGAGCGGGTGTTTGCATTTAGTATCACACGGTCTTTCTTTGCCCCTCCACGCTTTCTGTACTCACCATTCACTACTATTACTTCTTTTTAATTTTGGGGGTTTTTTTAATATTACCCTAGTTCTTCTGTCACTTTCTGGTTGATCATAATATATTTCAAAGCAGAAAGGCTTTGTAAAATCTGTACGGGAGTGTACATGAGCAAATATTGAAGGTGAAGTTTCAGCTGGCCCTATTTCTTGCTTTGTTCCCCAGGCAGGCTGTTCCAGCTGGCTGCACATCTCTGGAGGTTTGCTTCTGACAACAGGAAGAACTGAAGCCAAATAAAGGGTTGTGGTGGAAAATCAGAGTAAATCGGCTCAAGCATGGGGCCTGGATCAGAACCTTTTTCTTTCATTCAGAGAAGCCTAGGACTGTTTTGCTGTTATTGCTGGGTTTTTATCTTTTAAATGTTTTACAAATGTCACTAAGCAAGTCTCACAATCCCCTGTGAAATAGGTCGTAGGCCATTTCATAGAAGGGATATAATTGGGAAGTTAGGTTACAGCAACAGAGAAGGATAACGTGAGACAAGGAAGAGATCCCAGATCTACACTGAGACTGTTTGACTGTGCTTCTCTTGATTTGACGTAATGGAAGAACAAATAGCAGCACAGCTGATGGTGTGCACCAAAGTGCACATTATTTGGTTCAGTTCTGATTCTAACCAGCTGGTCCCCTGCAAACCAGGGAGAGCATTTCAGTGCTCACAAATCAACAACTGCTGCTTCTCATCAAACTGTCTCCCTAGCTGGTTTGGCACCTTGCTGTGCAGGTATCATTTTATTAGTATGGGACTGAATATACTAATAATGAGGTAATGTTCCTATGGAAGTATCTATGCTAACAGATGTGTTCATACAAAGACCTATAATATAATTATGCAGCTGCTCAAATGGATGCTTTCTTTTTTTTAACTTTTGGAATAATTGTACTTGAGAATCTCAGTTTTCATCAGAAATATTAAACACTTGCCTTATGGCTGGAGGATAATAATTGAAATGTGAGTACAGCAGTGGCCTGAGTGCAGTCAGCCTGACACGTAGATCTAAGACTGAACTGTTTTCGTTGCTGTCACTATTATTTTATTTCAGAACATGACTGGTGGATCTTTAATGGTTGATGCTATTCAGAGACTTACTGGTAGTTTAATAGATCTACAAAGTATGTAGTTAACTGTGCTACTAGTGTTGAGATGGGGGTGCATGCTGGTTGATGGAGAATTCAATTTTTTTCCACTGACATGAAAATCACAGAAAAAATCATCAACACTTGAACACTTGAACTGAATCACTGGTAATGAATTCTTTTGTTGATATCTAGGAACTGAGGGCTGCTCCAAAGCCTTCCTGAAGAAAAGGAGCCCTGAAATTGCCCTGTGGCTTCTTCTACCCTATCAGTACATGGCATATTTAAAATCAACTGTACACCCCAGATTCAACAACAAATAGAAATACATTAATAGAAATGAGCATTAAAAAAGTAATCATGTGAGATGGCAGCAGTTTCACTGATAGTATAGCACATGCAAGAAAGGCTCTGAGGATGAAATAGCAACAGAAGGGATATTCTCATGGCATTACAGGCTTCTTGCCAAATAATTCACATTAATATACAAATACGTGGCAAAAGGCATCTGAGTACACCCATATTCATACAGAAGTGCCCTGAAGCCTTAACAATGCACAGCCAAATAGTGCCAGGTAGTTACTAGAGAGCTTCCCCTCCAAATCGCCTGCCTCACCAGCATTTAGTAAGCATGACACCTTCTCAGAAATGGTATCAAAACAAAGATCTAAGCATTATTCAATGAAAAACTTGGAAGGCAAAAGTTTGTATGCCATAAATAACCATGTTTGTAATTTTGTATGTAAGACCTTTTGGCAGGTCAAATAAAATAAACTAGAAGACTTCAAATATAGAATTTGAAGGTTTGAAGACCCATAAATTGCAACTTGATATTAGTTTTGTACCAGGGGCATTTAATAGAGTAATTTAATGGATTTTTGAAGGATTACATGGTAATTATATTGCAATGAATAGTGACTTAGTCTGGATTGTGAATGACACAAAATAAGAAAAGTTATTTCCTTATAAAGATAAAGGAAATCTCTGAATTTTAAAAAGTCTAAAAATTGTTTTAGCAGCCATTACAGTTATTAAGCATACACTAAAAATAGACAACATAATTGCTAATTCAAATGAAATGAAAGCTCTATTCACAGCACAGAGTGCATCTACACAACTTTTGAGTTCAGATTACTCTTTTCACACATGTTGAAAGTCAACAGGCCCTCATAGAACCTGATGGAAAACTACTTCACCTGGAGTTTGACAGACATTTACAATAGTCATTTTAAAATTACTAAGACTTAACTAATCATTTGCCTGGTCAGTACATCATCAGAAAAAAATTTAAAAATGCACAACAGCCTTGGTTACCACAAATGAATTCTGCTGCAGCGTACAGCTCCATTGCAAGAGACCCTGAGGTCGTCCATCGTGCTTCACTGACTATTGCACCATCCCTCACCCACCTGCTCTGTCCCAGGCTACCAGCCATAACACGGGCTACTTCTGCAGGAATTTCCCAAGGCGCTTACACCTTTCTTCTTGAGTGTTTATGACAGCTGTGTGAGACAGTACACAATTAGGCCCCAGAAGAGCTTTTCCTGCAGCAGAGACAGCTGTATTTGCATGTGGATCAGCAAACAGGGCAATAAAATCTGTGCTCAGACTGAAAGAAAGAAGAAAAAAAAAAAAGAACCTACTTGTAACTTCATCAGCTTTTCTCTAAATACAATAGCATTATGCATGAGTAATATAATTATACGAACTATAGTTAATTCAAAAATTTCACTCCCTCACAAAACCATACGAAAATATGTACCATGTTCCACTATGGTACACATTGAGCTGAAACTATAGTAATGTGTGGCTGAACTTACAGCTACACTTTCAGAAAGAACATCTTTTAAATGCCATCTTGACAAACAGCATGCACATGGTGGAACTCAAAATATTTGGGTATCCAGACCTGTTTCCAGTGTCCTGATAGACTGGTTTCAGAGGACGCATCGAGTATTGAGTCACCACTGACTCCAGCATCATCACTTCCACAGAGTTCAGCTAGTACCAGATGAATTTAACAAACTGCACTGGACTGTGTCATGCTGGTCCTGTATCATGACAGCCAGCCACATATAACAGGGACAGGCTGCAAAGAGCATAGACTAAATAAATGAAACAGCAGTGTATTAGATGCTACACTCACCTGTCACACCCTTTTTCAAAGATGAATATTATCAGAGATGAATTTAAGTAACAAAAAGGCATGTGTGTGTTTGTCAAGCAATGGTTGGAATATACATCTGAATATCAGCTTACTGGTATTGGAATGTTGATATTTCCATTGCTTTAGATGGGAAGCAAGGCCGTGAATTGGCCAGTTGAGCCTCTGAGTATGTCAATATGAAACAGACATTTCCAGAAGCTAGAACAGACTCAGGTATGCTAATTATTGATACCTGTAATAAGAGTTGCTTCTTTTTTCCATCCAACCTACCACCTGAGTACTTATTAAACATTGCAATCACTGCTAAACCTGTTTATGAGCAACAGTTTTATCAAAGTGACGAAACTGTTAAAGAAAAAATTCAGGAGTAGAAAAAGGGCATTGTGGTGAATGACAAGTAGAGACTGTTCCAGTAGCTTGCAAATTTGGCAAAGCAGTAGTCGGCCCTTCTCTCTTGAAGGTCAATTAAAAATTCTAGCTGTACTGTAAACATAATTTTCCATATAACAGTGCCATACAATGTCCAAAGCAGTCCCTCAATACAAAATATCAATTTGATTTTTCTCAGGAGATTAGCTCTTCCTTTGCAATGCAAATATTTTCAAGTGTACTAAACACATTCTAGCACCTCAGTATAGGGACTAAACTATTTGCATGCAAAATTACCCAAAGTAGGCAGACTGGCACAAGCTTATGCTTCTGCCATATGTGCTGAAGAATTTGAGCCAGGAAACTAGTAGTATTCAGATACTATTTACAATTTAAATTTGACTTTATATTATTACTCAAAAGAGACGAAAAAAAATCTATCATTAAAATTAATGCTATATGCAATGCTCAGTTTACCCCAATGTCTTCTGATTGCAATTTTCCAGTTAAAAACTTGATCCAGAAAATGCAGAAAATTTTCTCATTACAACTGTGTCTTTTTTATTCTCTCAGTGCTTCTACATTTTAAAAATTTCTACTTTTTTAAAAGTAGAAAAATCTGCAGGCTGTATCCCTCACATTTATCTTAGACATTAGTTTATGTGTCACTTCACATTTTCTCCCACACACTTGTGTGTAGGAGGCTGCCACTGAACTTCATAGTATGGCAGAGTAAAAATCAATTATTTTTTTGTCTTGTAGAGATTCAGGGCCTACCATAGCTTTTGCTTGCATCACAATCAAGTTTGGAGAAGCTCTGTGGATTTTGGATGAGTTGCTGTGGTTTTGCATTGACAAAATGGAAAAAAAAATCAGAGCTGCTGTAGTTATCAGTGAAATACAAGAATGTGGAAAAAACACAGCTCTTGTTCTTCAAAAGTTCATATAAACACCATTTTCTAAAAACAGCTATTAGCACAACGTGGGACAGGGGATGGAGGGAGGGGATTTTGCTTGCCATTCCAGCTATACATATGCTCTTGCTAGACCTTTGCCTGCAGCACCTATTGACACTCTGACAGGTAGCAACAGCTGCCTTCAGTGCTGTGACTATCACCTGCCAAGGGAGCCTGGACTCTGTGACTGCACTGTGCTGTCTGTCCTACCCACTTGAAGTGGCAGGGATAATTTGAATGAAGCCAGCTTTGTGCTTCTGTGGAGGTGCCTAAATTTTAAGTCTTGGTTACAATTTATTTGGCTTGAAGTACCATCTCCCCAAGGATCTGGGTGTTCAATGACATGTTCCCCTTGTATCAGTGCAAGGTGATAGATCTGCAAGTATCTTTAGGTAATTCTATCCTTTCCCTTTGAAAAAAATTTAGTAGGAAGAAATATCTCAGCTTTTTCTCTCTTTTACACTTAAAGGAAATCCAAGGATCTAAAAGTGGTTAGTAAGATCAACCCAAAATTTAAGGAACGTGCCTTCAAAATCAGTTTCAACTCTGCAAGAAAAACAATTTCCAGAAAAACTGTCAAATTTCTTTCTTCCCAGTTTTTGTCCATGTTTTACAGTAATTGAGTTGAACAGCATGGCAAGCAAATCTGCTGAGTGACTGGGGAAGCAGAGCTATCAACACAAGGCATTTCTCCTCCTTTGGAGTAGCAGAGAAATACCTCACCCTTCTCACACTTACCTTCACTACCAATTCAGTGGAGCACTCCCTGCTGAAACTTGTCTTCAGCCAAAACAGAATCAATTCTGTATGTCTCCTTCTACCTGACGCCTAAAAACAAATTTAACATTCATTTGACTCTCAAAAGAAGTAGAAGACTTAATGCTTATTCTAGTTCTAACATCCCAAGTTAGCAGATATTCTTCCCAAACAGAAAAGTAAGTGAGAATGCTAATGTGGTTTTTTCTCTCCAAATGAAATCTGGACACAAAGAGAAAATTATTGTCTACTACAAATTTGACATACCTTCTGTGGCGCTTTGGCTATGTAGATCTGAATAAAAATTATTTTTTGTTGTTATTATTATTATTGCTGCTTTCCAAGATAAAATTGATCACGTTTGGTCTCACCACAACCATGGCATCAAAGTATGCTCATATGTTTATCCAGTGTATACCAATATTACTCAAAAATGCTAATCCCCACGCCTCTTTTCCTTTAAAATGGTTACAATGTGTCACATATACAAACAAACAATCCAACCAACCCACATTTTTCGGTTTGATTCTGTCGTCCTACGAATCATCATATTTTATTTGTTTTCAGTCTCAGAAAAACTGAACAAATACCTCAGTGCATGAACTCCTGAGAATATTTTGTTGTAAGAGTGTCTCTGTTGTACTGACTTTCCAAAAACATCCCACAAAAGTACTCACAATTTTTGGTTGTGTAGAAAGTTTAATGGAAATTATCCACGTTATTGCCTACCCTTGCGAATTAATACCAGTGCAGTTTAAATGCTGATTTGATTTCAAACATTGAGCTAATGAAGTGACAAAACCCAGCCGAGACAAACCTCTACTGAAAGACGTGCCGACATCTCCCTCTGCTGCCAGCACGACGGTGCAGCGACTGGGCGATCCCGGAGGGATAATTTGGGAGTTCGTCCCGGCGTCCCCTGAGCGCAACTGGCACTTAGGCTGTGCGCTCTCACTGTAGAAGCAAACCCATTAAATGCAAGAACTTCCCTTTTGCATCTTTCATATGAGTCCTTTTGCTAGAACTGTACATTGCTGAACACCCCATGCACGTGGTAATGAGCTCTTTGACGTATTTTTCCCTCTGCTAGAACAAAATCAACTTGCAGGCACTTTCTTACACAGTGCAGATCTAGAAGGTGTCTTGTACCCGATTTCCTCTCCTCAGTTGCACAGAAAATCAGATGTCCATTGAAAAGCCTCTGAGAAACTTTTAGAAGAGAGTTTGACAACTTTAAAATAGAGATATGGGAATATAAAGTCAACTTTTGCATGCATAATCAGAGGAAAAGTATTTTTGAAAATTAGGAACAGGGTCCAAATTGTGGCTGGCTTTTGAACAAATGTGCAAGCAAGATGTGCAAAGTGTCTCTGCCACACAGACATGTCACTCTGTGACAGCAGTTAATGCACTGGGGAGGGAGTGGCCATGGGGTCACAGTTCCCCCTTCCAGTCAAAAAAAAATTACCTGCAGCGCAAGTCATGCCAGCTTTCTCCTACAAAGAGTTCTGTGTCTTTGCAGGAGTGCAAGGGCACCTGCAAAAGGGCTCTCAGCTCAGACATTTTACCTCTTTTAGGTATGGGATGAGACTCAATTTAGTTTTCAAAGGGTATGACTCTTCTGTTGGAGTAATTGCTTTTTGTTTCTGTCTCTGCGATTAAGTTTCCCTTCTTTATCTAAATCCATGCAAACCTGTCAACCTCATCACCCCTCTCTGGTTAGAATTGCTATCCTTTGAGCACCTGAAATAACATATGACAGACCTATCCAGTCTCACTCATTTGAAGTGAGCTGTCTCCTTCTGCTTTTGGCTTCATTTTCATGCAGCCATAAAGATTCACGGCATATATCAATGGAAAATGTAATATAACACTCAGAAGTTTTCAAATCTCACTCATTCAAATGAGTGTGACTTGACAAGTCTGATGTGATAAAATAATGCAAAGGGGTTTAAAGATTTCACTTAAACACACAATGAAATGAACCCTTTTTTCTTTCTTTTTTCCTGTTTTTTAAAACTTTAGAAATTAATTCTAAAAGGTTGCATCAAGCTGATAGAAAAGAGGAAGACTCTTAATGTGAAGTCTGTCATTTTTCACCTCCAAACAAGAGTGCTTTGCAGTCACCCTCTCACTAGCAGAGTTTTACAAGGGGAGATGGAGAGTGGGATTGTTGTAGGCAAACTTGCAAAGAAAGAACTATAAATTATCAAAGAATTCTGCTGTAACACACCTTAGCTACCACACTATAAACAGAGAGAAGGAGAGAGGAGAGAACAAAAACAGGAGGAAAGCTGGTAAAAACAGGTCACCCACCTACATTTGGATGGGTGCTCCGGTTGTTATTCAACAGTTGACTGATCAGGTGCTAGGGTAGGAAGCAACATTTTAAAATGGAAAAATGTCTACAGATATTAAAAAAGCAGAGGATTTACAGGTGCTGGTGAGTACGAGTCACCACAGGTATTGAAGACATTAAAAAATATATAAAATTTGGATAGCTAACTATAGGTTTCTCTATTTCTATTTAATACATAAATAGTTGTGGATGAGTCTTTAGAAGAGGTAGAATCACACACATTCTGCTGAGGCTGGCAGGACCAGAAAGCTTACATCTTATTTGAAAGTTTTCTTATTTCTTCAGACACGTGAATCCAGCTTCTTAATTTTATGGGCATGGTTTTAAAGACTAGCCTGAAATGTTCTAAATGTAGTGAGATCTAATGAAGAGCACTGCACTTCTTATGACCTATAAATCCCTAGTGAAGTGCGACTTGATTGGAAAGACATATTTGTACACATCCTGTTTACTTTAGTGGGAGCTCCAGCTATAGCAGATGGAAAAAAAATCACTCCTAGGTTACCCTTTTTTCAGCTTCCTCTAAAGCATATATTACTTCCTGCTCTCAAAAGGAAGAAATTAGTCTAAACAGGCTACTGTTTTAATCCATCATATGGCAATCCTTGTCTTCCTACAATTCATCTCAGTACTAGAATTGAAGTGCTTATCTTATTGCTGAACTACTTGTGCATCAAGAACATTAAATTCTTGGTCATTTAAAGCCATTCTGAGTCTCTCAGTGTCAAAAATCAAGCATGTTATTGCACTGTGAACAATTTGACAATGCTCAGCATCATGTACAGCTACGTGCTATTTCATATCTATGACACATACCTGATATGTAATACCTTGGATCTCCTTTAGACAGACAAAATATGTTGTCTCAGGAGAAGGTGGAAGAAAGTCCTCCAAAGTGGTGACAGACAAAGCAAAGAAGGCAAAGACAAGAATTGTGGGACTGCTGGACACAGACCCTTCCACCAGATAGCATGACTAGAGATGTATTTCATTCCTGCTTCAGAAACCAGTAGGGCCAGACTTCACTCTAAGTTTCCACAGGCTTCCAAGGTACTTCCATCTGGAAGGTATATTGACAGTCTCCAATACAAATTCGTGCTCCAAGAAAGAGATCAACCTGAATTCAGGTCAGGTTGCTTAGGACGTTGTCCCGTTGGGTCCTGGAAACCTCCAGTGGCTGAGATGGTACCACCTCTCTAGGCAATCTTTTCTATTGCTTAATTATCCTTACAGTGAAATTTTGTTTCCCAATATCCAGAGAGAATTGACGAGGTTTATGAACATTGTGTCTCACCAGCCATCTGAATGCCTTAGAAAATAGCACAGTTGCAACTCCTCAGTCCCCTCCCCTTCGTGCCTGGACTGCTGTTGGGTGCTTCTGAAGCCGTGCCTTCTCCCAGATGAACCAGCCCCAGCCCTACAGCCTCTTCTTGCAGAGCAAAGTTTTGACTGGCACCTCTGACCTTGCTTAAAGTTCTTTGGATATAGTTTCTTGCCCATTTTGAAGATGACTGCAAGATTTTAATTTGTCCTGTCATCAGGAGATTTTTACAGAAACTTTCAAACATGAAGCATTCTTAGATACTTCCTACCAGGTCCTGGGGACTTGCAGGGGTCAAGATCACTCAAGAATCATAGAGCCATTTAAGCTGGAAAACACTCTTGAAAATATTGTGTCCAACCATAAACCTAGCATTGCCAAGTCCACCACTAAACTAGGTCAATAAACACCACATCTACATAGTTTCTGAACACTTTCAGTGGTGGTAATTCCACCACTTCCCTTGGCAGCCTGTTCCAGCACCTGACCACCTTTTTCATGATTAAATTTCTCCTTATTTCCAATGTAAACCTCCCCGGTTGCGAGTTGAGGATATTTCCTCTTTTTGTTTCACTTGTAGCATGGGAGAAAAGACCAACCCCTACTTGGCTACAGTCTGCTTTCAGGTAGTTGTAGAGGGAAATTAGGTCCCCCTTGAGCTGCCTCCTTCTCTACAGGCAAAACAGCTGCAGCTCCTTCAGATGCTCCTCATTTGTGCTCCAGACCCTTCAGCACCTTCACTTCCTCTTGCTGGACTCACTCCAGGACTTTAATGTCCTTCTTGTCTTAAAGGGTCCAAAACTGAAAACAGGATTGAACCTCACCAGTGTTGAATACAGGGCAATGATCACTTCCCTGGTCCTGCTGGCCACACTTTTGCTGATACAGGGCAGGATGCCAATGGCTCTCTTGGCCACCTGGGAACAGCTGGCTCGTGATCAGCTGCTGTCACCAGCACTCCCAGGTTCTTTTCTATCAGGCATCTTTCCAGTCACTCTGCCTCAGCCTGTGGTGCTACCTGGGGTTGTTGTGACTCAAGGGCAGGACCCAGCACTTTGCTTGTTGAACCTCACACAATTGGCCTCAGCCCACTGATCCAGCCTGTCCAGATCCCCCTGCAGAGCCTTCCTAACTTGCAGCACATCAACACTCCAATCCAACGTGGTGTTTGTTGTCTGTGAACTGACTGAGGGTGCACTCGATTCCCTTATCCAATCATTGATAAAGATGTTAAACAGAACTGGCCCCAGTACTGAGCCCTGAGGGACACCACTGATGACCAGCTGCTGGCTGGATGTAACTCCATTAACCACCAATCCTCAGGCCCAGCCATCCAGATGTCTTTTACCAACACAAAGTACACTTGTCTAAGCCATCAGCAGCCAGTTCCTCCAAAAGAATGCTTGGAGACAATGTTGAAGATTTTACTAAAGCCCAAGTAGACAACACCCACAGTTCTTTCCTCTTCTAGCAAGTGGGTCACTCTGTCATAGAAGGAGATTGTGTTGGTCAAGCAGGACCTGCTTTTCACAAAGTCATGCTGGCTGGGTCTGATCGCCTGGTTGTTCTACATCTACCACTTGATGACACTCCAGATGATCGGTTCCATGACCTGCAGCATCCAGGATAGGCCTGCAGTTCCCTGGGTCTTCTTTGTGGCCCTTCTTGTAGATGGGCATCATGTTGCCTAACCTCCAGTAAACTGGGACCTTTCCAGTTAGTCAGGGATGCTGACAAATTACTGAAAGTCACTCAGTAAGCAGTTCTGGCAGCAACCTCAGTACCCTCGAGTGTATCCCACGAGCTCCATGGACATGTATGTGTAAGGGGTGTAATAGGTCGCTGACCATTTCTCCTTGGATTATGGAGGCTTCATCCTGCTCCCTGTCTCTCTGTTCTATCTCTGTGAGCTAGGTACATTGAGAACAGTAGGTCTTACCATAAAAGACTGAGGCAAAGAAGGTATTCAGTACCTCAGCCTTTTCGTAATCCCTTGTCACTGTTTCCCAACACCACTAAATAAGGGATGGAGATTCTCTTTGACTTTTCTTTTACCGTGAATTTGTTTAAAGAAACATTTTTTATTGTCTTTTCACACAATAGCCAAACTAATTTCAGAATTAATGTTCATGCACTGCTAGTAGCAGATCTCTTCCTGGGGTCTCTGGCAGGGGAAACGTGGGATGTTGTTTCCATGAAGGCCAAGGAAATGAATGCAGGTTATCTCAGCCATTGACATGTCCACTGTCACTAATTCATGTGCTTCATTTAGCTTCACAATGACATATTCATTTTTTATTCTTTATATTCATCTGTGTAGATAGCAGTTCATCTTTTTTCCCTTGGAGTCCTTTGGCAATTTCAGTCTTAGCTGAACTTTGGCTTTTCCAACAATATTCTGCATGCCTTGAAAATATTTCTATGGTCTTGCCTTGCTGCCTGTGGGTAAAGATCATTTGCACTGGGGTCCAGCCATGTGTTCCCATTTATTCAAGGTGGTCTTGTGATATCTTGACTATTTTCACGAAAATCTGGACGACTTGGAGTTTAGAGAACATTGCCTCTATAGACTTTGCAGTTTTCTTTACTTCAGTTGCAGTAGTTCCCCCATGGTTTCATCATTCAGACAAAGCCTTGCCTTGAGTCAGCAGCAGTTGTCACAGCCGTCTGGCATTTGAGTTGTTCTTTATATCCTGCTATGTTATTTATATCCTACCATGTTATATCCTGCTATTTATTGCTGCACAACAAATGCATAATACTTGCAATATTAAAATATATGCAGCTTTCCTTTCTGTGTGACTAGCTCTTGAATTGCTTATCTTTCTTAGCATGTCCTTCAAGATTTGGTTGGGTGTTCCTCTGATGTTGCTGTAGGGGTCTGGGCTATGTTCCAGTTTTAAAGCTGTGCTCCTCAAGGGAGACCCCTGAGGAGTGGTATTTCTCCCTTGGCAGTGGTGTATTTCTAGTAGCTATAAAACATACCTACATGTCTTGAATCTGTTGTATATGGGAGTAACTGTTAACATGAAAGGCTTGTCTGAAAGGAACCCTTGAAAACTCTTGCACAAATGGGAACTTGTGGACTTGCCACAGCTACAATGGATAAGAGGAGGAGGACTTTCCCCTGTGTGATAATTATAAACCCTGATGGGAGAATAAAAACTCTTGAAAACTAGCTCTGGGCCTATCAGAGCACACTTGTGTGAGTAAAGGTAAATCTGGAGGGAGAGGAGGTAATACAGCCCCATGTGAGTAATTTACAAGGTGTTGTACCTTTTAGTCTTTGGAAAATGCTCAGAACACAACCTCAAGTTACACAGAAAATGAGATTTTTAATCTAATTCTGAACCAATCCCCATGTGAAAAATAGCCAGCTCACCAGCTATCACACTTGATCAGCAGTCGGTACTGGAAGGCCACAGGAGACATCCACACAGTTTGAAGACTGAGTTGATATACTCAGTGAAGGATGATTTTACATATGTGTGTGTGTGTGTGTGTGTGTGTGTGTGTGTGTGTGTGTGTGTATTTGTAGGTGTGTTTCAAGGAGTTTGTATTCGTAAGCTACTTTTTTGCAATATTAGTTTTCATTCTTTAAGACTTTTATTTTACTTTAATTTAGACTAAAAATTGCAGAGAACAGGCATGATTTGGTTTGTTTCATTCCAGTCCTGCAGTTTGTATTATTCTGTGCTGGTTTAGAGCAAATTTGGAGAGGGGACCTCCAAAGGAGTCTCCTTCAGAAAAGCAGATTTCAGAAGGCCCTCCCCCAACCAGTTTGGGAAAGATTTCCTTCAAGAAAAGTGGAAAAACAATATTTATTTATCAAACAAAATGAATAATATTAAAGAAATGGAACCTCTAGTTGTTTTGAAGAGTCAAGTCAGAGAAATCCCTCCTTGAGTGTGGCTCAGTCAGGTTCAGTCCCTCTAGGGTTCAGGCCTGGTGCCCAGGTCCAGCGTGCAGCTAGTGGGGGTGGTCCCCCAGGCAGGTGTCTTGATATCTTGGACCGGAGAGAGAAGCTGAACAAATCCCAGAGAAAAAAACCACAGTCCAGGTAAAGCTCTTTTTGCTTCAGCTAACGAGGAAAAAACAGCGGAAAAGAAAAACCGAAGAAAAACTTCCTGTCTCTCGCTCCCTGCTAGAAGCCGAGAAACTCTCCGAGAGCACAAACTCTCCCCTTCTCTTTTCACTGTCCCACTGTTGCTGCTGCTGGAGTCAAAAGAATGTAAACAAAACCAAAAACCTGTGCTGGCACTCTCTGACTGAATTAAAGGGACAAAAACTCATTTCTGAGCATAGCAGATGATATAGAATATAGAGCATAAAATACATAATATAAAATCATCCTAGGACATATTTCCACACTTTCATTTATGGATATGTCTTCTTATGCTGTTTGAGAATTGAAGGAGAGCACACTCTTTCAAGTCAGTCATATGACTGCTAGATATTTTTCTTGTTTAGTGTAACATATAATTTCATGGCATATGCTCTCAATTTGCTTTTTTCCTTTAGAACTATTAAGTGACATTTTTTTAGCATGAGGAATAAACTGCCTAATAGCTCCTGTTCCTCACCTATCTACATCAAGTGAATGTTTATTGATCCTTTGTATTGACTACATTAGTGCTGTTTTCCATTAAGGTGAAATTTCATCATATTTCTACAAGTTCTTTCCTCAAGGTTACTGCTACAAAATCTCTAATTCCTCCTAGTTGTCCTTTCTCTAGGCTCTTTTTAGATGTATGTCTTTTCTGAAGATTTATGAGCAGCTCGTAAGCACATGTACAGGGTACCTTTGATATGAAAGCCAATTTCTCTCATACTCTTCTAGCGACCCTACAAATTAATCTTTTCTGACTTCCTTTCCAGAGACTTTACTGCTCCTGAGCATAGCTCTTTCTTCACTGGTAACCCCTTTCTTCTCCTACTTTAAAAGCCTTTTCATGTTGTGGATGATCTCTCATTTAGTAGACCCTATTCCTGATTTTTAAGGGAATGAAGAATAAAAGCTATTTTTTTTCCGGTTTAGTACTGTTCCTCAAGTATCACCCACCTTGGAATCTTACACTATATTCAATTGTAATGGGTAAAAACAAGGTACACTAAGGTTTGCAGTTTGCCTGCAAAGTGAGATGAACAAATATTATTGCAACCATGAGGGAAGGATAAACTGAGTCATGGAGAGATGCTGAAATGGAGTGTAGCTATATATGGAATAAACTCAATATAATATGAAGCACAGAACAGTGATCATAATTATTAATTACATAATTATTGGTTTAGTTGCTGTAAGTATATTTCCAGCCGCTGAAATCATAGGGTGTGGATCTTGATTTTCACTATAGCACAAAGAACACAGTCAATATATGGCTCTGATCGGAGATCCATTGTTGTTTAAATAAAATCAGAACAACCTACTGGCTACAGATGGATAAACATCAAGCATACCATTGCAAATGCAGATAGGCTTAACTAAGTAGCCTTCTACTGTTTTATGAGCACAAGTTGTAGGATTTTCTGCTGAGCAGAATGGGAGTCTGAGACTACCTGTTTAAGCCCAATGATATTAAATCAACTTTGTATCAATTCCCGCTAAGCTTTACTTGTTCTGTTCTTCAGACTTGCTCTGCAGAGGTGTAGCTCCAAAGCTAAGCAGCAATATTTTACAATGTCAAGTAACCTGTCAAACCTTCCCAAAATTGCTTTTTCTTTGGTCTTTCCTATTAATCAAAACTCTTGCCTGCATCATTGCCTGTGTTTCACTGGCTCTTTGCTTTTTTTTATTCTAAATTGAACTTTTTTATTTAACTTTTTTTAAATACATTTTAATATGACAAGCAAAATATTCTCTCTGTCCTTTCAGCTTAGAAAATGTAATTTAAACAAAATAAAAGCTTTGTCAAATCAGGTGAATGTATAGTTACATGGTATGTCACTTGGTTTTAAACTTTAGGTTTTTAGGCATTCAGTCATGCAGTAGGCTGTGTCTTTTGGAATCTGGAGCAAAAAACTGCTATAGCCTGGTTTTCTAAAAAAAGTAGAGATAATTTATTGTTAGAGTAAATTAATATCAATAAGCATATGAATGAAGGAAAACAAATACTAATAAACAAAGAAAAGAGATGGAATAAAGAATCCTCATGATTTTGAAAGAGTTAAGCACAAGAAAAGGCTTGGATCCTATTTCCTTGGGTTATGAGCTCTCTCTTGAGAGAGAGGAAGGAAGGCATCAGAAGGACTACTTGTGATGAAAAGATTTTTCTGCTGGAATTTTTCTTCCTCATTTTGGGATTGATATATAAAATTACCAGGGAAACAATCAGATTGCAGTCCCTTTTTCAATTGCTCCACAAACTGAATTTATCTACTCAGAAGCGGGAGCCTACATCTCTTCTCTTAGCCCCTTCCCAAAGCCTCACATCCTGAAAAGGTGTAAGGCAGGGTTAGACAAGGGTTGTAGCCCCTGCTTCAAACTATTTATAGAAGAGTGGGATTTAGATCTACTCATTGAGGATACCATGCTCCTGTCTTGCTGGATTCCCAATATGGCTCCCAGAAAGTCTTCTCCCAGCTACCAGCAGTGGCTCTGCTCAGCTATCCATCTCATGAGAGAATTCTCTGCTGGGTACAGCACCCACCTCCTGCAGTCAGCACTAGCAATTAGGAGGGTCAGAGATAGGTCCCAGCCTCTGGCAAAGCTTGAATGTTGGGATCGTTTTGTAGCATCATGGTGTGGGGTCCCTTCCTATTCTTCCCAAACATGAGACGCTTCCAAGTCAGATGTGTGATATGCCTTCACTGGAGCCTGCATTGCAAGGCTGCCTGGGGTTAGGAGGTACCTTGTAATATGAAAACAAGCTAATTAAATGCTGCCATTATGTTGCTCCACAAAACTGGTACACAGCCTAACATAGATGGCAAGTGTGTTTCTCTAGAATTAGTTAAGTTAATTTTTGGCTTGGAGATACAGTGTGAAGAAACTGATTCTTTCACTGTGTCCTATGGATATAGGGGGAAGCTGCTATCATTTGTCCTTTCCCAGGCTCATGCACTTTAAAAACAGCACAGGTGTTAAGAAGCTTGTTTGTTGTTTGGTTGGTGCTGCCAACACTGTTGCTCTTGCTGTTTGAAGAATCTCACTTCCAGTGCAAATCTCGTCACTTTGTTCTTCCTCAGAGTCCCCCTTTCTCTGCCTCCACGCGTCCCATCTTCTCCTCCATCTCTGCCACCATTTTTTTGGTGATGACACTGGCTGGACTGGCCAATCACTCCCTGTCACCCCTACAGAAACCTTGCTCAAAATGATCCAATAGAATTTTGTAAGGTTATACTAAATGTGAACTATTAACATTATATTTTTTTATATTTCATTCTTCAAGCTGAAGATTTTTAACAGCAGGAAAAAAGAGCAAATTCCTTTCTGTCCCCTAGACGCACTAAAGGCATCACCTCCAGACTGTGTCTCAAGATCTCTCACTACTCTCTTCCTTTAGCTAGCACCTACAATTCCCTCTTTCTGCTTGAACACATATTAACTATAGCATTCACAAGGCACCATTTCTGTAATCATTCTGTCACTACCACACAGAATTATTTGGGAAAGGATATAATTATCCATCAGATTGAAAAGGATGGTTTAGAAGCACCTATCCAAAGCTCACACATTCATTTGACAGGACTTCTTCCCATGAAGATTCCATATGCTCACAGGGTTCTTCCAGTGCTCACAGTGCTTGTTCAGTCTAGATGTTCATACCTCAAGTTAAACGGATTGAAGAAAGCTTTTAAAATCAGTGTACAACTCATAAAATATAGCACTTGCTTCTCATGCCATGGCATCTCTCTTGGTTGCACTTAAGATTTTCTTCAGCAGCTGAACTCATGGACAGCTCTGCTTTCAAATGGTATTAGGTGCAGCACATGGGTTGTCAACTGCCCTGGGAGGTAGTGTGCTGCTAAATATTTAATGCTTGCTCTTACCTTTTTCCCCCCTTTTTTTTCTAGCAGATAAGTTTCTCACTCTTTCTTTCCTGGCTTCTTCACTAAGATGCAGTTCTCAGAGTCTGACAATCTGTCAAGAACTTCCTGAAGTATTTAAGGTGAGGGTGGGAGAAGAAAACTTGTTCAAGTTCATGACCACTTTTTTTTTGGAACTGATTGTCTAGGTTCTTCTCACCCACATCAAAGCTGGATTCAATTTTAAAACTTGTTAGCTAAAACACTGTTTACAATACTACAGCTAAAAGAATTCTTCCAAAAAGTATCTTGGCAAAATGTGCACCCCTTGTTCGGCAGATGCTTTGTTTATTTTGCATTAGAATTCCTGCCTCATAATACCCTTGCTTCTTATCTTACAGGTTTGCATGTGTACATGTTCTCTCTGTGATGTAGGTGAATATCTTTAAAGGTCGGGCTGTTTCTTTTTCTTTTCCTCTTCTTATCAATAAACTCCGAAATCTTGAATTTCATGTCCAGCTTTGAAATTGATGATGTCAAGCCAAGTTCAAACTGAACAATATGTGTGAGCGTGTGATATTTCAAGGATGATTTGGCAAGTCATGACCATCAAAGCCGTATTTTAGAGACTTAACATTGAAATCTTGCCAAGGAAAACAACTTCATGAGCTTTCATTACTGTCTGTTCCTAAAGGAGGAATGATGATTTCATGGATCTTACTTCTAAGTTCTTCTAGTAATTTTTACTTTGCTCATTGGTTTTACAGGTTTTACACTGTGAAAACAGATGAAGCAGAGGTGGCATCTACTTTTCAGATATAGAGCAGATCAGACTAATAAGTTCTCTTTCAAAGAAGCGTTCTCTCAAAAATGTGGAAGTTTGGTACATGGAACATCTCTGGTGATTCAATTGTTATTATTTTTTACACTACAAAATGCAATACTTTTTCTGAACAGCATATAGAAAACAGGCATATTCCTGACCTGCTACTGGGTAGGAACAGAGTTCTGCATTATATATGAGCTCATTCCCAATCTGCCTACATTATTCTTACACTTTTCAAAATTCACAGAACTATATAGAATTCAGTTATTTAAACATGTGGTGGTTACACGAAAATGAACAAAATCTGAACACAAGAGAAAACACAAATTTATATGCCCTCTTCCCACCAATATCTAAACAAATCTCAACATAATGGATGCATTTTTAGTGAAAATGAGCATCTGTCAAAATGTCTGCAATGTAAGGAGCTTCTCAAAAGAAGGCAATGAGGTGAAGAATCTGGGCACTTAGTCCTGTGGCAGTCTTGCAAGGTGGAAGTCTGGGCACTGGGACTCTTTTACGGCCTACCTGTTGTGAAGCCAGGACATCCATCAGTCACTGAGGGACTTCTTGGTGCCTCTGAGGGCTCCTGGATATGTAGTTCTTCTTTCAGGGTGAAAAAGTAGAGGATGCCATGGCTGAACTAAGGACTTTACAGCTCAGTCTGACATCACTGTCTCCTTCCAGAAGAAAACTTGCATTTTTTTCAAAATTACTCTTCTGCCTAGATGTTTTCCTTCATAGAACATTTCAAATTTTCTACTCTGTGCTCCAAGGCATAATGCTTTTCCAGGGTGTTGAAGTTTTAGAATGAAAAAGAAGATTTTTGAATAGTGATGCCCTAACTAGTGCTTATGTAATGGTGTTGGCAGGAAATCCACTGAGTGAAAATACCTAGATCAAGTCTGAGGGGCTAAGAAAAAGCAAGGAAGATTTCTTAACGGTATTGGTGCTGTGCAAGCCTGTGAGTAGATGCAGCGTTTATTCTTTTGATATATCAAATCAACACCATCCTTGTATATTTAGTTCAATATAACTTCATGCTCACCCTTCTTGTTCAGATAATTTATAGGAACTGCACAAAATGTCAAAGTTCAGTGCTACTCAGAGAACAAAACAGTTCAAAGCCAACCACATGAGAATGACAAATACACAAATACAGCTACATTCCTTGGTGTAGTTTTCAGGTAAGTATATGGTCACTCTCCCCAGTTTGAGTGGCCTAGATTCAAGCTGCCTCCCACTTGGGAGACACACCGCTAAGCCCTGACACCAAGCCTCATCCCTCAACCCTCCTCTCCAATTTTATAAGACTGATGTTGCTCCCCAGATTTTCAATCACATAGTACAGCTTGAGCCTCCTTGCCTGTCTTCACAGCCTTCTCTTTCTCACGAGTATATTCTGCAGAAAACCTGCTGCTCTCCCTGCTGAAGAGACAGTCATTTCTATGTGCTATTTTTTTCCTCCTTCCAGAAATCTCCATTATCTGCAATACAGCCCATTCTGCTGGAACCAGCTGCTCCTTGCAAATGGAGGAAGCAAAGATTTATTATCATCAGAACACATGGAAATTAGAAAATGGACTAATGCAAGCCATTAATGTCCTCCTCTCAACAATCAGATGAATGGTAGATCAATGCAGTATATTAATATATTGGAAGTGATTTAAGATGATATAAACATTAAGGCAGATATTAGATGGGAAGACAGCAAGTAAGACAAGGACAACACTCTAACACTCCACTGTACCTATAAAAAAAACCCCACCATATTTTAAGATGTATTTCCTGTCCAGCATTTTGATATTTTTAAAGAGATAATATTGAAAAACTGCTCTGTAGCCCTCCATAATACCATCTAACTATGATATGAAACGGTCTGTCTCCTTAAAAAGCAAATCTTATTGCCTGTAACAATGAATAAATTCTTTGTATTCTACAAGTCAAATAATAATAGTCGAAGTACGCAGACAATAATTGTTACTTTTTTAATATCAATGACTCTTTTTTTTTTTGCAGCTTGTGTTAACATTGTAAAAAGAAATTACTAGATATGATTGATAAACAGTTGTGGTACCCACACACATTCTACATAAGCCCTAAAAGAAATCCTCAAAGAAAGAAAGAAAAAAAGTATAAAGAAAAATAACTGCACAATTACTTTATATTAACCTGGCATCACGCACAAAAATAATATAATGTCTGTAAGTGAATGATTCTTAAGCTTTAGGGATTGACTGAATTTGTTATGTGGCCACATTTTTTGGAAAATATTAGAAGCTTTAGGATTCAAGACATTTTCCTTCTCAGCTAAAACTCTGCAAAGGTCAGTCCATTCCCATTTTCAGGACTTAATCAAAATTCCTCAATAAATTCCTGTTGAATTGCTTTGTCTTGTTACTTGTGAGAGCATTTATGAAGGCCTGATGATGATTTGAACTACCACAATTCCCATAAATGAGAGGTCAGAAAGGTTACATCACAGCATTTCAGTGAAAAAATGAAAACAAACCATAACTTATCTCCACCAGAAGGACAGCATGTTCAGCCAGATGTCACAGGCTTTGTCTTTCAATTGCTCACAGCTCTCTGACACTCTATCACATTGCTGGGTTTTAATCGTGTAATAGGTCACTGTGATCAGGAGAATTCAGAACTCACACGTACATACTTAACATGCGAACCTATAGCTGGGTAACTGGGGGAATTCTAATGGGGTGGATACAGCAAATATGTTACTGAATTTTATTTTTTCAAGTTGCAATTAGCAGAGAAAAATGCGAAAAAAAATCTATGGTTCACTGAATTTGGAATGAGGTTGTTGACAAAGAGCGGCCAAAATAATCATGTCTGCTAGTGTTCTTAGTGCATACAGAATAAACATGAAGCTAGAAAATTTTAGAAGCTGTTTCTTGTTCTTCCTGGAGTTTATAAAAAAACACAATGGAGAGGAACCTGTCTAAAGGATTCAATGTCACACCATTATGATGTGTACTAATTTATTTCATAATAAGGTTGGAAGCTCTAAGTGCCTTCATTGCTGTTAAATCATACTTCAGTATAGCTAAGTGTGCCATTAAAATCATGGATTACTGACAGAGGCAATATTTATTTAATTTAATTTTATGGCACATATTTCAAGCAGGACAAGAAGAAATATGGTCTGACCTTCTCCATGGCCAGGAAGTTTATTAGCACTGTCAAAGAGAGTCGGAATCAAACTGTACCCATTAACACCAAAAACACTGGTATTATGGGATGTTTTATACTCAGAGAGGGTAGACAAAGAACAGAAAAGACATGGAACTCTTCTACTCCATGGAAAGTATGTGATGTAAAGAAGTGAGAGGACTCAAAAGGTGCAGTAGAGATTCTGGAATATATGGGTCATGGTCTATTGAGGAGCCTTACTCTGGGTCAAGGAGGATGAATAAAAGCTTGGAAGAGGAATGAAAAAAACTCCAAAGATTTAAGAAAATATGTAATGAAAAGGAGAGATGTTAAGGTGCCCTGAATATCTCAAGAGGCTAAAATATTGCCTGTCATCTCCACGTGTTTGATTCAAATCCAAATAAAGGCAGTTGTGACAAAAATAATATATTGCCATCAGATGTTGGCTTCTACAAATTGGGAACGTGGTCCATGTCAAGATGCTGTCAGAGAGGTGCTGCTGCAGCCACCATTAACCAGTCCATGCTTGCATGCTCCCTTAGAAAGGAATGCAAGACCCGAATGATTTGAGCAAAGAAAAGGCTTTTAGAGTCAAGAGTGGTTTCTCCTGTGCAGCTGGGGTATCCTACCTGAACAGGATTGGGAAAATTTGCAGTGCTACCTGTACTCATTACTCCCTGAACAGATGATTTTTAGGGCTGTCAAAGTGCCAACTTCTGCAATGGTTAAAAAAAGACAAATCAAAGTGAATCACTGAATGTAGTCGCGGAACGGTGAGCTGAAGTTACGTTGGAAATGAAACGAGCACAGCAAGACCAAACTAGGCAATTGTCCTGTGTGCTGCTCTGACAGCAGGAAAAGAAAGGCACTGGACTGCTCATTCATGCTGGAGAACATGCAGAATGTGAAGATATGTGTTGTAAGATGGATCTGTGATAATTACATGGATCTGTGACAATTACATGTGATCATAAGGCAACACTGACTTCTTGCTCTCAGATGCAGATATCTGAGTGATTTATGTATATTTTCTGCCCTTTAAAAAAATGTCACTAATGGTTAATTTCAAAAAATGAAGCAATATTATCCAGTCCTAACCTGAATATTGTGGGCAAAAATAAGAGATGAAGGATTATTACTGAGGGGAATGAGATCCAGAAGGAAAAACTATGGACCAGTGCCAGTAACTCTCATAAAAGGACCAATTTAAAACCTGGAGGTTAAAGAGGACCAACCTACTAGCAATTCAATCAGGATTTGAGTTACAGTCATGCAAGTTCTGGGCTTCAACTGTCAAAAAAAAGACTTGTTGATGCAGGTTAGAGGAAGTGAAATCACAGCGTTGATTGTGTTTCACATCTTTACTTAGACATGTGAAGACAGATCTGCAAAGGTATGTAGGTACCTGAGGAATCTGATAAGGGCCTCCTTTCTGAAAACTCACAAGGGCCAAACTCACAGAAATTAATTAGAAGTTGACACTCAATTAAGATTCTTTAATTTTATTAGACATAGGTGCATAAATTTTTCTGAGAATGTAGGACTATGTGTCCATCAGCATCTATGGCCACCTAAACATCTTGCAAAACCTGGCCTCCACTGGATGGTTTCTGCATGCAGATATCAATTTGTAGACCCTGTTCCTACTAACATCTCTGGAATTTGCTTTTTGAGAGCAAAGAACTGAGAGCATCATTGTTTTCTCCATTTGCATAGTACTGGAGCTAATTTCCCTCTCCGAATTATTTCTCTGTCTGCTTTCCCTCCTCTCTCTGTACACCTCTGTACACACCATGGGGATTTGAGAGAGAGCAGAGTACAGTGCTGGTGGCTGGCAGTGCCTTGCCCACAAAAGAGGACATGAGCTGTTCCTATATCCCAAGCTGCATCATGTTCTCAGGAGTAGCAGGGTGCTACTGAAGAAAAATGTCATGGGAGAAGAGGCAGGCAGGGTCCTGGCAGAGCTTGCCTGTTATCTGGGCTGGTGCGGCGATTAAGAAGACACTGATTTCATGGGACGGTGGTGTCCAGAAAGAGAAAAGAGATTTATTGTGTAGTGAAAATTCCTTATATACCATCACACAAACAGGAACTAGTTCTACACCACAGTGAATACCAATCACCCAACTCAGTTCTAAAGTATTACCTTTTATGGTAACAGGTAAACAATACCTTTTAAGGTAACAAATGCTATTTCTCACTTCTGACAGGTCCAGTAGCTCACAGACCCAAAACACACTCCTCTTCCATATCACCCGTGACCTGGACGTTTTTCATGGGTCCCAGGGCTTCTTCCGGACCAAAGACAGAAGGTCACTCTGGCTCTCAAGGCCTGTTGCCCTGCTACCTACATCCTGTAACTCCACAGGCTGGCCCCCAGAAACTTTGTGCTAGAGGGAGACAGAAGAGGTAAGTTTCTCTCCACTTCTTCAGGTGCTTTCTTGGTAAAGGACAACCTGCATCCTAGCATTAACTACCTGAACACCTTTTCCCTAAAATTGTGAACTAGAGATCACAAAACAAGATAAAGCAATGTGGGGCACTTAATCCAAATGAATAGCACAGTGCTCACCAGTTACAGCTTCAGATGACTTAGCATTAAAAAAGGGGGCTTTTATGTTAATAAAATAAAGGATCCTGTCAGTCATATTTCTGTGATTTACACTATCAAAATACCAACAAAATGCCTCCTCTTGTTCCTTTGATATATATTGTGTTTCTGAAGCTTCCCATGCTCATTAAAAATAAGAAAAAGCCAAATTAAACTCATTATTAGCTCCACAGTTTTTTCTTATACATGTTTGTCTGTGTGTCTAGGTATATATAATTGCATGCTTATACTATGTGTATATGTCTGTGCCTTCTACATCCTAGCAGAAAGAACTGTAACTCACTAAGTGCTACTGAGGTGTGTAAGTTATTTGTCTTCTAGAAATGACCAGCTGGGTAAAAACCTGTCAAGAGTTACTAGCTATGATGTTGGGCCTTCTGAAAATGCTGTAGATGGAGAACCATAATTTTTTCAGGCTTATGCTCAATCTTTACATCATGGTCTGGTGTCAACTCCCTCTGGCTTCTGCAAGCTGAGCACTCTTGGGTAAACTGAATGATCCATTTGCCCATAGTTCCATCAGACACTGGAGAAGGCCAGTCTAACACATTCTGAACATTTAATGTCCCTCTCTGTGTATCTTACACTTTGAAAGCTGATGCTAAGCCTTCTGATGCTCCAGGCAAATCATCAAATATCTGTTCTCCCCACAGGCACCCAGATAAAAATAGTCATGGATTGCTTTGTTGATCCTGCTGTTTGGCTGCCTTGGAGATAAAACAGTTTCTGCAGATTCAGAAATGATTTTGTTCTGTGTTTAAACATAGGAGGTTTTTTTTGTTTGAGCAGATCAAAAGAGGAGTTAGAATAAAAATTAAGATAATTTGAAAACCATGATGTCAACGTATATAGTGACACAATGCCTTAGGGAGTTGGAGCCAAGCACATTGAGGAGCCAGTTGCTCACTCTGCTATAAGCCAAGATCACTTCTGCTTTTCACATTGCCTTGAAAGACCCTAGCAAGTTTCTTCCATGCAAACATTCAGCCTGCCTCACTGAATACAGCTGCAGTTTTATTTTGCAGTTTTGCCTCTGCCACTGGACAGGCCCTGTAAAGTTCTGGCTGCTCATTCACTGACATAAGGTATTTCTGTTCTGTTGTATTAGACCACTTACAAGTCTAGGTGGCTTATGATACTTGCAAATTGCAGAGTTTACCACTGTTGAAAACACTATTGGGAAAAAAAATCGAGACCTGCTTTCCTGCCCTAACCCTTTGTCATAGATCCCACCAGGCATTAAAAGCACCCTAAAATCAAGAAGCTCCTACTCTAGCTGAGGCCCTTGAGTACAAAAACGAATGTTTTTAAAACTCTTGTCTCTTATCATCTATCACTGACTAAGGATGAGAGGAAAGTAATTTCAGTGGCTTACACTGAAACTATAATTTCTTGCAATATTTGAAAGAGATGCTGACTGAGATATGATCTGAGTAATTTCTTACCTGCCAAACAGAATATATTAATATATTTTTAAGTACAGCATGGATGCAGAACCTGAGATTTAAAAAGCTGAACAAATGAGCCCACTTTGTGAACCTGTGGAAAGCCCTATTCCTCTAATTATGAATCTGCTCACCAGGAGGCAGTTGTCGGCTTTGTCTTACCTGCAAGTCTCAAAATCTATGAGCTTTTTTGGTGCATGCTGGTTCAGTACAGCTGGCACACAACAGATGGCATGAGGGAGTCCCTGGTCAGAGGATGCATATGTGCTCATCCCCAAAGTCAAATCCATGTTGTTACAAACCAGGGAGTTGCCAGGCAGAGCCTATGAACACGTCCGCAGGGTGCCCAGAGAAACTACAGTACAGCTACTGAGTAACTTGGCCTTTTTTGCCGTGGCCTAATGGATGCAGTAGTTTAATCAGTTGTGCTGACTTAGAGGTTTGCTTTCAATTCTGCCATTGTTCACTGTAGTTAAAGGTATCAAAAGAACTAAGCACTGAGGGACAGCACAGTGGGCAGCTTTTAGCTCTTGGCTATTTTACAACATCTAGGAGCAAACCTCTGCAGGAAGCTGAAGGGTGAGAATTAAATTTGGAACATACATTGCAGAAAAGGTAATTTTACTTACTTGTGAAGAATTACCTAAATAGAGGCATTTCCCATTCAAAAAAAACCCCAAAGACATTCAAAACTTAAAATTTACACAGAAACCCAGGTGACTGCATGCAACCAGGAAGCAGGTGCTAGTTTTAAGCAAACCTCAGGGCTTGTTTAATTGAAGCACATCTGGTCTTTAAAAGTCAGCCCAGGTGTTCGCATTTTAATTGTACAAATCTATCCTGCTGCCCCATGTTATACCCCAGAAAAGTCAAAAGTCAACTCTGAGATAGCTGTGCTATTAATACAGGTGTGGCTAATTGATCACATCTTGGTCATGAAATAACAAGTTCAAAACTATGGTATTGCCTCTGTTTACTCTTGTGGTTCTTAGTCATATTTAATTTCAGAAAGATATTCTTGTTAATTAATTTTCTACAGTTTTATGAGTTCCTTTGCATTTATAGTGTAGCAATATCTGCTGTGATCATCATTTCACTCTATGGTTTGGCAAAATGAGTGTTATTGATTTTTAGAGAGGTTGTAAAAATTCTTTGGCTATGTTTAGATCACTTTGTGGACTATGTTGGAAAATATGAAAGGAGAAAAACATCCTTAAATGCAAAACTTTTTGATAGCATGTTGGGAAATCATAGAAGTAAAGAGTTGTGATTTATTTGCTGAAGATTATTAAACAGTCCTAAAAATAGTGAAAGATAGATACATTAAATAAAATTCAGTGATGAGCAGTGAAGCTGATAGTGGAACTAAAATGGCTTGGATTAAGATAAAAATGTTCACTACACCTATCTGAACCATTACTAGGTACTTGGGAAGGGAAAGTGTATATCCAGAGAATCATTTGGACAAGAACAAAGCAGTTCTTGAACAAAGTATTAGTGGGGAATACAGGAACCCAAAAAATTGAAGGCTAAAAATAAAAGGAAAAGCTCATAGCTATTTTAGTCAGAAGGATACCTGCGTGTTGTCAAAGACTTTAACCTAAGAACCTAGGGTAATATTAAAAAAACCCCAACTAGTTTATGGATCAAAAAACCCTACAACAGTGAGATATGGATTTTCTGTGGATGCTTTAGTAAGGTGATTAGGTAGTGTGGAGTTTTAAATAATCTACAAAGTTAAGATATCAATGTTAGGCTGCACATTGTGAGTTTGAAAAGGGTTTTTTTTTTTTGCTTCCAAGGTTTTCTTTGTCAGGGGGTAAGGGAATTGTAGGATATTTTTTTCTTTAAGTTTCACCTCCTGAGCTGGCATTCTGATTGCAGCATATTTCTCATAGTATCCTGTGCAGGTGGCATACTTGGAATCCAGCCGATTTAATAACTGAGGGATTTAAATCAGATTTAGTTGAGGTAAAAATAAGGATAAATTAAGTTAGGTATATTTCCTTCCTGCCTTTATCTATGTAACACTTCACTACAGCAAAAATTATGGAGGAATGAGACATTTTCAGATGAGACTAAAGCATCGAAGAGATATAACCATAAATGAGGAGGGAATATATGTTTGTAAAAACATAGTTTTAAAAAATGTATTCCCTTTTCAAACCTGTCCTCTCTGTTGAGAAGGAAGGCCAGGTGAAGGAAAGGTTTCCTATTGAATTTAGAGATGGCAGAATCATCCTGGAATAGTAAAAAGTGTTTCTTACAGGAGTGTAAATCACTAAATGCATGGAACTAAGAGAGAGTATGACAAAATCAGATGATGTTTGAAGACAAATATATACATTTTATGGATAGGAGAAGATGGGGTAGGATGAGGAGCTATTCATATATGAGAAGTTTCATGCATGGAGAATGCCTGACAGGCATAGAGCAAAAAAGGGTCTGTTTTAGCCATGGAGACCTCATTGTGAGGTTTTGAAAGCATGGCAGGCTTTTTGAAAATGATAGAAGCTGAAGTCAAAACCAAATTTAGAACCAAATTTAGGTTATTCAGCACAGTTATCATCACAGTGACAAATGTGAGAACCGAGCAAGCACAAATACAATGGAAGGTATTTAAATTTGGATAGGTCTGAAAACAAAAGCTTGATGAGGTTCATAAATGTCAAATGAACAGATGGAGCTGAGAATGAAACCAGCAGGGAGATAAAGCAGAGATTGCTATGTGCAGGGGTGGAAAACAGGAAACTCCAGTTGGTGGGTTACAGGGTGAGGATGAGGGACGAGGGACTGCCAAGATAAGAGCTGAGACAAAGGCAGTCCTCAGGCTGCAAGGAAGAGCAGAGGTCAGCATAATCAATTACGAGAAGAAAGACCCCTGCTTGCAAATGCTGGAACCAGACAGAGGGGTTGGGAGTGGGAGATGCATGGGATCCAACTCAATGCCAGGGCGCAGGTGAGTTTCCCTGCAGATCATTTTGGTGGTTGGCATGTGGAACCTCGTCCTTGCTTCCCCAGGTTTCATCACCAGCCTGGGGAGATCCATATGTCCCTGACAGGATGCTCCTGCCTTACACACAACTGTTGCTGTGGGGTAGATTTATACATGGCTGTGCTCCCGGAGCTCCTGGAAAGTAAGCACACTTGCGGAGCTGTGTTTGCGTTCAGGGTCTAGTGCAAAACAGCTGTGTCCTGCTCTCCAGGGCCATGTACTGCCAGAAGCTGGATAATAAACAAACCTACATATTTTTGTCCTTGTGAAATGAGTTTTGTTTGGGTTATTTTTGTTTGGTTGGTGTTTTTTTTGTTGTTTTGTGTTTCAAGAGAGAAAAAGAAAAAAGAAAATAAGAAGAAGTAGCAACTTCATTTCCTTTCAGTCCTTGTGCTCCCCAACACCACACCCTTTATGAGGATCTGTTGATCTCTTGAGATTCAGCTTTAGCTTTGCACTGCCTACCATAAAAATTTAGCCTAATGAGTGCATATGCAATGCAATGAGCTGCTGGTATAGAATCCTCCCAAGCAAATGACATCTTCACTGTAAGGCTGAGCTACCTCATAATCCTAATGAGCAGTCTGGCCTACCTTGATGATGCTTTCCAGTAACTCCTGTACAATGGAAGCATGCTACAGGCACAGATGACTGCTGGCAGTGGATATCTCTAATTTTCCTTCATATATATTGCAGCAGGTTTCAATGAGCTGTTCACTGGCTCTCAAAACTAGGCTGGATGCACAAGTACATGTTGGCTTCTCTCACAGCATCAAACATCAAGGTTTCATCTATGTGTTTATTTACTTTACAAGCAGACATGCAATTTGTATATCATATTTATTGGTTGGTTGTTTGATTTACTTTTACAGTCTGGTTGACCATAGCACACAAAAGAGGAGATAAGACTACTGTTCCAAACTTTCACCTTTAAAAGAGCCCTGCAAAATTTAAATTAATTCTTCATCTTCATATTATTTTCTTACTTTATTCTTGTTTATTGTATTACAACCACATTGCTTGAAAATCATGTGGCCAAAGAATAAGATGGTCCTTTATGTCTTTAGATTGTTTAACCAAGTTAAAGTATGCTGAGAATGAGCGTAGTTGTTTGCTGTCTTTGGACACTATTTAGGAAAGAATACTTAATTCTCCAGAAGCTTGTAAACTTTACTGTTATGCTTTTTGTGTCTTGGAGAATGGAATATGAGTTTATATGCCTCAAAACTCAGCAGGTAAGAAATTAGATACCACGCTGACTAATGCTGTTCCTTCATACAGTTACAATATTAAGGCATGGCACTCAAAGCCATTTATTTTCCTCTCTTTTCCCTTTTTTTTTAGACATGAAATTGCAATTCTGACAAAGTGCCTCTCTCTGAAATCATACACACAAAGTACAGGAAAGTAAGACAGAAATGTAAAATGTGCTTAGTAACTCTAAGCACTTCTGTGTTTGAGTATTTCTGACACAGGCATGTTTAAGAAGTAGTGTATTAAGGCTTCTGTGGCATTCTAGAATAATCACTGTATATTGTGAAGAAAAACAAAGTAAAAAATATTCTATAAAGAGTAAATGTTTTTTTGCAGCCAGATAAAAGCATGTGTAGATGAAGGTTGCTCCAGAGTTTCTATTTCACTATAAATGGTTCTAGTCCAATATTTCACACTCCTTATATTCATTTAAAACTGAATTAAAATTCAAATTAGGATTAACCACCCATTGAGTCTGGCACGACAACAGAAGTAGTCACTAACTTTTTCCTACATGTTATTAGCAGAGGGAATTTAAGTTAAAGTTTCATTACGAAAATATTACTTAATTCTTGACTGCCTGCCTTTTTTTGCTTCCTTCTCAATGACTGAAGTTTTCACACACTGCTGTGGTCCAAGGTGATTTTTATTCAATAAATATTTTAAATAGTGAATAACAGACATATTGATGAGCAAATGGAGAAGTGACACAGCAGGACAAATAAATTGGTTTGGTTTGTTGAACTGGAGTCTAGTACCAGGAGAGAAAAAGAAGCAATACCTTGTCTATCAATCTTTCACCTTTACTCATTCATTTAAATAAATTCAGTTAAAACTGGACAAAAGTAACATGTTCACAGACATTTACAACGTTTGTCTTCACATTTCAGAGGACCTTTTCCTTCATTTATATTGAATGGCATTTTGAATGGTTGTAGCAAAGGAATAATGAAAAGATAAAAGTTTGAATTATCAAACACAGAATTCAAGAATGGGCTGAATAATAGTGTTTTCTATTCCAGCCGAAATTTCAGATGGATGGCTGAATCTTGGATACTTCAGTCAACATTAAATATAACTACATAGAATTACTGTTATTAAGCTTCAGAAGGCATATCCAAAAGTGGAATTTAGCCAGGTTAATCAGTCTTCATACATGGATATCTGCACATACAATATTAATAATGAGATTACAGAGGTATTTGCTCATATATGTAAATATCTTCAGTAGAGTTTGGTGCTGTAGCTGCGAAATATTGTGACATAGCCTGAAAATGTTATGAGATGGTCTGACAAACTGCTTTATTTAAGCAATATTCAATTTATATTTATATTCAATAAAATCCTGATTGTTCTTTAACAAAGCAAGAATTTTACCTTTGAAACAAGTGCAGTATGTTTTTCCCCCAAACTGCGAGGGAATCGTGGCAGTACTTTGTGTTAGTGAATGAACTGTTTATCTTAATCAGGGAGGTTAGAAAGAAAGCACTGATGAGGGTGTTGGCCTCCTGAATGTGATTTAAGACTTCATCAGAGACTGCCTGGATGTGTAAGTATAGACCCAGCAGTAACTCACTACTAAGATGGAGATAATGGGATGATTAAAATGGAAGTTTGACAGGCCTTCACAGTTCTGGTTTATTGCATTACCCATGGCTTTCAACAGAATTGTGTTGTCATGCTACATAATTTCTTACCTAGGTGTAAAAAAGTGAACTCCCTATGAGTTTTAAGAACAACTGAAACCCCTAACTAGGGGCTTGGCCAATTAACAAGGAGTTTGCTCCCTTTGCAGTAACAGAGCTGCATTTCTAGACTTGTTCTCTCCTTACTGCTACTTAGGTTTCTGCATTCATTTTTAATTCCTTAAGAGCTAATTCCCAGTGAGGGCATATATAATGTAGATACAGAAGATACCAGTATGAATTCTATGAGCTGTGACTGGCATCACTGAAACTGTGCAGATGGAGTGAGACTAAGTTTTTGCAGCAGTGGAGCTGTAGGTTATATCACTAGGTATCACTGGGCATTCTCAAGTGTAGATTTTGTGACCATCCTCCTTCCCACTTTTTTTTCCTGCTAGGCAGCATGGTACCAAAAAAAAAAAATCCCACCAAGTCAACCAGTTTTAGAAAATAATTCTTTCGATAGCTGACATCCTATTTAATTATGAACAGCTCATCTTTCAAGTTACCTATTTTCCCAGCTTTGAATTCCTTGTCTGAATGCTTAATCTGCAAAGACATAATGTTCATAGAATTCTAGAATCATAAACTGTTCTCTGATTTAAAACTAAAGAAAACAAATAGTCTACCAAAGCTAATTTCCTTAATTTTGTCTTGGCCAGACTGCTACATTTCTGTAGAATTACATCCAGTCCAGAGAACAAACTATGCAGCAGCACTTTTTTCCAACCATTCATAGCTTCTATTGTCTTTGGATAAAATTTTCTTTTGTGCAATGAGCCTGTTCAGGACCTTACATTACCTTACATTGCATGTAATATTTCTGGGGTGAGTGATCAAATAGCACAACAGTCTTCAGCAGCATTCTGCTAATTTTCAAGTTGTTCTAAAGAGATTTTGTTCACACAAGATAAAAAAGCTTCAATGTTCATCATTTGAAAAGTGAGAGCTTTATCTCCTGCTTCAAGAATGAGTGCTGTGTCATCACGAGGGATAGGGACAACATTCCTCTCCAGTACCCATAGGCATTTCATATAAATTTGTTTTCAGCTTTACTTTGCTTTCAGTTTTTGCTCCTTGCTCATGTTTTGCCTCAGATTATTGCTGGAAGCTACACATTTTAAGTGAACATCTCCAGGTAACCAAAAAGACTGGACTTGTAAATGTGAAATCTTTTCTGTGATGGTTGAACACAGATGGACTTGGCATATTCAGCAGTGATCATGTGGCATAACATGGAGGCTTTAGATGCAAAAATGACCAGTAGATATGACTGTTAAAATATGTCACTGTTCCTTCATCAAAGTGCAAAAACTGCTTTGAACAGTATCACAATATCATAGGATAGTTAGTGTTGGAAGGGACCTCTGGAGATCATCCAGTCCAACCCCACTGCTGCAGAAGATTCACCTAAAGCAGTGTTGTCTGATGGCCACTGGCAGGGGTACTGATCTCCAGGTGAGACGTTCCTTTCCGTTATCCATCCAAAGCCAAGCTGGACATTGGAACACTTACAGCACGACTCGCAAGGCAGGTGGAAGTGGGTCATGACCACTGCGCTGTAAATAGGATCTGTGGTCTTGCCAGAAACCATTCAGACACATAGGCTAAAGACTGTGACACACGGCAAGCCCTAGTCTTCCACCATAAGTTTAGTCTTCCAGTAATATATTTAAATGTAGAATTTGGAGGATGAGTTGAGCTAGCTGTAATATTTTTCAGGGTGGTTCCTGTACATTTGACAAAAACTGAACAAGACAACCTGAACTTCACATTGCTAAAGTTAGAGGTCCAACTACTTGTTGTCAGGTGAAACGAAAAGCAAGAATTACACACAGTAACAATTTGGTAAAAACTGTCCCAGAAAGTATATGATTGCAGGAATTTTATGAATGACTAAAGTAAGCAATATGCCAAATTAATGTTTTTCTATAAAGTATTTGCTTGTTTCTATTTAGCGTTATAAAGCTGGTTAGTCCACTTGCCTTCCAAGGTCACATTCTATTGTGGACCTACAAACAGACTGAAAATGGCTAGCTAGTTAGAGAGACAGATGGAACACAGGGCTTTTTTTTGTTCCTTTTTTTTAATTAAGAAAACGGGTCTCCAAATTAAGTGTTCAAATTACCGTGACCAACTCATGTATGCTATTTGCATGACTTGCTAAGGCTTTTGCAGATTTCAGGAAATTCATTTGCCTTTTGAAATGGAGGCTTCAGTGTTCGAATAGAGCACTTACCCTTCAACTCAGTAGGTGCTTGATGGAGCTGAACAGCTGCACCAGCTTGAAAAGAGTTACTATTGTGCACTGCACATTATGGTCCTGAAAGCAAGAACTGACTGCTGCCAACCCACATGGCTCTTCACATTCACTGCCGGTAAGTGTCCTTCAGTTGAGAAAGTGATGCTACTGAGCATTTTCCTCTGGCTTGCTTTCCCCCATGGTGATATACCTCTATGGACAAACCTTTTCTCCTGCAGTCACCATCCTGGAGCTAGGAGGACTGTAAAGGATGCTCTTATGAGTGATAGGGGTGCAAGACAAAGTGCTGATCTCTGATACACTATCATTAACTCGATGCTTTTACTCTGGCTTTAATCCCTTGATGACACCGCTGTTTAGGTAGCATTAAATACTCACTTTGTAGTCCACACAGTCCATCGAGAAAGAGACACACATTGTATTGCAGTGGTTGACTCATTTTGAGTGCCAAGCACAACAGTGCTCGTCAAATAATGCTATACTCAAGTGCACTCCGTGTAGTCTTCCCGATGTGCTCTTTAAAGCATTGTATTCTAACTAGGCGGGAGGCTCATATCTGATGGTGACCAACACTGCCTTCTTGCTCTGCCGGCTGGCAGGTGCGGGTAGTCCTGTGGAGGCAGCACAATCAACCCCTGTGGCGGAAAGAGTCCTTCATACCACTCAATGGCAATCTCTCTTGCCAATTAAGGGGATTTGTGGATGAAATCCAAGGGGAATTGCAACCCGTTTGCCTTGGCTGGCAGAATGAAGGCTCTGGTCTGTGCAGGCAGGGCTGTAGGCAGGGAGAAAAGAACTGTTTGCAAACAGCTCCCTTTTGGGAGACATAGATGAACTGGAGGCTATTTTAAGCTTAAAACAGAAGTGGAACTTTTGAAAGCACAAGGAGAAATTTTCAAGCCTTCATCTCTTGCTGCACTAGCAGGCACTTGGAGCAGAATACAGCACAGAATTTTTAAATGCTTATGTCTCCATTACAGTACGTTAGTGAAACATCACTGAGAATTTGTGCACTGTTTATTGTGTGCTTTTGGTTATAATGCCATGATTTTGACATTCACATCATGAACGCAAGTCTGGAATAAAATACAGCATCAAGACAGATGGATAAACAGCAAAATGGATGTCTTCTGTGGGTGTAGGAAGTAGGGGGGAATTGTGTCTTGCTGTTCCCAAAAAACTTGAGTCACCCACTATGCTTTCTACTGTCAGTCAGAGCCAAGTGAAGTATTTTGTGATTTTAAGCATGTGCATGGAATATCATCTGGAAAAGGCACCAATATTTGATAGTCTTACTTCCCAAAAGGTAGGATTTGAAGGTTTTTGGAGGTAATATCTTCACGCTAGCTCTTCTGCTGCTCAATGGCAGAGGAGTTGGGCTGTGCTTCTTCTCAGGTAACATCTAGGGTTAAGTGAAAACCCAGTGGACAGAGAATAAAGGCTATCTCTGCCTAAAATCAGAAATCTTATCCCTTCTCCTTTTCAGAGCTTGGCTTAGTCAAACCAATGAGGCCGTTTTGTAGTGCTGTTCTCTGACAGATCAATAATCATTACTGCTATATGTTTTACAGGATGTGACTTTTGAGATGGTGAACTCAAACCAGCCTTCCAAAAACAGACATGAGTATGACAATTTTTGCATGTCAAAAAAGATTTTTTCTCTTTAAAATACTGCAGGTAACGTTCAGTTGTCATGAATCGTTGGACCCATGCCTTTCCATATGCAGTCCTGCCATCAAACTACTCTTATCTCATAGGTAGCAAATATCACTGAAAGTAATTTGTCCATGGTAAAATGGTCCTTAATTGTTAGGCGTTAGGATTTTTCCTTTTGTTTCTTTCTCTCAGGGAATTTTGTCACATTTGTTGGTAAGAGACAATAAGGACTGGTACTTAAGAGAGACAAAAGTTGTATCCACGAAGGAGGGGGACGAGTGTGCCTAGCTGCACTTCTCTTATCTGAGGTCGTTCTCTTGGAGGGACAGAGATACCACGAGATTTGGGTGGGGGGAAGGGTTTGGGCCCTGCTCGTAGTTCTCTCTCACTGTTGGCATCGGAGGGGAAGGAGGCTGTGGTCGCTGTAGGAGGAATTCATCACCACTGTGAGCCTTCGTCTCCTGCTGCCTTCTCCCATCATGAGTGAAGCTCTGCTCCTAAGAGCAGCCTTCGTACTGGAACCTTGTTAAC
This sequence comes from Orthonyx spaldingii, assembly GCA_013397795.1. Classification (NCBI taxonomy): domain Eukaryota; kingdom Metazoa; phylum Chordata; class Aves; order Passeriformes; family Orthonychidae; genus Orthonyx; species Orthonyx spaldingii. The sequence goes on from VZTJ01003513.1 coordinate 455,005, forward strand.
GCCCTACCTCACAAGACAAAGGACCTTTCCCCATCTGCTGGGGTGCTCAGGGGGCAACCCAGGATCCCCGAGCCCCTTCCCCCTCAAAGGGAGCCTCTCCCCGCCGTGTTCGGGAGCCGGGCTGGCACTGCCCAGCCCTGCCTGCCTCTGCTACAGCTCCGGGGTTTTTGCTACACTGTAGCACTGCACCCACTGCCTGCTGGGACACACCGTGGCTTCTGCCACAGCTGCGGAGTTTCGGCTGCCTCTTGCTTGCTACTCCGGGGGAGCCTGCCCTGCCGTTCCAGCCGCTGCTGCAAGGTTCCGGCTGCAGCCCATTTGTGCCGCCCGGCCCGCCCGCCATCACCGCATGAGGGAGACACGGGCGAGCTCGCGCCACAGCGCCCCCTGCAGGCGCGGGGATCATCGCAGCCCGTCCTGTCTGGCTGGGCGCCCCCAGCGCCCCCTGCCGGCCGAGGCCGGAACTGCATCCAAGGGGAATTGTTGGCGGAGCCGGAAGAGAATGTTCATGGGCTTTTCTGTTCTTGTTTGTTGTGGTTACCATTGCTGTTGTTTGTCTGCCTTGTTATACATACTAGTAAAGAACTGCTATTCCTTTTCTCATATCATTGCCTGAAAGCCCCGAAATTTCAAAGTTATAATAATTTGGAGGGAAGGGTGTCATATTCTCCATTCCAAGGGAGATTCCTGCCTTCCTTGGCAGACACCTGTCTTTCAAACCAAGACAATAATAAACACCAAGATATTCTGTTGCTCAGTGGTAACATTTCTGTCTATCTGTGAATGAAGGAATAAAGGATATAACCTGTTAGTAGTTCTGCAGGTTTAACCCTGAAATAACACTTTAGCTTGTTCTCTAAACAGGCTTATCTCATTATATTAACTTTTAAAGATGAAGAAAATATACTTCTTAGAAACTGGCATGTATAGAGCATCCATTAAACACTTAGGAAAAAATATGAAATAGTTTTGCAGTTATGTGTCTTCCAGAGAGGAATTCTGCCTTTGCCATCCCTACAAAAGGGATCTCCCCTCATAGTGATCTCCATCCATTTGGCTATTGTGATCTCAGAAATCCTATTCTTTTCATGGTGAGGGGTGGTAGGATAAAAATAAAATTTTAAAGAGTTAATCATAATTGTATATCTCTATCATACTTGTATATCTCTGTTGGTACCAAACACTTGTAGAATTATGCCTAGTGTTATATTTCTACAGTACCATCTCTTGGCTTCCAAGAGAAGTACAGCTTGTATATCTGCCATTAAGAAACAGGATGTCCTGACACAGGACCTCTAGAAGCTCTCTGGACTGCCCGAGGACATGCTTGTGTGGGGGGGTGGGTAGTTATTCCCTGATAAACCTGACGTATCATTGGTGGGACATGTTTCATGTACCCTAAATTCCCCCTTTTCCCCCCGTGGGATATGTTTAACCACCCCCGCACTCATTTGGTTCATTCCACCATACAGGTTCTTTCTTCCCCCTGCCCCTCTCCCCCCTGTCCGGCAGTTTTGGTGTGCAATTCGTGAGTAGAGGATAAATACCCCAGACCTTCCTTTATTCTTGGTCTTCATTGTTGGTTCCATTCTGGTGGGTTTGCAGCTCCAAGTTTTCTCTCCCTGACAATAAAACCCACTTGGAATATTACCACAAAGAGTCCCTTCGTTGTTCTCGCCGACTGAGCTGAGCTGAGGCAGTGACCTGTGGGTAAAGCTATCAGAAACCGGGCAAAATGAACACCCGAGCTGAAGGTTACCAGGAAGGAGAACTGCATGAAAAACTGCATTGTGAACATGGCATGGAATGAGCTCCTCAAAAATTCCTAACAGTGGTATTTAAGTGCTCTTTGCTGCCCTCTTCCTCCACCCTTTCGTCATCAAGTATGAGATTACGAGAGGATTTTTTTTTCTTTTTCTCTTTTTTTTTTTGGCCATTGAGGTGCAATGTTAATTACAGGGTTATCCTGACCACTCCAGGACATGTAGGCAGCTGGTCTCACTGCTGTGTGTGAGTAATAAACACCATGCACATTTCCTGTTTCCTGATCTCACACTGAGTATATTTATAAGTATGTAGATTTGATGGTTGATTTCAACATTTATCATTGTTTCCCAGATCATTTCCGTCTTTCCTTCTCCCCAAAGAACATTCCTTCCTGAATTGTATCAAAGTAAAGTACATTTCTGGGTGGTGAGCATTTGTTTCCGGACAGGTAACACCCAGCAGAAACAGATAACTCCATAGAGTGGATGTTTCAGTGTGCAGATATTTTTGCAGAGCCACTAAATCCCAGCACAGCTCCTGCACGTCCTACTAATGTTGGCATAAAACCAACTCCTTGCCAGCTGGTATGGATCAAGCTTTTTTACTCTTCGTTTTACTTTCAGCTACATATCATATGGCAGTTGGTGGTGTCCTTAAATGTACAGAAAGAACAGAGATTAATCCAGACAGTGAAGCTACATCTAATCCTTCATCTTTGCCTATGCACTGTATTTCCAGAGATTCATCTAGTCTTATTTCATGCCTGGCATAAATGTAATGGTTCTTCGTTGCACATAGGATAATGCCTAGGGCACTAACAGATGCACAGAAGGTTTGTTTTATTGGAAGCTTTATTGTTATAAGGTCTGCACATTATGTTTTGTTCTTTTTTGCAATAGGTTTTTTCATATTCTTCAAGCTTGAGGTGCTCATTTTTTACCTTGTCTTAGGCAATTCCTTATATTTAAAAGATGTGTGTTTTTCAAAATAAGCCCCTGCTTCTGTATAAAAATCTTATTACTGGCAGAAGATGATATTTTGATGACAGTATTCACTGTCTTCTTTTTCCCCAGTAAGCTGTTCTAGCATGGATGGCAGCCAGACCTCCACAAAATGATGACTCTGTATTGACCTACTCCTGGAGGTCCAGCTTTCAAAAAGAATTCTGTCCTTGCACAGTCTTGTTATGGATCCAGCTTGGATATTTAATAGTTTTTTGCTTGTCTTGGAGATCTGAGAAAAGTCCATTTCATAAAGGCCACTGATGCAAATTTCTCCATACTCCATTCTGATTTCAGTGATTTAAACTCTTTACCTCCACATGAAGGTCTTTTTAGGCTATTAGTTTTCGCAAAACTTTACTTAACATTCAGCCAACCTGTGTCTTCCTGCTCGTCCCACAAAAATAGTTTTCTTAACTTTTCTGTCTAAAAATTACAAAAATAGTATTGCTAAGTATTAGTGTCAATTTTTTCAAGTAGCAATGCAGGGGTTTTGTGTCATGATGATTATTAAATTTCATGAGCCATTTGACCAAATCCCTTCTGAAAATTACTTTAAAGTTTAAGCAACAGTCAGTTAAAACCAACAAACATGCTTCTAGAGCAAAGAACATTTATACTTGCTGGAGGGGGATTTGGCTAGCGTATATTTAAGTGCACTGGACATACACAGGTTCTGGGACCTCACAAGATGCACCTAAGAGTGATGAGAGAGCTGGCCCAAGTCACTGTGAAATGACTCTTGGTCGTCTTCAAGGTCATGGTGATCAGAAAAGATCCCTGACGACTGGAAGAAATATCACTTCTGTCTTCCACAAGGGCAAGAAGAAGTATCTGGGGAAATACTGCTCAGCCTCACCTTAATCCCTGGAAAGACTGTGGACTAAATAATTCTGAAAATTATTTCAAAACATATTGAGGGCAAGCAGAGTATTTGAAGAAGTTAATATGTATATGTAAAGTGAGATCATGTCTGACCATTCTCATAGTCTTCTACAATGACAAAAAGGGCTTTATGGATGGGGGTGCAAGAAATAGATGCTTTTAAGCTTGATTTAAGAAGGATTTTGCCACAATCATAGAAAATGCTGGCAAAGCTAAAGATGTATAAGCTAGATAAATGGACAGTGAGATGGATTGAAAGTTGTCAAAATCTCTTTAGTAGGTAAGAAGACGTGAAAGCAGCAGGAATTCCAGCTGGAGGATAATCACTACTGGTTTACTCCATGAGTGAATAGCAGGTCCAAGAGTGTTTAACATTTGTTTTGATGACCTTAATGATGGGACAGAGTGCTCAGAAAATTTGCTGAAGATGCAAAACCAGGAGGAGTGGCTAGTTACATCAACTGTCCTTGCTGCCATTCAGAGGGACCTGGACACACTGGAGAAGTGGGATGCCAGGAACTCCATGAATTTAAATGAATAGAAAGTAAAGTCTGTATCTGGAAAGGAATAATTCCATTCACCAACAAAGACTGGGAGCCAACCAGCTGGAAAGTAGCTTTGCAGAAGAGATACTGGGGTTCCTGGTAGACACCAGCCTGACCACAAGTCAGCAGTGTGCCCTTCTCTTGCAGAAATCCAACAGTATCTGGAACTGCATTAGAAAAACTATTACAAACAGATGCAGTGATGTGATCCTTTCTCTCCGCTCAGCACTGGTGAGATCCTCCCTGGACTGGTGGGTCCAGTGCTGGGCTTCCAAGTACAAGAAACACATAGACATACTGTGGACTATACAGTGAAAGGTCACTAAAAAGTTGAAAGTTCTGAATAATCTGCCATATGAAGGCAGGTTAAGACTTCTGCAACTGTTTACCCTAAGGAAGACTCAGGAGACTCTAATCTATAATACCTGATGGGGCACTAAAGAAGATGGAGATAGACTCTTCTGTACTGTGCTCAATCACAGTATAAGAAGTGGTGGGTACAAACTGAACAGAAATGCAGTAAATACTGCTTAAACATAAGTTTAAAACCACCCTTTTTTTTTCTTTTTTCCTTTTTTTTTTTTTTTTTGGAATGGCAATGACAGTTGAACACTGATGAAGAGCCCACAAAGGCTGTGGAGTCTCCATCTTTGCAGATAATCAAACCCAACTGGACATATCCCTGAGCAACCTGCTGTAGCTATCTCTGCTCTAGGCTCTCTGCTCTGTCTCTAATAAGCAGAGGTAGGACTGGGCAATCTCTAGAAGTGCTGGCTAGCCTCAGCCAGAATGTTGTTCTACGATTCTTCTACTGGAAGGTGCCCCTGACCACAGCACAGGGGTTGGAACTAGGTGATCTTTAAGGTCCTGTCTAACCCAAAGTATTCTGTGATCCTATGATTCTATGACTGAGACAATTAAATCCTATCAAAAACAAGTTTTCTTTATGTTTCTAATAGATAAAATAAAATGGAGCTTAAGAGCTGGAGTAGTCGTGTGGAAAAAAGAATTACACAAGAAAATGCATTCATTTTGGAAGTTGTTTCTGACCAGGTTAATTTCAGTGAGGGAGGCAGCAGTGAGTAAATTGTAAGATCAACTCCAAATGCTGTTATCTCTGTTTTACATGTGTGAAAAATGTTTCCTTGTTTGGAATGTACTTCTTAAGACTCTGAAGTTCTGCGTTTGCGACCAAAGATAAGATACCACATGCAAAACAGAAGAGATACTCTATGTCCTTTTAGTGACTCTTCCAAAAATGCTCGTTGAACGTGTTAAAGAACTAGATTACATGATTCTGGTAGATTACTTCTGGGTTAATGCCAGCAAGTTACACACTCCAAGAACGTGAAATTCTCCCCAAACTGCAGTGAAATTATTGCTGCCAAAACTGGGTTGAATATTTTCCAAGAGTATTTCCAAATAAAACACCTCCATTACTCACTTGGATGCCAATAAGCAGGTCAAATTTAAACTCTGGAACTTTAAATGCAGTGAAATCCAAGAGTTCATTTGCTACATTTTCATGACTAGCAAGGTATTTTTCTATTTTTGTTTTAGCTATTAGAGGACATTTTATATCTTAAGAAACAAGTTGCTTGTCCTGACTTTACTGTCCTGGCTTTTTGAAGTTATCAAACTTTTTGTGATTTTGCATAGAACAAAAGAAATGGAAAAAGTTTACTAAGATTAATTGCTTTCTCAATTAAACTGGAAAAAAAAAAAGGGTCATAATTTTCATCTATACTATTGTAACTGAAGAGATGATGCATTTTTCATTTGGAAATTTATTGTGAGTGCCTAGAAATCTAGTGATCCTTTCACAGTTTTATTTTTTTTAATAGTGAAGGTTGGTCTAATGATTGAATGTTTAGTAAGTTAACTCATGACACTGCCTGTATCAAATACAACTTGTCAGGCATTGCGTGTATAACTTTGTGAGTGGAACATCCTACTGAGTAAATGTAACAATAAAAAATAATAGTATAAATTTGAATGATATAATTAGGAAAAAATAGTAACAAGCTATGCATGCAATTATTTTTTATTTTTAACACTCATTGTACTTCATAAATTTAGATCTCTTATGGGTCTTTGACGTATACCAGAACACGCTCTGCCAGATTTCATTTTTGTATTACTTCAGTGACTGTTATGAAACTACTCAGGGATACATTTGGTCCCCTATGAGACACGTTTGGAGGTGGAGAGGGCAGTTGACTTTATACAGTCATGCACATCTAGCTGTGAAATTTTGAAATATGCAAGACTAAATCACATTATACATGTCTTGTATTTATGTATGTGGTATGTATGGGTGTTTATGGATCTGCTGAAGACCAAATGGCTTCTTAATGAGAGTTCCGTACACAGGGAATGATTTAAGAAGGATTTTTCACAAACTTTCAGTTTGTGTAGACACATTGTTTTCATTAAGTAATCTCTAGAAAGGCATTTTGATTCTAAATACAGTGAGACTTTGAAGACAAAAAAGTCAAAGGTAGAAGAGAGATTGAACTGATCCACTCTCAAAAATTGAATTGAAATGAGAAAAAGGTCTTTACAGAAAAGAATAATTCTGAAAAATCTTAAAACACTTTGAAGAAAAGACTAATGAAAGACTGAGAAAAATGATTCACCACGATTTAAGAGTGGAAAAAGCAAAATAGAGTAAAAAAGAAACCCAGGTGTTTGCAACAGAAAAGTAGGATGAAGTAGAATGTCCTTAATAAAATTAACTGTAAACACAAATTAAATTTTAAAAAATCAAATAGCTAAAAAACAGACTGGGGGGTGGGGGGATGGGACATGGGGAGGCGGAGAGGGAGAAATCAGGGATTAAGCATTTTATAACATAATATAGTCTGCTCTTGATTTACAGAATGACCACGCTGAAAAACCCTCTGTTGTTTGGATTCCATGAGTGCAGTGAACCTGCTACAGAGATATGAGATCCACATCTGTTCTGTGATCTTAAATATAGAAAGATTTTGTAAAATTTTCCTTCTATCCATCATATTTTTCTTATATGCTGTGGATGAACTGGGATTTCAGCTACACCTGGACAAGGGCAAAAAAAAATCCTGATCTATCTCTGCTCTTTCTTGACCCTTATCCTTAGAAAATGCTAGCATAGCTTTTTGAAGAACTGAGATGAATTCTTATAAGGAATTTTGCTGACTCAGTTTAACTGTGTTATGAAAGAAAACTCTCTCTGTTTTTTAGGAGGGGAAAAATGGGTAAGGAGGCAAAACGTGAAGAAACGTACTTCATGTGTGTGTGAAGCATGTGGGAGAATGTGGAGCATGTGCTTTTGGGGTCTCAAGCAGAGTCAGCAGAGAGCATTCCCCAACAGTATGGATCCCACTATATGGAGCTAACCACACACTGTTGCTGCCACATCTCTGCACTGATGCCTGCTTTAGCATGTCTCTGCTTTCCTTTCTGCTAGCCAAGCTCTGATCCTGAAATCCTCATCCTGATAATACGGAAGGATCAATCCTTTCTGTTCCTGGCCTAGCTCCCACCACTTGCTTTCTCCAAAACTCACATGGAAGCCTGCCCCTTGCTGCCCAGCTAGGCATTTTCAAAAGGACATCAAGTTCCCAATCTGTGGTAATAATCCTGATGCCAGCAACACTATAAAGTATTCATGAAAGCATGTGGAGGGCAAAGGAGCATGTCTGTAGGAGGAGGAAATGGAAGAGGGATCAGGAGGAGAGTACATGCAGAGCAGGCAGGGTGTGTGAGATATGGTTAGCCATGGGAGGAAAGCCAGGGAGAAGAGTTTTGTATGCTCACAGTGCCTTGCTTTACTAAGTTCACTGCTGTCATTTCTCACAAGTATGTTCTTATCTGTTTGTTGTGACAATTTTCTGCTGCTTTATATGCATGTTTTGATTATAGCTGATGGGACACGCACCAGTGTGCTAAGATCCCTGTGGGCTAACTCTATTGTTTACAGCTGGCTGTGGCTTCACAGGTAAATACAAAGCAGTTTTTGAAATAAAACTTTTTTTTTTTCAATATCTTATAACTCTTCACCAAATAACTGATATTTAAAAATATACCAGTGACCTGATTTACTGTTCACGTAGAGATTTTTCTGACTTGCCTACCAGTGATACTCTCCCTGTTGGCCGTGTCTAAATGCTTGCCTCTGTCAATGCTTATGGCATTGTATATAACTTGTGCCAATGGAAGTCGGTGGGGTAGGGAAGTAGCTTCTCAGACCTTTCTTTATCATCCATTCTGCTTTGTGAATTTCTTCTCATAGCCCCAGGCCAAGAGAGTTAAAAACAAACCCAAAAAAAGTGTGTCTGCTCCCTGCACTGCTCATGTAAAAAACTGAAGTGATTAATCTGAAATAAAACTATTTTTATTATTATTGCTGTCACAGAGAAGTTCTAACTATAGTACGGCTTTATGGAAAGATCATTCAGCTATGCCATAAATTTCCACATACAGACAAGCACTGAAAATGGAAAGCCGAGATATAAAAAGAGCTATCCTTGCAAACCCTTTGTGTAGCTCTAGCATCTGTTCTAGGCACGCCAGCCAGCAGGGACCTCTAGAGGCTACTCATGGCTTCATCCTCCTGTGCGTTGGCATCCATCATACAGGAGATGCATCTAAATACTCCACCATCTGTGGGACAGCCATTTTCTCCCATGGTGCATACATGAAAGTCCCACAGCTTTCCCATTCTGGACCATATGCTGCTCTCATTTATATCCCATGGATTTGGAACTGAGGCATACTGTAAATGGGGAAGCCTAGTTATGAGGATCTGCTGTTTAATTTATGCAAAACTGGGGCATTGTTATTCTGCAGATCATATGGTACACATTTTAGGAATCCATCATTTACACAAAGATGGGGGTGCCCTCCAAAGTAGTATGTGTATGAAGACACACATCTGAATCACAGAATTCACACCCAGATTTCTAGTACTACCTCACCTCCAGGCTCTGTGATGCTCATTTCTCACTTTTAAGTTAGATCGTTACAGACACAAAGACAAAATTTGCATCTGGGCTAGGTTTCCAAATGCCTTCAATATTTAGTTGCATCTGTAGTTTTCAGTCAGTCATTCTCTATTTTAAAAAAGCCCTTTTCCTCAAAATTATATGAAGATTTTACTTTCTGTCTTTTATGTTTTATTCTTGTTTTTGTGAATTGAAATATTGAATAGGCTCTACCATGGACATGAACTATGTAATCTGTGTTTCAAGTCAGATGATGTGGATTATTTTTTTAATGTATTTGTCTAATGGGTCTGGCCAACATGAGCAGTCAAACTCATCTTATTGCTTCCATCTGTGCACTTTCATATGCAATTCTATTACTTTCATGATGCATACTTTCAGTATGTTTGATTCCAAGTATTTTAAAGTGTTGTGAGCCTTTTGTTGATGCCAAGTTGTTGGGACCATAGCAATGCAGTCCTGAGGACACCACCATGTAGTGTGAGAGGAAACTGAACTCTGAGTTCACTTGCTCACTCTGGTATGTGCCAATCTTTATTAGTTAGGTACTGACTAGAAAAAGAAACAAAACTGAGAGGCTGCAATAGACCAAGTTCCTCATTGAATTTACTACTAATTTGCATGTCCTTATGGCTTTCTCAGATGACATGGCTTTTCTCCTGTTGCCCTGAATGAAGGCTAGTGCATAATTCACCAAACTGTTACAATAATAGAATTGTAAATTATCCTGAGTTGGAAGGGACTTACAAAGATCATCAAAGCCCGATTCCTGGCCCTGCACAGGACAACCCCGAGAATCTCACCATGTGTCTGAAAATGCTGTCCGAACTCTTCTTGAACTTTCTTTGCCATGACCACTTCTCTGGGAAGCCTCTTCCAGTATCCAACCACCCTCTGGATGAAGGACCTTTTCCTGATATCCAACCTAAACCTCCCCTGACACAACTTAAGGCCATTCCCTTGGTTCCTCTCACTGGTCACCACGGAGATCAGTGCCTGTCCCTCCTCTTCACATCACAAGGAAGTTGTAGTCTGCAATGAGGTCTCTTCTCAGTCTCCTCCAGGCTGAACAGACCAAGTGACCTCAGCTGCTTCTCATACAGCTCCCCCTCAAGGCCCTTCACCATCATCATTGCCCTCCTTTGGGTACTATCTAACAGTTTCATGTCTTTCTCATATTGTGGCACTCAAAACTGCCCCCAGCACTTGAGGTGAGGCCACCCCAGTGCAGAGCAGAGTGGGACAATCCCCTCCCTGGCCCACCTGGTGATCCTGTGCCTGATGCCCCCAGGACAACAGCCTGCTAGGCCATCCTGGCTGCCAGGGCACTGCTGACTCATGTTCAACTTGCCATCAACCAGGACCACCAGGTCCCTTTCCACAGGGATGCTCTCCAGCCTCTCATTCCCCAGTCTGTCCATATATCCAGGGTTGCCCCATCTCTGGTGCGGAATCCCACAGTCTCCCTTGGAAATGGTATGTGGTTGATGGTTGTCCAGCCCTTGAATTTATCAAGATCTCTCTGCAGGGCCTCTCTACTTTTAAGAGAGTCAAACAACTCCCAGTTTAGGGTGATGGGCAAATTCACTCAGTCTCCTTTCAAGTCATGCATCCAAATCATTTTTGAAGATGTTGAAGAGTGCAGGGCTGAGGATGGAGCCCTGTGGAAACCCACTGGTGGCAGTCCACAGTCTGGTGTCACCCCATTCACACCCAAACCCTTGTGCCTGACCCATGAGCCAGTTGCTCATTCATTTCACGAGGCATTTATTGTGTTGTGCACAGGACATTTTTTTCCAGAACAATACTGTGAAAGACAGTATTGAAAGCCTTACTGAAATCCAAAAAGATTACATGTTCTGGCTCACCTTGATTAACTAGGTGGGTTACCTTGTCATAAAAGTAAATTAGATTTAACTTTCCTTTCATGAAATTGTGTTGACTCTGATCAATACCCGCCTGTCCTTCAGGTGTTTTTCACTAACTGCCAGAAAAATAACCTTCTCCATAATTTTACCAGGCACTGAAGTGAGACTTACAGGCCTATAGTTTCCAGGATCGTCCTTCTTGCCCTTCTTGAAAACTGGGACAACATTAGCCAGCTTCCAGTCAACTGGGACATCTCCAGAGTCCAAGACCATTCAAAAATCTTTGCGAGAGACCTTGCAATGACACCAGCCAGAACTTTCAGTATTCTCAGATGAATCCTGTGAGGCCCCATGGACTTAGAGGGATCCAGCTGGAGCAGCAGATCCTGCACAAATTCAGGGTTTACTGTGTGTTTATCATTTTTGCAGTCATGGTCCTCCAACTCAGAGCACTGGGACTCCCTTAGTTCATCTTCAGTGTTGAAGACCTAAGCAACGAAATCTTGTGGACTAGAAATTTGGTGCCTAGATGCTTTATGGATTTGAACTCCAGTGCCTTCCTTCTAGTACCAAGCAGGTATTATCTCTACTACTGTATCACTGAGGCAAATAATTGAAAAAACACTGGTGACACTGGAGAGCACATTTATGTCTGTTGCTATGAAGAGCTTTATTAGGACAGGTTGTTTTTCATGTCCCATTTGTGGGTTTTGCTGATAACTCTCACTTAAAGATCCTCCTCAGTAAAGGAAGTGATCTAGCAGTCTTCAAAAGGAAAAAGTGAAGAGTTGCTACCTTCCTTATGCTGCTACTCAGTTCGCCTTGCCTTCACTTTTTGCAACACCACTAAGCAATGTGAAGGGTAAGGAAACACAGAGCTGCCCACTCCAGCTTAGCTTAGCCTATGAGTAAGCTAGCAATGGTGCATATCTTATCAAGTTATGTCAAGTATTCATTGCAAAGCTATAGAAATTGAAGAATCTTGCTAAATTATGGCAGTGAAGAATTACTATGATGGGTGGCAATTGGTACTTGCAGAGTTCCTGGAAAGAAGTAAGGGGATGAAGGAGGCTTTAGCCAAGTTGCATATGTTGTTAAAGTGATGCCACCATCTGGTGAGCTATCATTTTTCACAGCAGATTGTCTTGATACCCTTCAGCAGCTGGGCAGGCCCTTGAAAGGCTGTTGTTTGAGCTCAGCTCACCTATGTCTGGAAAAATGCTCAGGACTGCTGGTTTTGGGTCATAGGGGTGTGTCGAGGAAAGCAGTCATTTCAGCAGTTAGCAAGGGAGACATATGACAGTGAGATCCTAGATGGGTGTGATTTCATCATGGAGTTTATGATTTCCCTGCTGGCATGAATTTTCATACCTAGTGGTGAGGCCAAGCCACCAAAGGGTTATTAAAGCCACCAAAGGTTATGAAAAGTCTTGCACATGTAATAGCATGAAGATCTTACTCTTATGATGCAGGCAATGCAAAATTAACATTAATCCAGGAAATATTAGCAAAGTCCAAATGGCTATGCAGCCTGGCAACTCATGATAGGCAGCCTCCTATCAATTCTGAAGTTATTTTAAGTATACGCAAAAAGCAATAGTGCTTAATTAAATACAGCCTTCCCTCCCAGAAAGTCTGTACTTGTCATGTTACATTGTGTGAAATTTATCTTCTGCCTATGGTTATAAACCTGCATCTTTCTTTTGAACTTCAGTACTGAGGAGACTCAATTTTTCATCGACTTCTGTCAAAATATCACTGACTAATTTTAAGTGTTTCGTTATTGAGAGAGCAACAAATGGAAAGTTTTTTTCTCTTTCACAGGGACAAGGCCTTCTCATGTAGTATTGCTGTGTGATTGATAGAATTACTGGAGAAAAGTGTGAAAGGCTTTGTAGTGTTATGTGTTACTTTCCATTTGCTTTCACAAGTCTGTTGATTTTAAGAGGCTAGTCCCTTCATATAGAATATTCTTTATCTTTGATCCTAACTTCATTTTCCAGGCTGTGTATTAACTACAGTCTCCTGGGTGCCTGATTTCATCTCTCTTCTTTCTTGTTCACATATCCGATCAGAGAATTTAGTGTCACTGAGGCATATTCATCCCAAGCCCTGTAACCATTCTCCTGTTCTGCATATTATGTACTTCATACGTCTGAATGTCAGCTGTCTGGTAATGATCAGCAATGTGGGACTGATTACTGGCTTTCAGGAGAACTGTGGAGATTGTAAATAATACAGTCTGTTGAGTTTGATGAAGAGAAGTTAAACTTTCTATGATTCATGAAGCCAAGAAGGATGTTAGTCAAGAACAGACATGTTCCTGATTATCCTGGTGTCTTTATAGAACATTGTGCATTTCTCAAATTATTCACAAAATATTCCGCCTCGTTACAGGAAGCTGATATTTGTATACAGACAAGACACAGGCAACAGGAGTCAGAGGGAGGAGACAGGTCCATGTAGATTGATGAAATTTCTCCATTTCAACTTACTCTGTTTAGTATTCCATTGTGGGGGTTCTCACACAGGTTTCTAAAAACCCAATGAAGTAGAACAATTTGCCCATAATGACATTATTTAAATTGATAATAGTTTGTACTAGTTTCTTTAATAGTTTAACTATCATTTAATAGTTTTTCTTCTCTCTGCTTCTTCTTCTTTGGTTTCACATAAATATCTCAAAGGATTTCATTCTGCTATGGACTTTGGATTTGGAGTGAGTTTTGTGTTTCTCTGTCAACAGTTAATGACATCCCTACCATCTAAATCATCATGGAGAATCTAATTTTATGCTGTAAGTGTCATGACTAGCATCAGCTATTGCTGGGAAAAATAAAGAATCACAGTCTTGGCATACGAAAACTTAAAATATAGAAGAACAGCACTGTAAGCTATTTTACTTTTTAATGAGATTCTAAACCTACCAGTTCATGATATATGTTCCCACCAACTTAAGCGCCTATATAAGCAACCATGCAGTTCACTCAGTTCTGGACTCTACCTGGAAAGATCAGAGAAAGTTACAGTTATCTTTGATAAATTATAGCTGTGCCTTTGGATGGATAATCCTAAATTCTGGTTGGAAAATTCAAGTCCCAATACCTATTTCTGTTAATGTGACATATTAGTGTACATTCAATAGGTTTTGGGAAAAGAAAAAAAGGAAAATTAGAAATGCTGTTCAGAAAGTAGATGCCTAGAAAATACCTCTGATATTTTTTGAACAGAAGCTCCCTTCAAGCTTCTGAAGCTATAAATGAAACAGTGTAAGAAAAACAGACTCAATATTTTCCAAAACCATCACAATAAGTGTTTCATGATGTAACTTTCACAAGTATACTTTCATTTGTCTGCAGCAGTGAATATGAAGAATATACTCTCCTATACTATAGTTGAGTTCAATGGTTGCACTGACACCTACTGGTAAAATAATATTTTTGACTATTATGTGTTATATTTAAGGCAAAAAATTACAAGCCACGTAAAAAAAAAAATACATACCACAAGTTGTGGTACAAGAAAAAATCACTTTGTGCAATACTTATTTTCCTTTGCCTTTTTTTTTTTTTTAAAACTACTAATTATGCTATTGTCCTCACATCTTGCTAATAATGGAATATATTTAAGAATCTACATTTTCATTGTAATGAAATATACCATTTTTATATATATANNNNTGTATATATTTGTAATGAAATATACCACACAATTTGAATACCTGGACTGGTATTTTAGTTGGTTGGTATACCAACCAATTTGGCTGAGTTTTTTTAGCACTCCCTAGTGATGTATTGAAAGGGAATGAGGATGCTGCAGAATAATTTGGTACTAAACAAATGTCATTGCAGTGACATAACAGGTATATAACGCAAATTTAACAGTAGGCATGGGTTTTCTGAGTCAGGTTTAAATAGCCCTAGTATGGCATCAGAATTGCTGTATAATAACTCTGACAGTAGAGACATCCTGCACCAGAGCATCGGCATGAGCACAGAAAGACAACCAACTCTCTCCTGCCATCACCTCTGACTGAAGTTGTTTTGACACTTCTCGGATGAGTTTTTAATTTATAGCTGCCCAAACACATCATGAAATTGAGTGGAATTCCATTAAAAATGAACATGCTAAAAAACTGATAGGCAGGGAACAGTACACTTGAATGTTCACAAATCATATCCTCAAAGCACAGAAAGACAAATAAAACAGAACTTAAAAATGTAATAAAATTTCCAAGGGAATGTGTCCTCAGCTATTTAAGACACAAAAGAGAACATGTCAGTCTATTTTTTAAACATCAGTCTGCAACCTTATAATAGATAACTTTTGCTATATTTTAGATGTTTTTTTCCTCAAAATATGGGAAAGAAAAAGATACGTTAGGGTATCACCTTTTAAATAAAGTTTCATTGCTAGATTTCCAGTTGCATTTTAAAAAAAAAATCCAGTGTAGGGAATGTTCTCTCTGATTTTGGTGGAGCCCTCTGATTGTATACCAAAATTTTTTATCTTGACTAGATGAGGAAGACACATTGGGTACTCTGCCAGTTCAGGATGGAGAAAAAAGACTAAGAAAGAAGTTCCTCTGACATTTAATAAGAAATTTGTATGTTTTTTGTTTCTAACATCCTTTGGAACAATTAGTGGAATAGCCCACTTAATAATGAATTTGCAGGGTTTATATAGCAGCTGTTGCTTGATTTCTGTCTATGCTTATCATTAAATCTACATGCACAAAACACCAAAATAACAAATTAGAGGACTATGCTAAGCTGGACAGAGCAACTCTTGAAAGTGTTATGGTTTACCTGCTGTCACACAGAAACTACAGTTTCACACACTTAAAAATGCTTATAATTTTTATCTCATGTATTGGCCTTTATCAAAATTGTAAGAAATTGTTAAGTTGGAGATAGAGGTACAGTAATCTTCATAAGTGATTAAATGCTTGTTTTTGGAGGTGAAAATGCTGACAGATATCACAGAATCACAGACTAACAGAATTAACTAGGTTGGAAAAGACCTTTGAGATCATCGAGTCCAACCTATGACCTAACACCACCTTATCAACTAAACCAAGGCACTGAGTGCCACGTCCAATCTTTTTATAAACACCTCTAGGGACAGTGACTCCATCACCTCCCTGAGCAGACCATTCCAATGTCCAGTCACTCCTTCTGTGAAGAATTTTTTCATAACATCCAGTCTAAACTTCCCCTGGTGCAGCCTAAGACTGTGTCCTCTCATTTTCAGTGGTTGCCTGCAAGAAGAGACCAACCCCTATCAGGCTACACCCTCCTTTCAGGGAGCTGTTCAGAGCGATAAAGTCGCCCTTGATCCTTGTCTTCTCCAGTCTAAACAACCCCAGCTCCATCAGCCGTTCTTCCTAGGGCTTGTGTTCTGCAGCCTTCATCAGCCTTGCTGCCCTTCTTTGGATGCATTTGAGTATCTCAACCTCCTTCCTAAGTTGGGAAGTTGATTATCAGTAGCTTTAAACATGAGGATATTTCGAATGTGTGAAGATCTCATATTATTTTAATTTAAACATCATAATCACATTCTCTAAATCCTTGTATGCTTCAGTCATTATAAGGATACACAACTCACTGAATTTGCCCAGAAAAGCTGCTGACCAACAGCCATGTCAAATGCTTTCCCTATATGATGTGCAGCTTTCTAAAACTACAACAAATTGCAAGCAAGCTGGCCCAATCTAAACATCTTGACATCACATGCTGTCATTGTAGCATTAGAACATGGCATTAGGAATATAAACTAATTTATATTAAATTGTTATTATTTATAAAGTGTTTAAATGAGTACTTGAAAAGGTATTTAAAAGACTAATTTGTTCTTCCTACAGACAGTAACACGACGAAAGCCAGCTTTTAGTTGGAGCCATCCCACTAAGTACTTCACAAATATTAGTTAAAAACATAGTTCTTTTGCAGTGTTAATTTGTGAGAATTACATTCTTTTTATAATTTTTAATACAGAATAATCCTTACATATCATTTCATAATCCCTAAGACTGTGGTAACGGAAAAACAAAATTGAAACTGATATTCAGGGCTGCAAATAACAAATTTATTTAAGGTATTATGGAAATGCTGCTGTAACTAGAAAGCCTAAATATTTGAAAATGAAACTTTACTACTTCTAAACAGACCTAGAGCTTACCTTTTATTTTCCAGCTGTAATCATATGAGACAGAGCTTGCTCTTTTTACAAGAAGACAAAAGTAAGAATAGTGGTAAGTTGTTACAGATGTTTTTAGAAACTTTCCATATAATTAGAGCATTTAAATATTTAAATTAATAATTTTTCCACCACATGTCTTATGTATTGGAAAATTTTGCCACCTGTGGCAAACCTACCATGTACTTTATGGCAGTAGATTTGTTAATTACCTTTGAAGGACTTTCAGTAATCAAAACAAGGGTTCCAGCATGAACTTGTCAAATCACTGATGCTGTGAAGGTAATCTTAGGCAAGATAGCCCAACTTTTTCTGTAATCTGGAGTGTCAGATTTTAGATCTCTTAGAGTGGGTCCAGACGAGGGCCACAAAATTGATCAAAGGGCTGGAACACCTTTCCTCTGAAGAAAGGCTGAGTGAATTGTGATTGTTCCTCCTGGAGAAGAGAAGGCTCTTAGTGCAGCCTTCCAGTACTAAAAATAGAGTTGATAGGAAAGATAGAAACAGATTTTTTAACAGGGCCTGTAGTGAAAAGACAAGGTTCAACAGTTTAAAACTGAAAGAGGTTAAATTTTGGTTGTGCATAAGGAATAAATTATTTATGTGGATCATAAGACACTAGAACAAGCTGTCTAGAGAAATCTTGAGTTTCAGTTTCATGTCTCCTAGTACTTGCAGTGGAAGAGGCCATGAACTTTTCTTTTCCACTTTCCCTTTTTAACCCATTTTCTGCTCTGCAGTGGCCCTCAGTCACTGTTGGCTCCCTGTAAGCAAAGACTGAAGCAACCATTACAGCACCTATTGTAGAAAAATGTTGCACCAGTCAACTAATTTGTACATCTACAATTTCAACAATTTTCACTACAAACATTGCCTGTAATTTACAGTATTGTAAAACAAAAAGTGATGTGAATTTTTCATACCTTGCAGAGTATATTTCATAGTTATGTGTATTTACATTATCCAACCACATTGGTATCAGGAACAGGATGATTATATTAGCACATTGTCTACCTGGGCTAAAATGCTCCATTGCCCAGAGCTAATTAGCTGAGTTGCAGAATTATAGAATCATAGAATATCTTGAGTTGGGAGGGACCCACAAGGATCATCAAGTCCAACTTTTAGCCCTGCAGAGGACACCCCAAGGAGCCACAACATATCCCTCAGAGTGCTATCCAAACAATTCTTGAACTCTTGAATGCTTGATGCTGCACTAATGTGTATCTAATGTTTCTGGTACCTCAGCCATCTCTGAATACCTGAAGCGAGGCTATCTCTCTCTGCAGAGCAGTACATCATGACATGCCAGCATATCTGAAGTGCTAGGTAGCAAGAAGTCAGGACTGATCCTAGGAGCAGCTTGAACCACTATAGAGATGAACTCTGCAGAGAAAATACCAGTGATCTGTGGCGGTGACCAGGTCAGTGGCTGTGGTCACTGAGAGTGAGGGACAATCTACCACGCCTGCCTTTTCCATGTGGATTAGTGAAGAATCTAGATGGTCAAACTATTCCCCTCAGCACAGTGAGTTTGAGGGGGATGGGGAAGGCAGGCATGGGTAGTTTCCCGCCACTCATAGTTGTCAGCAAGGTTCCATCTCCTCCCCCGTCCCCTCACAGTTATTTTAATATTCATAAGTTATCTGAAAGTTCTGTCACCGGATTCTGTTGATTGGTTAAGTTAATGTATTCCACCCCTCTGTTTCCCCATTGGATGTTCCCCGATTATGTGTTATTCCCCTATTGGTTTATTCCCTTGTTCCTCCCCTTAGACTGCCCCTTTTCTGGCCCCTTTTAAACCCCTGCACACGTTCAGATCCCGGCTCTTGGTAGCATCCCCCCTTCGGTGCTCAATAAACTGGAGTTGCTGCTACTTTGAGTCCTCCCGCTCCTTTGCAGCCGAGCTGCTACACTGTTTCCAACTGCTGCTGCCAGCTCCCCTGGATGAGCTTTGCCTGCTTGAGCTGTTGCCAGGAGACCAAAAGCTGCTGAGCCTGAGTGCTGCAGAGGTCCGGCAGAGAGCCAAGCACAGAAGGTTGCACTCAAGCCACTGGGCAGCTTGAAAACCGGCAGTGGCTGGGCAGTGACAGTGATCTGAATTCTTTCCTGCTCTATGGACTCTTAATAGGTTCAGCAAATTGCAGTGATGGATACTTGATAACATTATATGCCTCTCTACATCTGACACTTGAGAAATGTATTCCTTGAATCTTCTTTTAGTTTCTCTTGGGTGTCCATCTGATTTTTTAAAAAATTTTAAGTAGAAATTAAGAAACCGTTATTTGAGCCATCTGCCAAATTAATTTGAAGTATAAATCTAATTTTTTCATTCTTTCAAGCCTCTATGCCAAAAGTCTATCAGATTTATTGTTTCACTCATTGGGAAAATGCTTACTGAATTTTAAGAGATTTTCAAATTCCTTAACTTTTAGAGTTTGCATTTCCCCCTCCCACCCCAGTTTTAGCAAGTGTCTTCAGTACCTCTGGATTACAAGGCATTTTTGTTGCCACAGGAAATTGGGTTTCTCAAATCTCTCATCAAGGTTGAAAAATCACTTATGCTTTGCCACTCTTGTAAGAAAAGCACACTTACAAGCAAGGCATGCCTGTCACTGCTGTACTTGGTACACATACCACAATCAGACTGATGATGCTTATGGCTTAATGAAAGCCTGAGGCAGCTGACAGTCAGAAAGCAAAACTGCTATTTTTTCTCAAAACTGTTTATAACTGGGTATAAAAATACAGTTTTTGAATAAAATTGGAGAGGCAAAATAAGTCTTACTACACTATTCAGAAGATAAATTTTCCTGTTAAATTATTTCAAGGAGTTTCTTTACAATTCATACAAAAAATCAAATAAACATGTTAAAGATACTATTTTCTAACTAATAACAGAATAGCCTGAGTTGGATGGGACCCACAAGGATCAGTAAGTTCAACTCATAAGTGAATGGCCCATATAGAGACCAAACTCATAACCTTGGTGTTATTAGCACCATACTCTACCCAACTGAACTAATCTCATGTTCCCAAGATTGAGAGCATGGCATGAAGTAAGAGACCATTTTGATTTTCCTGAGACAAAAAAACAGGCAATGGATGTATAGCTGGATCCAGAGAAAATATGATTGGTCCAGTTTTGTAAGTTTGCAAATACATTAGATGCCTGTGACCTTGCTATAGTTTTCACGGCCTTCACAGAAGTACTGAGGTACAGGCAGAGAAAATGCCTTCTTAGAAAATGATGCTGGCCCTAAAGCTCCTTTAGCAAGGAAGAACATAGACAAGGCTATTCAAATCTTTCTCGCTTGCTGGACTGAGGCATTGCCTATTACTTCAGATTTATAGACTACAGAATTCTCTGGTTATTTAAGCCCTGAAACAAAGGCTTGTTCCTTTTTGTGTGGAGTAGAGACATCCATTTATACACCGAATAGTTTCATGGGCAGACTCTCCAGCTGTATTGAAGCAGACTTGATAAATTTTATTTCCTCCCCTAGCTAGGACTGGAGGCTCTCTTGATCAATGACTTTACTATGACATTCCTGGAGGGAATTAGGTAAAAGACTTTTGTGTTTAGATGTCAATAATGCCATGTATGAGGAGTATGAGATGAAACAGGCTTGGTGTCAAATGCATGGACTGTGCCCAACTCAGCATACCAATAGCTAGGATAATTGTTGCTAGATTATTGTTGCAAGAGATGTAAGTTTAAATCCCTTCCAATAGGGATCTCAATTCATTTGCCTGTGTACCAAATTTTTTCTCAAAAATGAAGACATAGGATTCCCTTTGGTCCTTGTGCTACCTGCACAGGAAGGTATCTTCTAGCAGAGAAGTCTGGGTACAGTCTCCAAAATCAAATAGAAAAACACCTGGTTTATGAATTCTAGCAGGACTTACCTGAGGGTAAGTACCAAAATGTATTAGGAAACAAAAATGGACTCATCTAACTAAATTCAATGTCCCAGACATAATGCTGGTAAGCTCTTAAGGTGTGAAGACCCAGGCAGCAGACTTGGATGGGGCTAGGTATTGGGTGTAGCAATACTGGTAGCTTTCTCTAGGTACTTACACAGATCTGAAGAAAGACTTTTGAATCTCTCCAGCTTGAATTAATTCTGTAATTCTCAGTAACTTTTCTGAGGATAGTTTCAATATCCAGGTCCACCATTTATTTCACTACAGTGGAATGGACAGTGGCGTTATAAGAAAATGCACCTACAGAAGACATCTGTAGTGAGGGTGACCTTGCAGGCATGGATGTCTGAAAGCTCCAGAAATGTTCTTGCAGTGAAGTCCATGTGAGTTTTCATGCATTAGATTCTAGAAAAAGAGGACACATACAGTGACCTGGAGGAGGGAAGGAGAAAGGCTGACTGTAGTCTCATGAGTGTGATGATGCACTCTGCATTGCAGGGCAGAGGGTTATATACAAATTAGTGGGTTTAAGTTTGTGTGCAGCTAGTTTATGCAGAGAGCAGTCCTAAAAACTACAAGCATTTTTCTCCTGATGCTGGCTTCACTTCTGTTTCTCTTGTCAAGTCTTTCCTATTGAAAAGCATGCAAGAGAGATGGGGAAGTGTAGAAACATTTCTCTTGCTATCTGAAGCAGCTCCTTTCTGCTCTTTGAGTGGCATTTACAAATCAGTGTGCATTGTGCAGTCTTCAAGTTCAAGAAGGTCTGTGTATGCTAAGGCAATACTGGATTATGAGAGAATAGGTTCAATATTTCTGTTTTCTTTACCTTCATATGTTTCTGCAGTTGTCTGGGTATTTATAGTTCTATTTTCAAAGCTCAAGTACCCAAATAATAGGGACATGAAAGAGAAGAACATGAGAGGGAAAGAGTGATTTTTGCTTAGTTGTTTATTTTCAGTAATTGTTGGGGAAGATGAAACAGGAAAACCTTATAAGTATGATTGCCTAGCAAAAGATGCTGAGAATATAGAAACTATAGGCGAGATTGAAATGAGAACAAGCTTTGAGTTACCAAACCCCAGTTACTGAACAACTGAAAAACAATGGCATGGCCGATTGAATTAAACCACCCGTTGATGAGACAATGCCTTCTGCTTGCAGACAGGTCCAAGGGTCAGAGCAGACCCCCCCAACTTATCAGAGGGCCCACAAAGTAGACTTCAGAGTTTAAAATGTAACATCATATGGTAATGCAATGATTCTGATAGGCTGTATGTAAATGATATAAGATTTGTAGCTTATACCACACTGGTTGATGAGAATTAGAATATTCAACACAGAAGATGATTTATTAGATTGTAAACGGGAACCACGGTCACTTTTTTCACTTTTTCCTCTCTTTTCATCACACTTTCTTGCCTCTCTTGGACTTTTTGTATCTTCTCTACTCTTTTCTTACTTCTCTGACCTGCTTTGAGCTGCGCCCAGCAGCTCTTAGCAGGTCCCTCTCGCCCACGCTCTCCCACAATAAACTTCATGCGCTAAGATCAGATTCCAGAGGTCTCTCGTCTCCATCCATCCCGACCGTCCGAAACCAAACTGCACAGCACCCCCCGCAAGTAATGACATTATTATTCATTCCTCCTACATAAAAATTAGATTCAGAGTTCAAATATTATTAACAGTGGCTCTGAAATTCATCACTGCAGTTGTTAAATCCATTTCCTCTTGGTTTGTCCCCTCGGCAACTAAAATTAAAGGACAACCATATAATGAAAAAAACAAATTGCAGCTCATCTGAGCCTGTCTTTGCATAACACATTTTGAGATTCTGACTGGATGTAGGTTAAGTGTTGTCTCAAGTCATAAAACTGGAGGAAGTTATTACAGCCTTGAGACCTTGTCCTGGTCTCTGCCCACTGTATGAATCCTTAAAAGGCTGGAGAAAACAAAAAACATGATACTTAGCCATTGACCGTGACTACACCATCTAGCTAGAAAACAAAGTATTTTTTGCAAACAAGGTTGTGAGTACTGATAGGTAACAACTTAATTCCTGAAAATGAGGGATTCCGCTTACTCCTGTTGGGTGGTTTGGATGGAATATTGATTCTTATTTTTACTTATAATGCAAGTTTCTGGCACTTACTGACCTGCTGAGGGCAGATTTACTCGTTTCATAGCAAAGTTTTTAAGAGCTTCTTATGACAATACCACTATGAGAAGGATCCTTTATCTATAAGAGAAGCAGCTGACCTAAACCAAAGTGGACTTGAGCAGAAAAAAGGCATTTACTGAATTAGTTTCCTACTCTAACAGAGCTTTTTAATGTCACAGTTGGACTAAATTTAAATTTGCTTCATTTGCTAAAGTGCTTTTCACTAAGTGTTAAATTCCTATTTTAGAACAAACTAAAACGAAACTCGCATTTGTCAGATACTTGTATAAATGAGCTTATTCCACAAATGCCAACCTTTTTACATCTTCTTGTCTGCTGAAAGCTCTTTTCTCTCTGTGTTTTTTCATAGTTTTCTTAGTACTTTCTGTGCAGCTTGTAGGAATGGTGAACTCCTTTACAGCACTTGAGTATGAACAGAGGAGGGAAAGACTTTCAATGAATCAAAGCAAATTGTAGGGAATTTACAGTGAACCTGACTGAGACTCCAAAAACTTGGCCTATTACAGACAAGCTCACTCATACCTGGGTCAACTGTCTGTAGAACCATGCATCAGAAGTTTCCTCCTTACATCCAGCTGGCTGAATAGGAGATATTCTCAACAATGGAAAGGCTCCCTCCACTCTGTTTTTACAGGTGCTAATCTTGCTAGACAAAATAGCATTGGTATAGAAGGACAGGTATAATAGCTAATAAAGCCTTTTTCTTTGGTAGCTTCTTCAAAAGTGCAGAGTGGTCTTCTTTGGAGATGTCACGGGCTGTCCATAAAGGACTGGGCTGATGTGAATGAGCAATATGTAGTTTTCAAGTTCACAGGCAGATGGATATATTCTTTGCATGTTTGGATTTTGGACTCTCTGTACTGATACCAACACCAGGCTAGTAATTCCTAGTCTGCAATAATCACATTTTCAATGCAATTATGTACTAATGGTATTAACGGCAGTTAGTAATAGTGGTAATACTAATTGGTCCTAACTCAGAGTTCACCTACATCATAAACAAGATGAAAGGACACAGGTGTACCTTTCTGCCTCTTCTCTACACGTACGATAAAACTAAGAACATGCAGAGCCATGTGGAATCAGCTCCCCTAAGAAAGCAATGGAGCAGGGTTGTTCACATGGTCTTTCTGTAAACAAAATGACTTGGCAAAGCTATCTGTAAAACTTCATTGCCCTCTCAAACAGACTACTGCTCCAATTCTGCTACGTGACTGGGACAGTGTAGTGAGTTGATACCATTTAGATGGTCCAGTTAGTAGGGAACTCTATCCAAAATGGGTAATATCATGAATGTTTCTGGGAACAAAAAGCCTAAGACTTCAAATTCAGAGATGCACTTTTTCCTAAGATTTTAACTCTGAAAATCACTGAAAGCAAAACACTTCTCCAATTTCATGTTTGGATCAGAAGCAGAGACTTGAAGATAACACGTACTCTTAAATGTAATCTGCGCCATACACTGCACACACAAGATATCAGATACATTGATTAGCTAAATAGTGCATAGACAGGCAAATACTATTTCCACAGTGATAAATTGCAGACCCTTACAATACACTGTTCTATACATATTGCTGTGCTTTATTTTAGTTTTGTCAATTCATTTGTACATAAACTCCTCAACTATTCAGGTCAGGTGTCTTCCATTCTGAATTTTTTAGAACTGAAGGAAATGTCATGCAGGACCTCCCAATTTTTCTAACACAAGAATTGCTAATGAGATATTGCCTTGTCTTTTCAAATACTGGAACAACTTTTGCATTGACAAGTATACCAGACCACATGTTGCTCTGGAATACGTCCCTTGAGGGACTTTTGAAAAAAGCTTTTAAAATTAGGTTGTTTGAGAGTAGAGTCTGTCAAATATGTGGCAATCTCTGGCAAAATGCAGCACTTGGAAAAAAAAAAAAAGTCGTAATCTGACAAAACCAGACACTCCTTGTAGGTATTACGTGTCTGAAGAATTTATGATAAGGTTAATATGCTTTGTCACTTATTTGGCTTCATTTCTCTGCTATGGGCAAGGCTTGTGGCTTTAAACAATCCTGTTTGTGTGTACATAAATGTCCTTTTAATTTGTCATAATTTCAAGTATTTTGTAGTTATAAATAATTAACATACCTTTTATGATTTTTTAAACTCTGCTTTACCTTGTGGGGCATACCTTCCCTTCTATGCATATGTGTAACCTCCAATAGCAATAATAACAGTTATGAAGTAAGTCTCCAGGGAAGACAATTTCTCGAAGAACCTTTAAAATGTAAATCTATGCACCATTCTTGCCAACATGCATGCTTCAGCAAGTGAAACTAATATTCGCTACTTGCCAGCATAATAATCCAAAAACTGTATAAATTTCAAACATGAAAGTTAAGAGAAAGTTCCCAATTTTAACCCTGTATAACAACATACATGGTGTTACCTCCGGCAACAGAAGTAACTGCATAGTTACACCATCTGACTTTTGAAGTGTAACTTTTATGTTGAGATGATGGAGGAGAAGAGTGTTATATTTAATACTGTACGCTTCTGCTAGTATAACTTATTCTACTGTAAAGAGCTCCATGAAAAAAGATGGTGATCCATCCTTATTTGGATAACGACAAAATGCATAGCCACATACTTAATATGTTTAGATTAGCAGCTATAGCAATTAGGATCATAGTTACCTTTGATCTCAGATTTGTTTTCTACAGCTTAATTCCAATTAATGCAATGGATTGCTCCTGCTTTACACATCCGGGAAAAAAATTTGATCTCAAATAAATTACTACCATTCTCTAATAAGGAAGATGGTAATTAGTGGGTTTTTAACGTAAAATTTGAGCAAATGCTGTAATGAAAAGTATAATATTGTGTCTATGTATGCATATATACATTTGAATATACATGAAGAAAATTATGCTGTAATATTGAAGAGTAAGTCTATAAAAGCAGAAATGTATCCAATTTTTAATCAAAGTAGTACTTATGAGAAGTATTTATTGGTCTCTCTTCATGTTTTATTCTAAGTTCAGGGATGAAATATTTCAAGCATAAATATTAAGTATATAAATATTCCTGAGTCCTTCCTCACAGGATTCTTCTAGGTCCCTAAAAGATATTTTCTACCCATTCTGTAGTGGGGCATGCAATAACAATGTCCATATCAAATATGATACCCACAGTAATGAAACGAAACAATTACTGTTATGAACACACTTTCTTTTTTGTTAGGGAATAAATAGATCTGTGCCATAAATGTTGTCAGATATGTTTCATAGGCAATATCTTCTTGCAGTGAAGTCAGTACTTGCGACTCTGATAGAGAAGAATCAGACTCTTGTTTCATTGGCTAGATCCTGTTCCCATTATTATTTTAAAAGGCTGCATCCCAAACAGCAGCCTGATGAATGATTTAATGGACACCTAGCCTTGTTTCTGGTGTCCCTGTTATTTCTGTAAATACTTTTTTTCTGAGTTTACGTCTCCTTCATGTTTTCTAATAAATCTAAGCTCAAAAAAATTAATATTAATATTTTATTTATTTAAGTAAATCAGCAAGGCAGTAGTCTCATCCAATACTGATATGAGCATATTATAAATTGACCTGAGAAATGAAAAATATCAGGATGTTAATACTTGAGAAGATAAATTTAGGGTTTCTTTAGACCCCCTTCATCTTTTCCTTAAGAATCCTTTCTGACACAATATTTTATTATGGATTTTGTAGTCATAGTGGTCTTTTGAAGAAAGTTTAAGATTTTAAAAAATGCTTGCAATTTTTATTTAAAATCACTTGAATAAATACCTGTAGACACATCAAGTATTTGTAGTTTGTTAAGACATTTAGCCTTGAAATACAAAGTAGATTCTCTTTTCTCACATTTTAAGGATCTCTCAAGATTATACACTGATGGCCACACTCCTTACACTAACAAAGCCATGACATAACTTAAAACATCATGTGTCCCTGTACATGATGTAAACCACACTAAAGAAATCATTAATACTTTGTGACCCTCTTTTTCTAGGAAGGGGCTGGAGAGGTCCTACTTTATAACAATAGGAAGAAATAAGTAAATAAGAATTCCTGACGTCTTTCAAGTTAACTTTCTAAAGCTAGTACTAGGTATATCCACAAGACCAGTTGTCTACTCTGAACCCTAACAATTTGTTTTGCTATTTGCTAGAACCGTGCACAGCTCTTCATCAAAGTCATCAGCTACTCTGCACAAGAGCTCATTAGGTTACTGTGATGCAAATTCCCATTACAGTTTTATGTTTATTGTATGTACGGTTGTATGTTTACTGAGAGGGCTCAATTTGCGTGTACAGATATGTTAGCATAATTATACCCATGCAAATATTTTTAATACAGGCAAGGCCTAAGGTAGAACAATGTTCTGAACTTCAGTAACTATCATCTACTTAATATATACTCCAAGGATCTGACAAAGTATGAATATAATCTAAAATGTATTTCTATTTGAGAATAGCAGTCTGTATGTTAAAAAAACTTTCTGAAAGGTGTATCCCATATGAACACAAATTGCACTGGGAAGAATTATTACACAAGTGATGCTGTTGTACAACAGAAGTACTGTTGCACCTAATTTTAACCAATTTTTGTCCAAATAAACTTAACAGATTCACTGTATTTTGTTTCAGTCGTATGCCATGGTTAAATCCTGAGCAACAGGAAAAAATAACAGTGACTGTCTCATTTTGTACTTATCTAATCAACTGTGGCTTATTCATTGAACAATGATACATGGAAACAAACTGTAACTTATTGTTAAGATTTTATTCTGCATTTAATAAAGGCTCATGTAACACAGAAAGTTGGTGGGACAGTTATAGAGCATTCAATGTCCTAGCTATAGCAGAGCCTCTGTGCTTGATTAAAAAAGCCATATGCTTATCAGCACATGCCAGACTGAACAATGGAACCTGTGAACAATTACTTTTCTTAGTTAAAAAGTGGAAGAACTATTGTTAAAAAGGTGTAATTGCGTGCCTATTTTAGGATTCAGCAGAGGAAAAGGCAGCTAATCATTTGGAGTTTTTAATCCACCAGCTATAATAAGAGCAAGCATGAGAAATGTTGTTTGGTGATTCAACTTTTTTTCAGAATTTAGTTTTCCAAATAAAATAAAAAACACCCTGAAACCATGCAATGTACAAAGATCTGTGTTTCTTAAAGTTTACCTGTTAAGCATTCTGCTAATAGAAGTGTTTGTACTGGGATTGTATTTATTTATACTCTTGAAAATAAATAAGGCAGTATTCCATTCTACCTCCATAACATTAAGCTTCCTTAAAACGTTTGTGTGACCAAAAAACCCCCAAAAACCCCACTCAAAAAAACCCACCAACAACCAAAAAAACCCAAAAACCAAACCCCCAAACTACTATCACTTGAATATGACGACACTTAAAATCTATTTGGAAAAAGAACCAAACCAAGCCAGAAGGCAAGCAGATAGATAAAAGGCACACGGAGTCTCTGCAGAGCCAGAGTCAATATGCCTGGTGGAACAGCTGGGGTCCATCTGCCTCTGCAGGGGGTTTACCTCAGCTGAGCTGCCTGAGAGCGTCTACACCAAAAAATTATCTTCTGTAAAGGAAAAGGGGAAGCTGTGACCCTGATGATATTTGCTAAAAGCAAAGTTAGCAAACAGCAAAATAGTTCCACCTTCAGCTGAACTTATGTTTTGGGGGTTTTTTTTGTGGTCACTGCAAACACCTCAGCATTATGTGCATTATTCTTAGACATATATATATGAAAGACACAGCATCTTCCTTTTTAGTTAACACACTAACTAGCTGCTGCATCGAGGGAAAAGTGAACTTTATTAACTCTGTGACCTTATAAATCACGTTGTCTTTCATCATGTGTTATTTGTTGTTTCTTGATCTCGGCTTTTTTTTTTCTTTCTTTCTTTCTTTCTTTCAACATTTCCAAACATTTCCCATTTTCCTTCGTTCCAGTCCAGGCTCATCTTGTTGCACCGGACGCGGTACGGCCGGTGGCTGGGCTGGCAGAAAGCGGGGCCAGGCCCGGCCGCAGGCGGCACCACACCACCGGAGGGAGGCAGGGGCCAGCTCGCCGCCGCCTCCACTCCACGGGCGAACCGGGGAGCTAACCCAGGGCAGCCCGGCTCCTCGGTACCATCCCGGCAAGCGTGCGCTGCGGCAGCTGCGGGGAGACAAACTTTGCGGGAAGGGCCGCGCCGCGACAAACCGGGAGGGACAGCGCCGTACACCCCCGAGTGCGCTCCGCTATCCCCGGGATACCCCCGCCCACCGCGGCTGCGGGCAGCCGCCCCAGCCCGCCCCGGTGAGCCCCGCAGGCGGGGTTGCTGCGGCAGGCCGCGGGGGCGGCGGGCAGGATTAGGTTTCAGGCCGCCGGGGCGTGCCCGAGCGCTGCCCCCGCGGCGCGGCGCGGCTCGGCTCGCTCGGCGCCGCTAGT
>VZTJ01003513.1:484834-518715 GCA_013397795.1 Orthonyx spaldingii
CGCTGGGGTAAGCGGGGTGCTGGGCTGGGCTGGGCTGGGCTGGGCTGGGCGGCGGGGAGCGGGGTGAGCCCGCCCGCGTCGTCCTGCGGGGATGCGGGCCGGGGAGGGTGGGGATGGTCCACAGCGTCGTTGGAGTTTGAGCGGTCTTTTAAAACGCGTTTGCCTCTCGAAGTTTTATTTATTATTGTTCATTTGATCCGACGGGTTTTGCGGGGGGGGCTGGAGGAGGAGAGGCCGCGGAGCCGCGGACGGGGGGCTGAGCCTGTTGCTGTGTCCCGGCACATCCCCCTTTCCTCCCCCCCACCGACCGCGGACGGCGGGAGCGGCCGTGGGGGCCGGGCTGGGCTGGGCTGGGGCTCCGGCCTGCGGCGGGCGGGCGGGCGGCCCGCGGGCTCGGGCAGCCTGGCGGGGCGTCGTCCTCACGTAAACAAAAGCCGAACCTCCCCTGATATCTGCAGGGAGCCCTGCTGCCCGTTCGCGCACTCCGTTTTCACCCCGCGGGTGTTTGGTGACGGAAGGAGGTATCGTCATCTGCGGCCGCTGCCACAGATCTTGCGGGCGGCCGCGGCCCGCGGCCGGCACTTGTGGGCGGCGGCGTTGACACTCGCTTGGAGCCGGAGCCGGACCGGAGGCCCTGGCGGCACTGGCGGTGCCCTCGGGCGGCAGCCGCGGCTCCTCGGGACCGCTACCTGTTGCCGTGCTGGTGTCGGTGCTCCCCGCAGGTCCGACCCCGCTGCAGCGCTCCAGCAGCTCCCGGTGCGCCTTTAAACCTAACGGGTTTGGCTGGGTGGAAGCGGAGGGCGTGGGGCCGCCCGCAGTTGTGCCCTTTGATGAGTTTGGGCGCAAAGGAAAGGGATGGTTCTTTTCTCATCTGGTGTCTCCCCTTGCTGCCAGCACCTCCCTGTGTTACTGTAAAGAGTAGTAGTAGGAAAGAAAGAAAAACTCACGAAGCCAACCTTTTGAACTCTGTGTACAGCACTTAACAGATTTGATTTGCCATTTGGCTGAAAAATGTTGTGGTTTTATTTTTGTTTCCTTTTTCTTGTCTTTTGTTTGTATAAACACTCCATCTCCAGGTATATTTTTGTGTCTTAATACATGTAGAAGTTTTTTTTTTTTTACTATAAACTGCTGGATAGAAAACATCCATATTGGCTTTGGTGCTAGAAAGGGTGTCAGGAGCCTGTCGCCATAGGAGAGCAGTGATTTACTGAAATCAAGCGGAAGGGTCTGAATTCTGCAGTTGCGGAAGTTCTGTTGTGTCATGCCCTGTGGTTTCCATATCACCACTGCGTTTTCCAAAATAACAGCAGCTCCTTGGTATGGAAGAATCTAAAGTGGAAAAGGGGCAAGCGTTGGGGGTGTTATTTGACGCTTCTGTGGAAATTGAATGTAATTGTAACACTAGAAGAAAAGAATGCAGGTGGAAAATATCTAAGGAGATACCCACCTTAATAAGCAAAATCTTTTTAGACAGAGAACATCAAGTTTTTTTATTGTTATCCATTCTTTGCATATTTTTATCTCTGCTATCTTGTTATCAGTAACATGCATGTAACATTTACTGATTAGCTCTGGTGTTGCTAAGGGTTTCCCTAGTGCTTTGAATAAGCTTTTCACTAGGAAATGGATACATTCTCCCCTCTTATTATGAAAGTGGACTAGGAAAGTTAGATCAATACCAACACTAGGGAAAGAGAACTGCACTGCTTACATAGTAATGGGTGATCTTTTTATTCTACCTGGCCTGGTTGGGGCCCTGGTCTGTGAATTCTTCAGAGGGGAATGTCGTATAGCTTCTCAGTCATGCAGATAGCTGCAGATGGTTTTGTTTTAACGACTAGCACTTTATTCCATATATTAAGAACCATTTTAGAGACCTTTTAAATCTCTGCTTCATGTTTCACATAAAAAAATTTTACAATTCTGTGAAGTGCATCCAGTCCCTTCCCTAATTGGCTTTATATTAGGGGTGAAGCATCCTGGTGAAGCAGTTTTGACCAATACAATACGGTGCTGACAGGATACTGTATCAGCATTGATAAAGACTGTTTTGTTTCACTGCTGGTGTTTCCAACAAGTCAATACAAAAATGTGCTATTTTGTCTAGGCAATATTAAGGTATTTGTTTTGTAGGCTTTTGAGACCCTGGCCTTGCATCTGAGACCGCTTGCACAGCTGTCTTGTTACACAGTGCTTTGATTTTCTGTATAAGTCACTTGTTATTGTCACAATACACAAAGAGAAATCTGTGTTTTCTGTTGGTAGGGAAAATGATGACTCTTTGTTGACACGTACTGACAGTTGTTTGGAGAGGCTTTGTATTTATTCATTTATGTGTGTTGTCACCTCTGTCAAGAATCCGGTATACATTGAGGTGCAACCTCTGTAAAAGCTATGCTTCATCAGGTTTAATTGAATTTAATGAATATGGTAATCAACTGCCTATGCTTGAAAACATAAAGAGACAATATTAACCGTGCCTGTATTTCATTAATTCAGTATATGTAGTGTCCCATATATTCTGCATATACTAAAAGGTTGCTTTTCAGTTTCTGAAGCTAATGTAGGAGGATTCTAATTGATCTTAATTTAAGATGTTTACTGAAAAAATACTTTTTTGTAAAAGATGATGTTTGTTTCATTAACAGAAAACCCCCAAACAAACCCCACCAGAAACACTTACCCTACTATGGGGTTGTTTTTGGAATGCTCTTTACAAATCACTTTTGAATATACTATATCACACACACTTATCAGTAGGTGAATTAGATAGTTTAGGCCAAAATTTTAGTTGCATGTCAGTTAACATGGATATTATGTCTTGCATGGGTGTAGGGCTTCTTACAGTGTTACTGAGCATTATTAATTATATACAGTGAACAGATCACCAGTTCATGAAAAGGCATTTTAAGTTACCTTAATACATTAGTGTGATGTGTGCAGAAGGTTAAAAGTAGTTGAATGTTCAAAATTCTGTTTTCATAGTTGATTCAACGTACATAATGCTGTTCAGCTCTATCACAGAACTTTTCTTCAACATACAGAGCCACTACATCTCTATGTATTTTTGATGCATTGAACATTTTGCTAGATTTCAAGAGGCTAGTAATGTCTTTTCAAAGTGCGTAGAGTCTTAATATAGGCTGTGCAATACTGCCTTTTTATTTCTGCTTTGAATGTTTCAGACCAATTTTCATTAGCATAGCTTTTAAATGTAAATGTCAGGCATCTCTTGCTTGCTTGTTACATTCCAGGTAGTCAGTGGAAACCTGCTTTGTTCCTTGTGGAACAGTGCACATTGATTTTACTCATATTAAATCCTTAATTTGAATCAGTTCTCTCTTTTGTCATCCAGAAGCTCTCAGTCTAGGGTCTCTTGGCTGATGTGAACAAGCAGTTGATGTTAATTTGGCGAGCTTGCATCCTATCAATAAAATGGTAGGCTAGCCGTTTTCCCCTTTCTTTCTTCCTGTCCACTTTTTGTTTATTCTCTTTGCGCCATTGGTCATTGCTCTCTTGCATTTATTTTCACACCCTCTGTGTGCTTAAGAAAGTGCTCTATGCAACAGCAAAATTGCATTTGTGACAGTGGAAAAATACGTAGAAAAACATGAGATCTTTCAATTTACTGTGAATAGTTTCCACTGCCTTAATTTTGACAAGACTCCTGGGAGTCCGGGGATTCATCTTAGTTCTTCTCCTGGGGTTAGTAGCCAGCATTCAGGAGATAACTGGGAAAAATGGGAGAGCTCTTAGAATCTGCAGGCAAAGCAGAAAGTTTAGCAGTAATTAGTATCTCCCACTTCTTGCGTGGTTTGGTTTCCATTCCCACAACACACAGTGCTCACACAATATGCCTATTTGAGTGACAACCAGAAAATTGGGGAGGAAGATGACATGGGATAAAAATCAAGTATTATCAAGTAAAAATCAAGGTTGTCTCTAGCTCAGACAAATCCAGGCCCAAGTGTTAGATTAGAAGTTTCAAAATACTCTTTTTAACAGCTGTAAAATGCAAGGTTACCTTGCTGCTTAACTGAAATAGATTTAATTTTAATCTCATGCAATTCCAAGCCAAAGTTTGGGCCTAGAGATCACTCTTAAGATAGGCATTTCCTCTGTACCCTTGGAGCACTTCAGCTAATGCAGGAGCTATGGGGCAAAGCCTATTACTGTGTTTTCTATCTTTGGCATTGCATGTTTGCTAATCCAGTGCTATGAGCATTAGTTCTCAAGGTATTATCTGAAATGGCTTTGTGAAATAGTAGCTGGAGTATCCGTCAATGAAACAGAGTAGGTTTCCTTGTAGAAACTCAGTGATCAGGCGTGAAAGAGTGATCAATGGAAATGGGTCATCTTTTTATTTTCATGAATCTTTTGTCTGTTTAGCCAAACGCCTTCTGTGATTGCTGTGGAAAGGAGGTGATCAAATAAATTTCAGATTTTTTAAAAAATTCTGCCACCTGTGTGTTTTAGTGTTTCGGAAGTGGACAGAAAGAAGAGTTGCAACATGCTAGCTGTTCTCTGGCAACCAATGTTACCAAAAAAGCGTAGCATGAAGAGTAGTGAAATGTGTATATTACATATTTTTGTTCGTTAGTGTGGGAAGAATCAAATTCCAGAAGTGCAAGCTTGAAAGACATCATCTTTAGCTTTCTTTTGTTCTTAGAGAGAATATGGCTTGTTTGTCACCACATGCCTGTCTAAAATTCCTTGTGTTTTCTATTCTAATGTTATAAAACAGAACGAAAAAGAGAAGATGTTGAGGTTTGATTTTTTTCCTTTTTTTTTTCTTTTTGCTTTGCTTGGTTTTTGTTTTTTGTTTAAATCACAGCTTTCCGCTACCTGTGTCTTTAGAACTTGAAAGTAAATTTAATTTGCTATTTGCTTAACAGTATTTCTTTGATTTGCCAATAAAGTCTTAACTCAGACAGTCTGTGTTCTTATTATTGTGAAGAGATTGATGAACTTCAGCACTGAAATACAAAAATAGTTAAATCTACTTTGAGCTAAGCTAGTAAGCTCTTTGGGGTGTGAAGAGTGTTGTATCATGAATAGAAGGGCTGTTTTTGGCTTCAGGTTCCTATGATACGGACTGCCAGGAGATTGCAAAATGAGAAAATCAGGATGAAACTTCCTACTGTGCATTTAGAAATCTGTGATGCCATTATAAAAATACTATAGCAGAATTAGACCATTCAACAAGTAATCATACATGCCACTCTACTTATCACTAGCACATTATTGCAAAAATACCTAGATGCAAACTGGTTTAAAGGCCAGGGTGTCCTGTAGTGGGTGGTGGTGTTTATGGATATGTCTCTCTGGTGCATTTTGGACAGATGCGTGGTTGCTTTTCCTGTACTTCCACTATGTTAATGTGCCACTCAGCTGGTGCTGACAGATCCCACTTGTTAGTGTGGATGTGGCACAGCAGGAGCAGTCACGTGCCTTTTTCCCGTTTCAGAGTGCAGGCAGAGCGAACAGGGGTCATCTTGGCCTCTAACATGTAGAGGCAAAGACTGGTGTGCCTCAGTGCGTTGTGTCTGCCTGAGGGAAAGCATTCTGACCACAGTTGTGGTCTTGCTCATGCTTATTGCTGCAGTCAACAAAAGCATTAAGCTGGCCGACTGGGGAGGGATTCCCTGCTAATATAAACACAAATAAGGAGAATGAAACCAAGAATTCAGAATGGATTTGCTGATGGTAGCATGGCAATAGAGCAGTATTCACTCCTCTCTCTAAAGCATGAGGTAAATAGAAAGTATGTAATGAGTGACTTAGCAGAGATAAGGACTTATTTTCATAGTAAATTAGATAGCATAATCTCAACCTATAGATATGTTCAGGACTTGTGTCTGCTTTTAGAACCTTTCGCCATAAATTATTAGAGTTCATATCTTCAGGATTGCATGAACACAGTGGTGACCTTGGGTGCTGCCACTTGTAAAACTTGCCTTTCACAACACAAGAAGAATGAGATTTTAGGCAAATTGCATCATTAGATAAAGCAATATCCAGCTGCTCCAAAAAGTTGAGACATTTTACAGCTGCATCTCTTCTTGAGGTTGTTGCAGAGCTAAAGCAGATCAGTAACCCCGTGTTTTCCCTGAGTAGTTTCATCTGTTGACCATATGATGTTACGTGCTTGTGCATATAGTGCTGTGATAAATGAAATTACTAAAAAATAACTCCATATCTAATTTTTTGCACAGTTCTCTGGTCCCATCCACTACACAGCCCCAAGAGTAGCTATCGAGAAAGAACTAAGACAGTGAAACAGGAAAGAACTGCTTTGATTGGCATTGCCACTGAGGAAGGTATCTACAAACATGACATAAATGCCTCTGTAAATAGAGGCTCTGAATAGAAATGATAGTAGTTTTTTAATCTAGAAACAAAAGCTATGGGTGATTAAGGTTTGGGGAAGTCAGCTTCCTTCCTAATATTTAAATAACCTCATCCAGCCCTTCCCATGTAAAATAGACTTCATTTTGTCTTGTTTTGTAGAGTGCCAAGGTGAAAATATAAGATACTTGGGTTGTTTTTCAGATCTTGTAATCGTGTGCTGGGATTTTCCTCACCAAGTGAGGAAATAAATTCTTCAGAAAAGCTTATTTTTATTTAAAGGCATAATTTAGATCACAGAGTAACATTACTTTGACAAAGTCAGGTTACGGGGTTTGAATGTTGTACATTGTCCTAAAAAGGATGATTGATGATTCTATATCAATGTATTGTCAAATTCAAATACCATTTCCAGAGCGGTTGTGGAATCCCCATTCCTTAGTGGGCTGGATGGAACTCTGAGTAACCTGGTCGAGTGGTAAGTTCTCTGCCCATGGCAGCGGGTTTGGAACTAGATGATCTTTAAGGTCTTTTCCAACATGAACCATTCTGTGGTTCTGTGAATAAAACTGATAGGAAGCCTCAGGCGTATTGAAACTAGGGAAGTCATATTGATGGAACTTGAAGCCATTTTAAACCCATTTAGTTTGCTTTTTCTGCACAAACTGCAAATAATGCAGTTGACAAAATGATCAGCTTCTATAACTAATGATCCTGTTAGGCTGTCTTACCCAGCGATCTGTCATCACTTCTTTCCCTCTTTTCATCCAAAGTTTCAAGAAAAAAATCACTTCTCCTGAGTGTTTAGAGATCACAGCTCTGCATGTTTTTAAGCTCTCCAGATTCAAGTTGGGATGCTATAATGAAGCGGTTTCCTACTATAAAGAAAACAAAAGCACCATTGTGAAAGATAAGATCAACAGTCTGCATACCTACAATGATATTTGAACTTCTCACTGCTCCTCAGCTATCCATCTCGATCAAACATGTTCTATGACTGCAAATTTCTGAACAATTGCAGGCATGCATTTTTAAAAAGCCCCAAATAACCCCAAAAAATAACAAAAAAGAACAAGCAAAGCAATTTCAGAATTTCTTCCTCTCAGTGTAGAATTTCCTTCCTGGAAACCCACGCTGATGAAGACTCAGCTATCATCCACATCTGAGTCTCAATTCGAATAGGTATTAATAATAGAGGCTCTAGTGTGAGAGTGCTGCAAGCCTGTAGCCTTGTGATTTAGATGACTTTTCTTTTGAAGGTTGCTGTAGAAAACGTGCTGTGGCTCATGCACCTGAAATTGTCAACACAGAGCTTGAAAACTGGTCCCGCAGGGAATGTCTTTAGTGAATCACTGAAAAGGAAAGCAATGAAACAGTGTAAAATATCAGTGGCAACTATGATTCATAGCAACTGATTAAAGCAGTGCAGGACATGTTGTGCAACAGTATGCAGACAGCAGCTTTGATATGGAAATGCAAAAATATTACAAAGTATATTCCTAAAGCAATTTTCAGGAATGTTTTGAGTGCCAAAGTGAGTCAGAATATAACCTTTGAGGTTATTTTAATTATCTGGGAGATAGTTTTTTTGTGGATTGTTATTTTGCTGTTTTCTTGCTTTCAAAAGTCAAACTTTTTTCTTTCCCTTCAGAGCTTAGTAGTTCTATAAATGTGACCTTTTTTCCTTTCTGTTATTTTTCAGGGAAATATTTACTGTCTCTTTCCAGCATTGAAACAGAAGCTGAGAAGCAGAAAACATGTTGGAAACAATTGGTAAATTTTTTTCATTTGTATCACAGTATTTTTGTGGCCAAATCAAGTGTGTGTGATAGATTTGGGCTATGAATACATACTGCTGAGGGAGGTTTTGAAAAAAAATTGTCTGCTGTGCTTAGAAATGCATGTTATGTTTGGATTTTGTAATTGAAAATGAAAGTTGTGCAATCATATGTTTAGTGTATTTAATTTTTAGCCAGTTGTCTTGATTTCATTGTTTAATCTTCTCTTGAATTAAAAGTTTGCATGGAAAAGACAGATGTTTTCTATTATGACTATTTATGCCACTATTTATTTACAGTGGTCTGTAGCCACAGTTCCTGTAACTAAATTTTAGTGAAGGCTCTTTCATTTTTGTAACTCACTTCTTGATGGACAAAAATGCAGTTTGCACTGTCTTCTGTTTTGTGCTCTGCTTCTGACTTCTTGCTTCATTAGATGTGTTTGGGCTGGGATTTTTGCTCAAAATGAAGCCATTCGAGTTCTCTGTAGTTTGAACAGTGAAGAGGGTTATATTTAAACCTGTTACCTTGTGTGGCTGTTTCCAGACTGCTACTGACTAGGAATGATTATTGCTACAGATACACATCGGGCCCTCCAGGCCATGGAGCGCTTACAGGCAAAACTTCGGGATCGAGGTGACATTGCAAATGAGGAGAAACTGAACTTATTAAAATCAGTGCTGCAGAGTCCTCTCTTTAATCAAATTCTGAACCTTCAGACTTCTGTTCAACAACTGAGAGATCAGGTAGGAAAAGCAGTCTTGCAAGTGCAAGGGAGAACTTGCTATGGTAATGCAAAGATGTGTGTGTTTCTGCTTGTTGAACAGTGAAATAGCTTAAACGAAACATCTGATCCAAAGGTTCAGGGACATAGCCCACTGACTTCTTGGGGGTTTGTTAGGGCTGTATTTCATGTATGTGATTTTTATGTATATGCTCATTACTTAAAATGTGCAGGGTAGGGAAATGGTGATATGGGGTAGGGGGTTAAAAAGCTTTCTTTCTCTGCCCTACCAAAGGACTATGTTTCTATGAGGTCTAGGACTTTTTTCTTAGGAGCCTTTTATTGCTCTTTCATGTTTTACCCTGCTAAAATGAGAATGTAAAGGGAAGCTGTGGAATGGTTGGCTTCAGAAAGACATGAAGATCTATTTTGTATTTGGTATAGGAATAAAAGATCAAAGAGAAGCCAGAGCTCCTGCCTTCTTTTTGCTTGCTCAGGATATTAAGTATTAATTTTCAGCATGTTTTCAATGAGCTTGAGAAAAGGGTCAGCAACTTAGCTATATTGACTTTATTTGTTGCTATAATTCTCTTGTCAGCAGAATAAGAATTTGAAGAATATAAAAAGTAGTTCAGTAACTGAATTAGGACAAAGCTATGTATCTGGCTTTGCAAATAGTTGGTCTTGTTGACTCATGCAAGATGGGCAACTCTGTCTGGAATGCAAAATTGCTGAAGTGGGAGGGAGCAGACTCTGCACGTGGAACTTATCGTCAGTGTGCAGCCACATCTGGTCTCTGACCAGACTGTGGTGATGAGGATTCCTCACAATCCTCACAGTACTTCAGCTGTGTGGCAGAAGAGTGCACTGTGGCCTTTTACTACTTCTTGTGGATCATCTTGATACTATTTTGCACAGAGAAGAAATAAATTAGAATGATTTCTATGCTGTATGCATCACCATGTTCTTCAGATTTTGCCTATTTAATATTTAGAGACTTGATGACATTAGAGTAATTTAAAAAAAAAAATAGGGAAAAAAAACTGACCTGAGAGTTTGTTTGTTCTGCTATTTGAAAATGAGAATTTAACAGTGACATTCAGAAATTGTGCGAATTATGTGGTGAAGATCCCGGGAACGTGTAGGGAGAAATAAAAGTGTGCCTGAAACATTAATAAAAGGTTGGTGAAATGGAAATTAAATTTTCACTCTGGACGTTAGCTGTGAAATTAAAGGATTTTTATCTTTTTAAATACATTTGCCTAAATTAGAAAATGAAGCAGCTGATACTAGGATGGGTAATTTAAGACATGTATTTTTTAAAATGCAAATCATGATGTCGCCTTCTGTCCTGACTCTGCAGGTTTATCTGTGAAGTAACTTTAGTGATCTGTGCATTTTGTGTGGTACATACCCTGTCTAGTTGGTAGGGGAGCTATTTGGATGTGACTTGCCTTTCTTTATGTGTGCTTATATAAACATTTACACATGTAAATATATATATTCCCAGCATTCTTAGATTTGTGTCAGCTCATTATTCTGCATTTTCTCTGTAGAATTTCTTCCCTAAAATATAACATGAGATTGTTTTTATTTTGTATTATTTAAATATTTGCAAAACATACTGAAACAGGACAAGGAATAAAAGCATGAAATAGACAGTTACGTTAAAGAAATTGTATTTTCAAAGGTTTGCTTTTGAGGACACCCTTCAAGGACACCCATTTTATGACTGGCAGGGTACTGTGCTCTTGAAACTTTTAAGCTGCAGGTTGATGAAAACTGCAAGGCATGTGACTAGTGACCAGGTTTTTTGGCCAAGCTGTGCCAGTCTGAGGAAGGAGACAAGTTGTGTCTCAAGCACTTGCAGTCAGAGTTGTGTTTGAGACAGGATGACAGGTAGTTCTGAGTTGTGCAATGGCAAGGTGTTGCAACCTCTACCCACTCAAGGCTAAGATGGCTAATTTTTTATGTTTAATGATGAGCTGCAATAACAGTTGAATGGGGGTTTGACTCTTCTCAAGGTGAAGTGTGACAGTCCATTTAACTGTTCCTATGTTTTTAATGAGTTTTTAAAGAGCTACAAGACTACTGCAAATTTCTCAGGGATGTCATCTTTTAGGAAAGCCAGAATGGCAGTTTACTTTACAAGTCAAACAGATTCCTTGCAAGTATCCCAGCAGAAGTAGGTCAACCAGTGAGACTTCATTGTGGGCCCCTAGGGGCATAAGTAAATTTGGAGGTAAGGATGTATTCCTGGCTTGAGACGCTATGTCTGGAAGGCACTGACGTGATAGTGAAGTCCTGCCCTCTGTTTGTGCAGTGAGCAACTGAGTGGTATGTTACTTTGTCTTGAGACATGGTGCTAAAGTCAGCAAATTTGATGCTTTGGTTCTTACTGGTAAGTGCTTTAACATTGTGAGGGTTTTTTTCTTAAATGACCAAGCAGGATTTATTTGCACTGCAAAACTGTCATTGTGAAGTTAACTGAAGTGGAAAAGTCTAGGCACAACAAAGGGATTTTTTTTGTGAATTGCTATTCTGACTTCACAAGTCACTTGAGCTGGGGAGCACTGAAGGAACCAGGTTTTTTTGCTGTCGCTTTCTGTCGTTATTCTTCTGTGTATGCTTGTTTTCTCATGTTGAAGTGCATACTTGTTGTTTGAAGATATGGAAGAGACAGAGGAGAAAAGTAGAGATTGTGGTGTTTTAAACATTTCACTAATATTTTATTTTCTTTATGAAATATTTTAAAGAAAATGCTCAGACCATGCTAGCATTCCTCTCCTGTTTCTCTTTCATTCCTTTTTGTTTCTCACTTGTTCACCTCCACCTTCCCACCTCCTCCTGCCTGCGTTCCACTCAGAGCTCTGCCAGAACAAAGTATCCCATGGTTGGCTTGGATGTCATGGCTGCATTCCTCAGTTTTGGGGTTTTTTTGGTTGTTGGATTTTTGATTTTTTTCATGTTTTGGTTTTTTGTTGTTGTTGGTTTGGGATTTTTTTGTTTGTTTGATTTGGTTTTTTGTTTGTTTGTTTTGGGTTTTGTTTCTGGTTTTGTTTGGTTTTTTTTGGTTGGTTGATTGGAGGTTGTTTTTTGTTGATGTTGTTTTTTTTGTTTGTTTGTTTGGTTGGTTTGGTTTGGCTTTTTTTTTTTTTTAATTGTGAGTTTGACCATAGTTTTTCCTTCACAGTGTGGTGTTGGGTAGTAGCTCGGTGTCAGTGCTAGAGAGGATTTAGGGAAGAAGTGAGAAACTGTCTTTTCATATTGCCTGTGAACACTCACTTAACTCTGTATTTTGC
The DNA here is from genome assembly GCA_013397795.1 of Orthonyx spaldingii. Lineage (NCBI taxonomy): Eukaryota > Metazoa > Chordata > Aves > Passeriformes > Orthonychidae > Orthonyx > Orthonyx spaldingii. Next base: position 496,990 of record VZTJ01003513.1, read on the forward strand.
GCAACTAGAGATGCTTAGTTCATGTTTTGAACCCCTTTTGGCAACAATACTGTTTGCTCTGTGTTTTTAAATGTTCTGATAAGAAATGCTCATTTGGGATCTGCTTCATCTGCTCAGAGGATGGAGTCATAAAGCCAGCAGAGTGGTTCTGGAGCCAGTTCCTGTTAGCGCAGGGCCTTTCCTGGCTGTTTCGCTTGCATGGCCTCTGGCTTGCCCTTCTTCACTTTCAGAGTGATTGCTGTTGCATCTGGCCTTTTTGCTACTCAGAAATCATGCAGTCAGTCTTCTAGTTCTTGGGGTGTCCAGGACTGCTGCTCAATGGCTGGAGCACAGAAATACTGAAAATTTCAGACCTAGCAATGTTGAGGACGTTGCTTTAAGTGCAGACATGGCTTGTGTAGTAGCTTCTTTGTTAAACAAGTATTTTGATCTACTGCATGTAAGCACTGCTTGACTGTATCTAGTGTCTGTGTGGCTAAAACATAAATTTTGTCATAATTAATGGTATTTATTAATTTTGCTTTTTATCTTATGCCAATTATATCCACATTGGAGATGTTTCATGCCATAAGGAGAAAGCCAATCAAGGAAAAATAGCATAAGCCAGTTTAGAAAACAAAGCAATATTGTTTCATACAGTAGTTATACAATCACAGTGCTATAAAGCTACTTCTTAATGGAATTATGGTGATTGTATTACTGCAAAGTAGTGCAATTTATAAGTTAGGAAAAATATTTTGTTTTAAGATTTACACTTGTAGTTTATTGCTCCCCCTGGAATGACCTATACTTCTGTGGTTGGCAAGAATACATAGCAGTTATTCTCTACTTTTTCATGCTATAAGCCTGGATTTAAGGAGGCACATGGAAGAGAGTGGTCATCACATTTCTGCTTATAATTTGTCTTGGAATTCTGAACTTCTAGCTTAAGCGCTACTATAAATGTCATTATCAATATTTTTATAGTTTTTAAAGTGTAACCATGTCTGTTTCAGAAGAGGAGATGTGAAATTTTTGCACACACGCATACACAAAACTTTACTCTGTTAACAGTTCAACATTTTTTTCTTTGAGTTTGTTTTTTTCTTGGAGTTTCAGAGGTCAGATGACATTTATGTGAGGTTTGCTTCATGTGCTGAGCACATCCTCCATTGAACATGTGTCTATGTTTGTTTAAAAAAGGTGTGATGAAAATGATGTGTTGCTGTCAGTTGCTCTTGATGTGACTGTGTCCAATACTGTGTTGTAGTTGTGCTGTTGTACTGAAATTTTGAGGAGCAGCTTTTAAAGTTCTAGTTAAGCTAGTGTGAATTGGAAGGTTATTTTTTCCTTTTCCTGCTATATATAGTGTGCAACACTTCTTTTCAGTGGTATTTTAACCATCATGCAAATAAAAATAAAAGTGTTTTCAGAATAATAGAGTTGTTACTTAGTCGTGTCTTAGAAAAACATCAACAACTTCCATCTTCTGTTTTGAAAAACAGAAGGAATGGAGAAGTCAGTCAATTCTTATGTCTGTAGTGATGCCCCAGCTCATAAAAGTATGGAGAAAAGATGAAATTTCAAATGGAGAAAGCGGTCACTATATTGCCAGTTTGAACAGGATTTGGTCAGTGAAAACATACAATGTAAAACTAAAAAAATTAATTGACCTATAACTACTTTTCTTTCAGCATGAGAAGGAGTGAGTTCTCTACCAGGGAGAAAATCATAAATCTCTAAGGTCATTGCCTTATCTTTTCTGAAGAACTCCTTCAAACTTCAGTAGAGAAAAACATGGTGATACTGGGCAGATGTTCAGGTGGAAGTTAAAGTGCCCACCATGGCTACTCTGCTCTTAGAACATTACAAACAGTGCAATGAGCTGCCTAAAGCAGTCAATCTACTGTTCAGTAGTACTAGGAGAACATACTTAAATCATAGTACAGGATTGAGTTGTACAAGAAATATTTTGGATTCAGATAAGGCGTGTAATACTTTTCATAAGGGCAATGTGTCATACTCTATAACTTTTTGTTTTTGATGTGTAGTTATTTTTCTTTCAAAGATTTTTGTTTTGGTGATTATGCATACAGTGAGTCTTTTATTGTATACTAGAGAAAAACAGTGTCATAATGTAAACACTATTTATAACATTCATATTATTTTAAAACTGTCATAATTTTAATTACTGTGGCTTGACCTAGATTTTTGTGCATGATTTTTCTAGTGCAACTTGCTCCCTATGCATTTGTGTGTAAAGAAGTACTCTAGATACAGGAAAGACGTAGGCTTTTTATGCAGAGAGAGGATTCACAAACTGGGATTGTCTCTGTGTTAGCAGTCTGCACACTGTGGTAAAATGGAATAAATTTAAAGCAGTGGACTCTCAGCTACAGTCAGTTTCTGTAACATAAAATTCTGTTTCTCTCCTTTTTTGTCTGCATGGCTTGTTCTTTGTAAAGTAGAAGGTGTTCTAGCTTTCTATACATGGTCTCAAATTTTTCTTATAGCATTAATACAGAATTTGCTGCCTTTTCTCTTTCTTTTTGTCTCAGAAAAAGACTCTACTCAAAGTGGGGAATTCACACACAGTTGGGTTTTATAAGTCTATCAGTAATACCAGTGACTATTCCCCTTCTGCCACCCTGAAAGATGAAACATCCAGAAACTCCTACCACATTAAAAGGCCCCCCGTACAGAATAATGCAGTTAGAATGGTGCTAAATGAAATTGAAGACATTTAATGTATTTTTCTCTAGGTGTAATCATACTGGTTGTAATCATTACCATGCTCCGCTGCTGAGCCTGGCGCACTTAGTTTGAGGTTGCCACTCCAAAAGCTGCACCAAAGCAGTTTAGTGAGCTCTCACTAATTGATGTTGGGTAAAATTGGTAGGTTTTACTCATACTATGCTGTTCTTTGTTTAGGCTAACTTTGCTGGCTTTGCCCAAGCAGGTGATTAGTTCTCTAGGTACTGCTTTAACCAAGAGTGCTCTGAGGATGATAACCTTCAGCAGAAAGGGTAACTTAGTGCTATTTTCTACAATGAGCACTACAATTTAGAAAATGAACTTACATCTATGACTTACTAACATTTGTGATATCAGACCTGTAAACTATGGCCTTTAAGTGCACATGAAAGGTAGTTCAGATATGCATCTCATGTATATTTAGGCTGCTTTATATTGCTGTAGAAAATGTTTTTAATAGAACTAGCTAGGAATGGTTAATTGCAGTGGTGTTAGATACTCCTAGGGTTAATAATTTCACTCATGACAATTCTTTTGTGGGAAGAAGCATAACAGCAGGCTCTATAAGAAGATTTGAAGGTGGAGGAGAACAAGAAATAAAGCACGTAATTGACGAAATTCAGGTATACAGTTTTTAACATTGAAGTGGACAATATTGTGAAGGTGGAAGTGAATTAACCTATTATATGGCCTCATGCAGGTGAGAAACACAAGTATGCCATAGACTTTACTAGTTTCAAATCTGTTCATATAATGTAAGGGGAAATCTTGTATTCACAGAAGGGTGGAATTTGATTATATCCCTGGATGTTGTTACATGTAATGCACTGTGAAACAAGGCTGGCCTACCTGTGCCTTACAAGCTGGCCAACGTGAATGTATTTGGTTAAATAAAGTGCGTATGTGCACATTTTAGGCGTTACGATCTGTTTGAAGCATAACCCAAGTGGTTCATCACAAATATGGATAAAGAACATAATCAATGAGGTATAAAAATCACTGAGTTCCAAACATCCAAGCTTTTTTCTTTACAGTTTTTTTATGTCAGAGCAGGCTTATAAATGCCCTTAAGAACTTTTTTTTCCAATGCTGCCTTGTGGTAGTTTTTCTTTAACTTGAGGGCCTTCCCGAGCACAGAAGTTGTTCAACAAATTACTTCTGTTTTATTGCATTTTCCTAAAACATTCAGATGAGATGGAATTGTGTGATGGAGAACAATAGTGACCTTTTAATGACTAGACTGTCGGAGGACTGATGTGATAAACCTAATAGAAGTAATGTGCTTAAACAGTTGAGATGGTGCAGTAGACATTTTAGAATATATCTACTCTTTTGAGATTTTTATTGATACTTAAAGTTTAGAATACAACTTTAAGGAAGGGGAACCTTAGGTTTCTGTATGGTGATGCAGAATGCTGGAAAGTGTGCACTGTAAAACTGTGAAAAGTGTTTGAAGTTGCAATATGATGGTTAGTGTGCCAGGCAAGTATGAAGCAAATTTACCTGGAATAAAGCAGTACCAATTGACAGTCAACAGGCAAGTGGGACAAAAGACGAATGAGGATTTCTTCTTCACCTGAGCTTTACATCACCAGCACCTATCGATTAGATTGGTTGGCACAGATCTGCTTGAAAATAGGTGATTTACTGTGGCTGTGTAAAATGGACAATTTTCTTATTTTCTTTTCTGTTCTAAGAAAAGTGTAAAGTCTGTCTGTGTAAAGGTATGATTGTGACTTTCAGATCAGCCTGGTGGTTCTAGACTTGTTCAGTAATCTTGTATTCAATCCTAGCTCATGCAGATGGTCACATTGGTAACTGTAGTACATAGTGATGCAGAAACCCTGACGGGTGAAATTTGTTCTCTGTGTAGCTCTGAGATTTACTTATTTTTTCATCAATATACACATACTTTTTTTTTCTTGTAAAATAACTGATAAAATTGGTTTGTTTTTGTTTTTTCTTCAATACTGATATGGTAGAAAATGTTTGTTCATACTTGTTTGCCTTTAGCACTGTGATGGAATACTTCAAGATGCTGTGATGATGGGAACAAATTAATTCTAGACAGAGTGTGGAAAATAATTTTAGGTTATTCTCATTAATTTCTTGTGTGTTTTATGCTTGTAGTTCACAACTTTACATTGAGTATGAATATTGAATATAATTTTTCTTTTTAAAATGTCTGTTTAAAATTGCAAATTGGAATTTCAAGTACTTCTAATGATCAGTTGACTTACAATGATATTTTTACCTAACGAGAAGGTTTCTGCTGTGTCTGTAAATCTGTGTTGTCTTCAATCTTTTACAGGTAAATATTACACCTTCCATACACTCCAGTGGTGAATTCCCTCAGCTTCTCCATCATGGTGTGAACATGGGGTCCTTGCCACTTAATGAGTCATATTTGTTGGCTCAGCAGAATGGCAGCCCAGCTAATGTGCTGGAAGCATCAATGAGATCCATTACTCCTCAGATTAATGGGAAGTTCTCTAGTGATGACTTTGAGCAGCTGATCAGAAACATGTCCCAGGTAACCCTGTCATATAATAACCACAAAATATGCATTACTGATTATCTGAAAATTAAGATACAATAAAAGCAATTGAGTTACTACACAAACCAGAGCTCACATACTGTATACAATAAAAGTAACCTTTTAGTTTGAGAAACAGTTAGTGAATGAGAAAGCCGTTGAAAAACTAGCCCTGACATTGTCACTCTTGAGCTACTGTCCTTAGCTGACCAGTGTGTGTATTACGGATCAGAATGCCATTATTTTTCCGTGCTCATTGTAGAACTGCTACTCTGTGCATGAGGGACATACGTTGTCAGAGCATGCTCTTGTATGCATAATTAATGCAAGATAGTTCTGTGACTTTCCTGGAAATAAAATGGAAAATTTTGACCTTACTGTGCATTGTTCTGTAATCTTACTACTTTTCTGTAGTGGGCAGAAATGGTGCATGAGTCCCTTCAGTGGCTGGAGCTGGGAATGCCGAGCATATATTCTGGGATTTATCTATTTAATCTGTAATAGAGTAGGATACGAGAAATCTAATGGTGTTTAGGAGAGCCTTGTGTACAGTCCAACTTTTTTCACCTTTCTGAAATTCATCCTCTTTTTCTGGTTTTGCTTGAAAGTTGTCCTGTACCCTGTAAAATAGGGTAAATATTGTGCTTCAGTCACTACAAACCAAAACTCTGTGTATTTATCTTTTGTTCCCTGATTGCCTCTTCTGGGCTGTAATAATATTTATTTCTCAAATATTTTCTATATGATAGCAAGAAATCGAAAATGAACAACTGTGTTTCAGTGATTAGCTTGTGTAGTCTTGCCCAGCTATAGCTGTCATGAAAAATTAATTTTCAAGTTGTTTACCACGTTTATTATTACTGCTTTTCAACATTTTTAACCCTTGTTCATTTTTAACCTTTTAATATTTGTACACTTTTTTTTAAACTTCTGTTGAACAGGGTCGTCTTGTTGAGACAATTGACCTTATTAAACCTCTAAGTGGTGGTCTAGGCTTCAGTGTTGTGGGACTCAAGAGTGAAAACAGGGGAGAACTAGGAATATTTGTGCAAGAAATCCAGGAGGGAAGTGTGGCTCACAGGTAAGATTATTACTGAATACTTTACTATACCAAGTGTTAATGTGACACTGCAGTTCAGTTGTGTTAGTGGTGTTATTTTTGTGTTACAAGGGCATGTTTCTCTCTTCATATTCTGAGCATCATTGCAGATGTAAAATTACTTGCCACAATTTATGTAGTGTTGGAACAGGCATCATATGAACTGTTCTCAGTTTACAGAAACTACAAATGTCATTTCTCTGGGGTTTTTAAATAGGGAAAAAGGGGAGGCTACTGTACTGTGTCATGTCTTTTAAAGTCGAAATAGGTATTTTGCCATCCTTGAATGCACTGAAGAACAATTTGGTGCAAAAAAAGTCAGCTGTATATGGCAGTGTTACTTGTTAGGTAGAGTCCCATTGAGCAGGTGTGAAACCCCTCTATGAAGTCAAGCAAGTCTTGACTTAAAGTCAGAGATATTCACAGAAATACTCAGCTGATATTACAGAAGTTCAGCAATAATAATAGCTTGCTGAAAATATGCTTTAGACTTAAACTCGGATTCCACAACTCATGTTGAGAGAAATGGATTTCTGCTGTAAAAACAGCCTGAGGGAACACACAACCCAATGGTAAATGGCAGCAGCACTGAGTCACTGCAGACTGGTGCCGTGTGTCACTGATCAGGATCCTGGCCCAAGCTGCTTTGTGGTGTGCTCCGTATGTTGTGTGGGGAGGCTGTCATGTTGGTGCTGTTTCTCACTGTGCTTTAGGGAGAAATTTTCGGATTATTTATGCTCTGAGCACTGTAAGTCTAACAAGAACATGGGCAAGAGAGACAAGAACATGGTCTGCAGAGTTAATTGTAGTTAACCAGTTACAAAATGTGGCACGCTTTATATCTGTACAATATTTTTTCATCTGCCTAAATTCCACTTTCTCTTGTTTGTTTGGTTTTGTTTTGGTTTAGGTGTTTTTTCTTGTGTTTTAGTTTTGTTGTTTTTTCTTTTTTTCTGTTTGTTTCCTTCCCATTTGAGAGGTATTTGCTTTTACTTCACTTACTGCTTGGAGGTGAGACCTATCTTTGCTGAATCAGGCCCTGCGTGATTTACTGTAAAGAAAAGGAACATTCAACAGCTATGACAGGGCTTATGAATGAGAAAGGCTCTGGCAATAATAAGTCTTTGAGAGCACTCTGAAAAACAGTTCAAACTCACCAGTGAAATACTATGGGTTGAAGCTAAAGTCTTTTTCCTGAATGCTCTACCTGGGTTTCTACAGTGTAGGTGCTCACAAAAGCTGGTGTAATATGGATCTTTGTTTTCCTTGGTGCCCTTTGTCTTCAAAGCATTGCCACTTCGGGATGTGAAGAAGTGGCGGAGGAAAGAGAAGGTAATTCAGCTGTGGGGAAGGACTCAGTATGTAATTTTACAGCGATGTTTCCTTTGTCAGAAAATGAAGACCTTTTTTAAATTTGTTCAGGGCTTTTTTCTCCTGGTATAAAAGAGATATATTTTATAATTTTTGTTCTGTTTCTTTCTTTGCCCTTCTTTTTTTTCTTTTATTCTTTTCCCTTTTTTCCTTGTTTTTCAGCAAACCAAAATTTGTTTCTGTAACATATTGATGAAAGTGTGTTCCGCCCCGTGGTTTGGTGAATATTCAGAATGGGTGCACTGAACAAAGTGGGGCACTTGGTCTGTAAAGCAAGAGGCTCAAAGTCAAGGATAAACATAAGTTCCCAGGCTGTGGTTGGGAGCAACTGAGATTAATATGCTTAGTCTCGCATGGGGGTTCACGGAGAAGCAAGCTGGCTAGGGGGTAGTAGTCGGAGGAGAGTGGCAGTGGGATTAGCTTCGAAGGGAGCCATCACTAGGGTGCCACATCAGCTTCTTTCAGCAAAACTGCAGGGGGGAATTTAAAAAGTGGGGGGAATAGAAACCAGGTTATTAAAAATACTGGAAAATTGTCAAAATATTGCAATTTTTGTGGCAATGCTTCCTTGATTTTTCTTATTGGTTTATTTTGTCATCCCTGTTCCCTGTTTACACCTATGTGACAGAGATGGAAAGCTGAAGGAAGCAGATCAAATCCTTGCTATTAATGGACAAGCCCTTGATCAGACCATTACACATCAACAGGCTATCAGCATTCTGCAGAAAGCAAAAGATAATGTCCAGCTGGTTGTGGCTAGAGGCACTTTTCCTCAGCTCATCAGTCCTGTAGTTTCCAGATCTCCATCTGCTGCTAGCACAGTTTCAGCCCATTCCAACCCGGTGAGTATACCCCAAACATCTGTGTATTCAGTTCTGGGCATACATGTACTTACTGTATACAGTCTTTTGAGTCATTTTTTCTAACTTATATGTACATTCCTCCACAGTTCTTGAGGTTTTTCTTCTATTTATCTTTATTGTACCTTTCTCCTACAAAGAGTAAAAAATATTCAGGCTTGCTAGGGGAAAATCTTCGTCTTGGATGTATTCCTACCTCCCATCTGCCAAATTATCTGTATCCACCAGTACAAATACAGCATGTTTACCTTACTTGATGAAGCTTTATTTTGAGGTTACAGTAAACAGGATCTTTTTTTCTTTGCCTTCTGCTTGAGCAAACAATTTTTTGAGACATTGTAATCTGATCTGCATCACCAGCTGAATGGGTGCTTTTGTGTGTGTTTCTCTGTTGTCTCTTAGCATGGGGGCTCCAGTAAAGTTACAAGATGCACTTAAGGACTCCTCAAAAAACACCTCTGCTACAATTCCTTTCTCTTGAGAGCTTTTGCACAACTAGGTGTAGACAACATGGTTCAGAAACATGGTGATTTTAACTGTACTTTCTCTTCCTCTTACCTTACTCATGTAATGGCTTGTCCTGGAATGAAACAGCCTATATTCAGTTTCTGTAGGTCTTAGTGTTCAGTCATCTGTGGCCCTTCTTTAAGTGAGTCAATTACCAGAACTATAGAGAGCAATCAGTCTGGAAAAATGAACCATTTTAGTGTTTTTTTAATCATTAGCATAAAACCTTTAGTGAAGGAATGTCAGAAATATTATTCTTATCTGTCTGCAGGAGTGCAGCTGACTGACCTAACTTTTCCTGCCAGCATGTAGGAGAAGCATGCTTTCTTCCAGTATTGCTGTGACACATTTCTTTCTCTATGTGGTTGCCTCTGTATTCTCTAAACAGCTTCCCTTGCTTGAAAAGATGTTCCTTACAGACATGCCACAGCTGTTTCTGGTTTTTTTAGCATGCCTTTCCCTGTTCTCATGTTCTCTTTACTTTCAAATGCAGCATACTTGGAGCCATTCTTTTTCCTTCAGGTTTTGTGTGATCATCCTTGATTTATGTTAAGACTGGATTTCCAAACAGGTACCACAGGGCTTTGAATTTGCAATACCTTGATTATTCCAGAATAAATGCTTACTTCAAGATTGTACCTTGTGTAGTATCTGCTGTGGTTTTAAATCTCAGATGGGTTTACTGTGTGAGTTCTTCTTCAGAAGAAAGAATACCATGAGCTTCCAGCTGCCCCTTCAAGTAGTGCCCTATGCAAGTGAGCTGGCATTTGTCTTTCAGAGCAGTTTTGCTCCTGTCAGAACACAAAAGTGTGCTATCAGAACTACTTCATTCTAGTGCAGTTGCCATCAGACAACCCAGAAGTTTTTGTTCATTACATGGGGTAATTTTGCTAATACCTGCCTCACAATACTTGGTGCTGCTTTCAGCCTTAAAAATATTGAATTGGGATTTTGTTTTCTCCTGTGCTTTATTATAATGGTGCAAATGTGCACTTACGTGAAGATTTTTATTTCCAATCCCGTGTGGTTTTCTGGCAGCAGTATTTACTTACTGCAAAGGGGCATGAAGGTGGGCAGCCCTAGGTTACTGCTTAAATTCATTCAACAAGTTCTTGAAAGGTCTTACCCATTATCCAACTCTGGTTTGTACCAGAGAAGTTCCACCTGTTATAGAATTAGTAGTTTATTGATTAAATGTTATGTATTAGTACACCTAATAGTAATTGTTAAAACGGTATTATATGTTCATCTTCCTCTAACCTTCCGTTATCAGAAATAAGATAAAATAGTTTGCAAATTCTAATAATATATTAACAGTTTGACTTGATAAGCTTAAAGGTCTTTTAACACCTGAACAATTCTATGATTCTATGTTTTTAATCATTTGCAAGCTTATATTTATTCCTTTTAGGTTCACTGGCAGCATGTGGAGACCATAGAGTTGGTGAATGATGGATCAGGTCTGGGATTTGGGATAGTGGGAGGAAAGTCAACTGGAGTGATTGTTAAAACCATCCTCCCAGGAGGGGTGGCTGATCAGGTAAATTCAACCTACCTCTCTGTTACTGTTCAGTAAGGTGTGAAGGTACTCTTGGCTTTTATGATCAGATCAAACAGTGGTAGCTTTTATCCAAATAAATGTAAAAAAAGAAACAGTAATTACTGAAATTTTTCATCTGTAAAGGTATGTTTAGTGCAGGAGTTTCTGCATGAGAATGTTAAAGACGGATTAGGCTCTTAATCACATTTTCAAATCTGTAACATTATGTATGTTTTGTGCAGATGCATTTAGAGTCTTAATTCTTTCATGAGTGTACTGGTTGTAATCAAGGGTAGAGGGGACTCCAAAGATTAACTTGCTGTGCCGTAACAGCTAAGAGCATCTGCTTTTCTCCACTGAGTTTACTGAAGCTTGGAGCAGGTATGTGGCTTCACGTGCCCACTTCAAGACACAGGCTGTGCTCTTGCCTGAAGGGCTCATGTGAATTGAATTTGGCTATCACAGCTCATTTCAAGCTTGTTCATCAGACAGGTACCTTGGGCTGCATTAATGATGGCCAAGGACTGAATAGGCACAGAGACTGCTCAGTCTTCCAACAGTAGTAGTGGTAGCCTGATAACAGGACCTGGAGATGCATGGACAGGATTTACAGCTGCACTCTTTCCCCTGAACGGGTAGATAGGTTCCTTTTACAAACCTCTCTCTGTAATACTCATCATGTGCCCTAAATTCATGTGAAGCTTTTTTTGTTAATTAAAGGTAAGTCAGTAAGAAAGTAAACCAGTGTAAAGCAGTATAGATAGCTGGATCACAGTAAGAGAGAAATGAATTTTATTTTGAAGTCATGGTTAATCCTATTACTATTACTAGTAGCTTTTTACTAGCAGTGCACAGCTGAGTATGCGTTTGTTTGCTGTCTTTTGGAAGTGTGCTTGGAAATGAAACCTGAAGTTCTGCAATCTATGTGCAGTTGTTAACTATCAGTAGGTGTAACTGTAGCTAAATACATTTTTTTCTCTGTGCTTCCGTAATGTCTTGAAAAAGGATCTCCTGGATATTTCTGGGGGAATTCCTAGTGTGCCATTAGGCAACCTTCTTTTCTTCTCCATGTTACCAGGATATTGACTTGACATCCAAAAAAAGTCACCTGATTTATATATCTTAAAAGTGACTAAAGCTATGTGCTCTTTTTCTAATTTTATGGTACGTGGGAGAAATAGCATTTTTTTGTTTTTATTTTTTATTCAGCATGGGAGATTATGTAGTGGAGATCACATCTTGAAAATTGGTGATACAGACCTAGCTGGAATGAGCAGTGAGCAAGTGGCACAAGTTCTAAGGCAATGTGGAAATATAGTGAAACTGGTAATTGCAAGAGGTCCTGTTGAGGAGCCACCTCTACCAGCAGTTCCTCCAGGAACACCAGTACCCACCTCCACACCAGAGAAACAGGTAAGCAACAGTGAACATAACCCATTGCAAACTTCCTTTCTTTTTAACTGCTATGTGAATGTCTTTTATGTTTATGTTCTCAAAAGCTAGGATTTTATTTCCCAGTAGCACTGTACTAGCACTGTCCCAGTAGCCTGGGACAATTTAAATGTAATGAGTCTGCAGTGCAAGCAGCTGTATTCTTCAAGATTTTTGGGATTAAGGCTTACAACTTCCATAAATATAATCTGATTAACAACTTGTTCTGGGTTGCTTGTAAGGATGTGTTACTACATGGGGACAACTGAAGCCACGCAGTCTTTCCTTCAGACAAAAGCAGTTGACTATTTAGCATTTCTCTGTATACGTGCCCTTTTTCTTTCCATATAATTTCATCTGTTCATCAGAACTTCCCTCCCTGTGCCAACCAGCACACAGATGCTAATTTGTACATCACCTGGCATTGCTCATTTGCTAGATGTTTTCTAAAAAAATCAGCCAGCTGATACCCTTTAGTCCCCTGCTGATGATTGTACTCTGTACTGTTACTCCTCTACAACTGTCAGCCACTTAAAAAATGCTGTAAATATTATCATGACTTGTCAGCTCAAAACCTCTACAAAATAGGTAATTTGCATGTTTGTAACAAAGCCTGGTTTCATGGGAGTCAGAAACAGTACTGTTTTGCCACATATGGCTATGACCAGATACACTTAAACATGATACATGAAGTAAATTAATGAGAGAAGAAAAAGTTTGTTGGTTTTAAGCCTACCCCTAGATAGAATTTTTTGATTTACTTTTTCCTGTTGTTTTTCTAGAAACTTTCTTCCCAGTTACAATGTAGATTTGAGGCAAGTCACATCAGAAGAAAAAAAGTTCTTGCAATTTATGCATGATTGTTATGCAACAATTTATGGTGGTGATACCATCATTTTGTCTTTGTCCATTGTAGTGATATCTTTGAAAATCTAACATATATTCATCCCCTCTTTCGTGGCTATAAGGCAAAGAAAGTTAATCTTAGCATGGAGGCTTCTTAACATTGAAGAGGACAGATGAACTGGTACTTTTGTGTCTTTACAGCACTCAGAGATGTAAAAACCTCTCTGCATTTTAGGTAGAGGGATTGATATTTAGCCCTAGTATTACTTTTCTAGAATGCATGTCTCAAAATAAAAGCTGAGTTTGATAATTTAATCTATGTGTAGTTCTGTAATATTTGCCTTTTTGAGGTATATGATGCAATGTTAAAAGATGTATCTGCAGCTGCAGAATATATATGATTTCTAGTACTGACAAAATAAAGCAGCAAAGGCACACAATTTGATGTTTTTGCCACCTTCCCAGTTTTCATACTTTTCAATACCTGTTTCCTAGTACTTCGCTTCTGGCAGGAGGCAGGCTGTTTTTTAACTGCTTCTGCCTACACAAAGTCACATTCTTGGAAGGAGCACTCTGTTAACAGTGATGCAAGACTCATTGATGTGGGTCTGGAGTGAAGGTGATGATGCAAACAGCTTGTTTTTTTAGTTTCTTCCTATCAAATATGGTGTGGATGGAGTCTTCATAATACTTTTAAAACTTTTATTCAGACCAGAATGGCTTTGCAAAATGGGCACTTCTTGTCATGTTACCTGCAGATGTCTATCCTGTAAAAAATCATGAGGCTATTAGAATTGGATCTTTTTTTAGTGGCATCACCTGTGGCTGAAATAATCCTGTATTTGCAAACAGAGGGATGGTTAATGCAGTAGAAATTTATTTTTCCTGTGTTTAATTTGGTTTCTGGTGGAGTTGCTTAGATAAAGAGCTCAAGTCAGATTGTCTTTTGGCAAGTAGCATCATAGGTCTCCTGATGTCTTTTTACGCACATACTTACTTACCTAGTCAGACTGGGTATAGTTAGTGTTTGTCTGGTTGCCATATTGGCACTTAAAAACAGAAGTGTTAGCAGCTATTTAGCATGCAGAAAGGATGGAATACAAACCTTTAATACAAACTCCCTGTTGTTAAAATAGGATTTTAATATGTATTCCACTTTAATTAATAGCAGGTAATTAATTAGCTCCAAAATTAGTTGTTATTGCAATTTAGAGAGTTATAGCAGGTATTAATGGAGATTGTAATTATTTAGCTAGCTGGAAGTATAATTGCTACATGCTAAAACAAAATTTTTAAGCCTTTCAAAAGCAAGAAATGTAATTGCCTCACTAGTGATAGCTTTTAGTGTATTTTAATCTTGACAAGTTTTAGAAAGATACTTATAGTTAATGAACAGAAATTTAAACAAATAGAATTAAAAATACAAGTCGGATTTTTTTTTGCTTTGTAATAATACATCAGTCTAAAGCTAGTTCTGAGGAGGTTGGAGAAAGGCAGCAAGCTACGTATTCATATACATATATATGTAGTTTAGTGTACAGGAAATGCATTGTTCAATCTGTACAAATTTCACCAGTCATTTTAGTCATTAAATAATTATTTGATAGGTTAGAGGTAATATCCCAGAACAGTGGGATGGGGAGGACACAACCTGCCCTGCATTGCTTTACCATGAGGAATGTTACCTATTTCTTGCTTCTCTGATGAACAGCAACTAGGAGTATAAGCAGATCTCATACTTCCTTTTTCTATCTAATTTTGCGTGTTACTGACATTAAAGAACGTGGTGAGCCTGTAAAGAAAAAAAAGCTTTCTTTCTAATCATTCTTTTTTTTATTAGGACAGTGCTTCTGTTGATAGCTGTGAAGATGGGGAGAAATTAAATGTTGAACTCACTAAAAACAACCAGGGTTTAGGAATAACTATTGCTGGTTACATTGGAGACAAGACATCAGGTAATTGTTGATTCCTGCTCTTTACTCGGCATCTGTTGCATGCTATGGTGTATGTGCATCAAAGACTTGATTTTGATATAGCATCTCTTAAAAGAACCCTCAACCATGTAAAATCTGTTTGAAGTTTGTAAAGGAAAAATACTGTTTTCCTTTTGTAAAAAGGCTGTTCAGAATAAAAACAATCGATATTATTCTAAAATCCCACCTCAGTATTTTAAATCAGTTTTTATCTTCACTTTTGGCTAAAGCTTGTGCTTACATGTTTTTGAAAAATAATTGTAAAGTAGGTTGAGCCCTTTTTGTTAGAATTAGCATTCTTGCAAGAGAATGTAGTAGCATTCTGAGTAGTTTTAAGAGGTATTGTTATTAATTTTTAAACAGTGTATATAATGCTGCTGGCACATCAAGACTTCTTTACTGGCTTCAGGATATAATAAATGTTTCTTCACCTGTGGGCTGTAGCAGACAATAAATAAGTTTATTTAAATAAATAAATGAGGAAATGTTCCTGTATGGTAGTTTATTTTTACTTTTTAATTTCCACTACATTTTTCAGAAAAACAGTCCAGAATTCTGTTAGGCCTCCCTAGGGGAAATCTTGCAAATTCAGTATTGCTGGGAAGGGATGTTTGTTGAATGTGTCATAAAACTTCTCACAGAGCTGTTGGTTTGACTTGTATCCACATGTATATTGTTCAAAAAATGTATGGATAGGTACATTCCATATTATTGGCAGTTTATAGCTAAAATATGTTGGATTAGAAGAACTGGACATCCACAGGACCAGACAGTCACAGCTTGTGCAAATCCAGTCTTTAACAACTTCCAGTTGAATCTTCAAAAGACAAATTAAGATGTAGAATATGACAGGTCTGAGAGCATATTTTAACTGATTTAGTGTTTGGGTATCACTAGTCTTCAGTTTGAAATTACTGTACTGCATTGTAATTATGTTAGAGAAACTAATTATGTAACTCAATTTCGTGACTTAACAGTTACGGAATAAGTTTGCTGTCAGAGAAGCAGCAATAAAACTACTGGACAACAAGTTCCATGGCTGAATTTTTTGTGAATGACCAAGTAACTTGTCATGTTATCATACAACTGTTACAGGATATAAGAATATTTGGAAGTTAGGAGGGCCAGCTATATAATTATGCACCATATCTGGGCAAACAACTGCTTTAAAAAACCCAACTCTCCCTGCCAAAAAACCCGAACAAAAAAAAGAGACTTGTCAATGAGGTGACTTGAATGTATCTGTTACTTTGTTTTTCCTAAGCTGAATTGAGTCATTAACCCTCCTTCCTTATAGTTTTTGTCATATGAGGGCCAGTGAAAAGCTAGCTTGATGTCTGCAGTGGCTCTGACAGCTTTTAAAATGCATCTTGTAGTGGATTATCTTCACATCAAGCATATTCATTTAGTATAGTGGGAATATTTGTTGAGAGAAAGTAGATGCTGTTAAGATTTCAGATACCAGTGTTATGGGCCTCTGACCGTGAGAATGATTTCATGCCGGTTATGTTATTTCTCCTGATTTCATATAAGCTGTGCAAAATGTACATGTAAGAACTCCATAAATTTTCACTTTATTGAGCTGTTCAAGTTGTTTCAAAGGCAAGTGTGTTTTTCCTGAATTGTTTTCTTTTAGAAAAAATGTCACTTCTGTAGGTGTTTTCCATATATTACTTTTCCTTCTGATTCAAAAGTAGTAACTAGTTAGTAACTAAAATGTTTCTGTTTTGATGGGCTTTTTTTGTTTCATGTTGTTGTTTTGTTAGGGATTTTAAAACTTTGTATCCTTTTTATCAAATACTGACAACTGCGGTCAAAAGCTGGTTCAAACATAAGTTGTAGCCCTGTTTGCTTAAAATATTCTCAATCTGGCTATCCAAACATGTATTTTCTTAAGCAGTTATTAAGTACATAGAAAATTTAGAAATTACCAGGTAAATGCACTCAAGCTGAATTTTCTGTCCAAATCTGGCAAAAGTCAGAGACGTATTTTTTGTTGATTTTGGTTTCAATGTTTAAATTAAAGTAAGTTAGAGTATTTCTTGTTTTGCAGCAAGAATTGTGAATTTGGCAGTGTAAGATTTTGTAATGAAATCTGCTCCAATGCAAGCAGGCATTAATCTGGTTCATACTTTAAGAAAGTAATAATATGTATTTTTTCTTAAATCATTGCTTACTTTATGATTCTTTTATTATCTTAGTAAGAGATTGTGTTTTCTTTTCTTTTTCCCTTGCTTTGACTGGTGCCTTTAGTTGCATTATTTAAATTGTTTCTTGGATTAGTTAACTTAATTTTCCCTGTTTCTTCATCCCAGAACCTTCTGGTATCTTTGTGAAAAGCATTACAAAAGGCAGTGCTGTTGAACATGATGGCAGAATCCATGTGGGAGATCAAATTATAGTTGTAAGTAAACACAGGAAGAAGTGAGATCACTTGTTTGCAGAACTGCTTCTTTAAATTGTAAAGAAATGCTCATGTAGTACTTGTTTAAAATACTTAGGATCAGTGTAGCAATTCTGAGTCCTTTTCTGACAAGTGTCTCATCACATGCTTTCTGATTATGCTACCTGCATGTAACTTGTATTTCTTAAAAAAGAAATCTGTATTATATGTGAGAATATATCATCATATATACTCCTTATCAGTAGGAGGTTGGTAAGTGTGAAATTCCAAAGTTTGATTCAAATTGGGCAAAAGTTTTCAAAATTATTTGAAAAAGCGTGTCATTCATGTTTTAGGTATTCAGAGAAAGAAGAACATATTTTGATCCATAAACTGTTGGCTGTGTGGTGGAAATCAGGTCCTGAAATCAGGGAGTGCATTTTTGCATCTCTCATAGACCTGTCATTGCATTTGTGTGAAGACAGCACTAAGAACAGGTTATGGTCTCTCTCCAAAAGTGCCTGGATATTTGTTTGTGGAAGTATATATCTTTTTTGTAATGATTTACATGCTGAGTATAAAAGGCTAAAATGGAGTATTCCGAAGTTTGTTTTTTTTCTTCTACTGCATATGCAGAAGGAGAAAATTGAGTGATCTCAGACACAGAAGAATAAAAAGCATTTTTAAAATATGGTTTGTTTAAGTGTGGAGGAAAAATTAAATAGTCCCAGCTGATTTTTAGTTACTTTATATTTAGAAGAATTTCAGAGAAGAACAAGTTACTAAGGGTCCAGGGAATTCATCCTTCATGTAGGAGGAATTAGAATAATGAAGTATGTGTGTTGTGTAGATAGGCAGAAACAAATACAGGAATCAAGGAACATAGTATTATAAGAAGTATTTGTAGAAATAATAGGATATTATGGAGTTTGCAGGGAGAAGAAGAATAAAATGTGGTCGGTGCTAGGGATAATGGGATAGAATTGAGAAATGCCAAAGTTTTATATTTCAGAAAAAAATATGAGTTAATGAAATAATCAAATAGTTTCTAACAGAGGAGGCCAAAATTTTATTCTTTAAAATATTAAAATTATGAACCAGCAATAACATCTGGTTGGTTGTGACAGTGTTTTATTTGGAAATTGGACTTCACAGTGTTCATCAGTAGACTTCTCTCTAAGTTTACTTGACCTCAGAATGACTACACTCTGTAGGTCTTTCTACCACAGTGGATCGATGTGTCTCTCCTTACTATTCTTTCTCCAGAACTGCTAGCCATGGCTGTGTTGGTTTATTCACCCAGTATTTTCTCCTTGGACATAGGGATGGCTGAAGTGGTTGAGCAGACAGGCTGCACAATATGCCCTGCACAGCACATGCTGTATCCTCTCCCACCTTGCAGAGCAGATCTGCCTGGCTGCACCATGGTGGGCACTCCTCCCCT
Organism: Orthonyx spaldingii; assembly: GCA_013397795.1. Classification (NCBI taxonomy): domain Eukaryota; kingdom Metazoa; phylum Chordata; class Aves; order Passeriformes; family Orthonychidae; genus Orthonyx; species Orthonyx spaldingii. The sequence continues at coordinate 515,713 of VZTJ01003513.1, forward strand.
CTTCGCTGTGGTGCTGGTTGTCACCTATCTGTGGGGTACTCCAGTGGGAGTGCTTAGCATATCCAATTACATAAAGTTTTACAGGTTTTGTTCTTGCCCCTCCACTTGCTTTTTGCTTAGGCTAACAGATGCTGAGAGCTCACTGCATTGTTTTGCCCTGAAGTTTTTTTTCCTGAGTGAACTGAAAAGCTGCTTAATCCTGCAGGTGGATGGAACAAATCTTCAGGGTTTTACCAACCAGCAAGCAGTTGATGTTTTGCGGCACACAGGACAAACGGTTCGACTGACTTTGATCAGAAGAGGTCTTAAGCAGGAAAATTGTGTTCCAACCCAGGAGGACTTCAGTGCTCCTGTTGAAAAGGACTTAGTATTCCAAACAATGGATAGTACCACAGCCAAAGGTAATTAAAACTGACTTTGTTGTAAAGTTGGCTTCAAACACTTTTCTTCTCAATTGTAAACTGGAAATAAAATGGGCCAGATTCATTCTGGGTAGCTATTACAGATGGCAGAGCTGCTGTGCAGAGCTTCTGTACATGAGGGTGGAATTTTGTCTACTGTGATTTGATTAATCTTTTAGATGCAGTGGTATTATTTGCCACATTTTCAAGGTGAGTGTTGAAAGTTCTGTACTGCATTGCACTTCTAGCTGAATTACTTCAAGACTGATCCTGCAAATCTTGGAGTGGTAAGAAGGCAGCAGATGTTTTATTCATGCTCAAGAGTGAGAGCTGCACTCAAAAGCAAGCAGAGAAAGACCCTCCTTGATGAGCATAATCAGTTTCATCTCCTTTCACTCTTGCTTGTTACAAGCTACAGATATGAGAGGAGTAGCCTATATTTAGAGGCTGATAGGGTATTGATGATGCATGTGTAAAATATTCAGAAGCCAAACACCATTATTAATTTTACTGCTGATATCATGAGATTAGTGCAGCTTTATCTTACATGCTTTGCACATGTTTAAATGTATGTGCCAGATCTTGAAAGTCAGTGTTTGAACACAAGATGTCTGCACAGGGGCTGGAAGCACAAACCAGCTGCTTGTGTTATAGTTTGATGTCAGTGAAAGTATATTACAAATAATCAATGGAGGCCTAATTCACATCTTGCAAAACATTTTCAAAGATCCTGTAGCATGTTACCTGTATGTCATCCTCACTCCCATCTTTAACAAGATGTATAAATGTTCAGAATGCTGTTTCTCCAATCAACAGGTGTACAAGACATCTGACAGGCAGCAAAATACATAACAGAACTTTGTGGTAGGAGAGGCTTTCTACATACGGAAAGTGTGCCAGGCATGCAAGTCTCCAAGTCTGTAGCATTTTTGTGTTCAGTGTCAGCTTTCTGAATTGCATGAAGGAAAAAAAAAAAATCAATACAAGAATGCTGAAGAATATTGTATTTAGATGTATTTCATTGAGTCATAGAAATGTAGGTACTGATAGTTGTGCTGGATTTTTGTTGGTTTTTTTTTTTTCACGGAAAACTTACTGAAGAAGGAAACATTTGCAGAAGACAACCTCTTTGAAATATGATGTTTCTTCTGGGCCCCCTATGCCAGATTCCATTTGCCAAATATGGGTACTGTGAAGTCCATTGAAGGAGACAGTTGGTGCCCCAGAGCATAACTGTGAGCTTGTTGAGTATTATGACATATAAGATAGCTAAATAGCTGAGAAGATTTCTTCTTTTTTTTTCAGATAACAATGAAACAGAACAGGGATCCCCATCACTGCCATGCAGTGCCAGTGTGGTAAATATCGGAGATGACATGAAACAACAGGAAACAGGTTCTCAAGGTTTAATATTTTATTCTGTGAAAATGCACTTCTGTGTGCTTACACTAAGATCAGTTGTTTGCTCTGTAGTTGAGGTAGTCCTAGAAAGTCAAAGTAGTAGTACATTTAATCATGTACTCTTGGTCATGAGTGCTGTAGGAACAGGACTACTGTATGTGTCTGAAAATAATTATATACTGATGATGACACATGAAGCAGTCTGCTGTGGCTACTTGCTCAACCCTCTGCTGGTCTAGTTTTGCATATCTACTGTTTTTAGTATAGTCTAGAAAAAAACCTTTTTCCTCCCCATTCCCCATTATCTTTACAGTTTTCTGCAGCTGCCCAGCTACAGTTCCAGGACTTCTACATCTTCTGATAAATTCCCTTTTCACAAATTCTTGAGCTTACATTTATTTCAATCTGTACTCTCTGATAATGATTGAATTTCAGTCAGTTCTGGTGCAGTGATATTCTCCAAATTTTCCCATACTCTTTGTCAAAATTCTTATTTTCTAATGGGTATTTTTTCCTGCTTGAGCTCCTAGAACACTGTTCTGCATTTCAGAAGTCCTGTATGATGATATGTTTTTCAGATTCAGGCATAACTTGATGTGTCAACTTGATGTGTAACATTTTTGTGCTTCCAGTGTAAAAGGGGGAACTGAAAACTTCTGAAACATATATCTTTTCATAAGTCCTGCTTCCTGATTTTCTTGGATAGCTGAAGGATTTTCTTTTTAATATCATTCCTTCAGATACTGCTGTGTCTTGGCTTTGGGGAACGTATTGTCCTACCTGAATACCATGCAACATCTGACTATGCTTAGTAATGCCACTGAGCAAAGACTAGACTTAAAACGCTGTCTTAGGCTCTCAGTCATTTTCTATTCTTACTAAAATCAGTTGGATTCAAGAACTTTGTAGTGAAGATTCTTGCCTGTGATGAGCATTCAGATCTGAAGAGTTTGTTTTGATATTCACTGTAGACACAGCCCAGATCATGGACTTTGAATATGTAGGATGATGTTAAACCTGCTGTGTTTGCTGGCTGTTGTATCTAAATACTGCTTTTTATTGCTTTCTGCCATAATGCCTAGACAATGTGACTGAGGGGAAGATGAGCAGGAAGAAAGCATTTTTCTGTTTTTCAAACCTGCAGATAAGCTTTCAATCAAATTTAGATTTGCCACAATTTGTTACCTAGCCTGCCACTGTA
>VZTJ01003513.1:518761-577512 GCA_013397795.1 Orthonyx spaldingii
CCTGCCTGCCTGCCTCCCTCCTTCCCTCCCTCCCTTCCAAATTCATTGCTGTTCTTTAGCTATTGGAATTTTATGTCATTGTATGTGTGATATATGTGAGTCTAGCAAAAAAAAAAAAAAAGGAAAGAGGCTGGACTTCTTGCATTCTGTTACTGACCTCTAGAGTTTACAGTTTCAGAAAAGTCTTTCACAGTTATGCTCATGGTTTTAAAAACAACAAAAAAACCCCCTCCAGGTAGTGTTTTCAGTCATTCTTTGTAAAATGCAGGATCTGTTCAAAACGACCAGTATGTAGTCTGCCTTTTTAGGTATTTTGGCCATCCCCCTGAATCAGTCTGATCAGCCCATATGTAGTGTGATTTAACACAGGGCATGAATGCAGCCATTTCATTTCCTTTGTGCCTATTATTTTGAAAAATTGCAAAAAATTGACTCAACTCTGATGCCAGCGTAAATATGTATCCTTTCTTCCCAGCCACATACACCAAACTATTTGACTGAACTTCATGTCTTTCAGAACATGATTAGTTTTGCATGGTTGGAATCTTAATGCTGTTCTGTGAGTTTTTCCTCTGGTAAACCCAGACTTGGTGAGACTAAACATGCCAAGTTTTTAATCATTTAGGAGAGTTCTTACGTCATGGGAATGATTGTGTCATTGTGCATGTTCCATATACTTTATCAGTTATAGGAATTGATTAGGTTTTTTAATTCTTTGTCACAGTAATCTTAAATATAAATTTTAGATTTCCAGCTAACCACTACAGAAGAAGCAGCTACAAAGATAAAATGGCAGAGGATTATGGGTTCAAATTATGAAATAGTGGTAGGTAAATTTTTTTTACTACTATTAAAAGCCCTTTCATCTATCCATCTATTATGTTGACAACATATGGATAGAAATATGTATTTGTTTCTTTGTATATTAAATTCATACATTGAAATTACATGTGCTCCTTGGTATGTTGAGATTATTTTAATTCTAGATTTTGAATAAAGAGATGTATTTTTCTGTATTTTATCAAAACCACAACAGGCTTGTTGGATTACTTTGCCCATGACTATTGTTTCACAGATTTTCTAGCTTCAAGAGGATAAATGTGTATTGGAGAAAAAAATAATATTTAACGTGAACGTCAAAACTCCATTAGCTAGAATGTGAAACTTCATTGTCATTCTGCATACTGAATAAATAGTTTAATGTAATGATATAGCTAATACATAGAACATTGACTGTAAATACAGATGAAAAGTGGTATCTGAGTTTAGGTGATACTGAAAAATCACGTCATAGATACAGTGTCTGCAGAAGTGTGTGTCATTAGATACATTGTTGTCATAAGCAGTTCCCATTTGTGTATTGCCAAGTGGTATATGATCAAAGAGGCAATTTTTACATTTCTGTCCTCATTACACATGACAATACTTCTGGTTTCTCATTTCTAGGATTTTGACCTCACTGTATGTAAATTATAATGGACAGTAACAGATCTGGCTGCAAATATGACAAATGTAATCATTTCTTTATCTTATTTCAGGTAGCTGTGGTTAACAAATTTAGTGAAAGCAGTGGGTTAGGGATAAGCCTTGAAGCTACAGTGGGTCATCATTTCATCAGATCTATCTTACCTGAAGGGCCAGTTGGACGAAGTGGCAAGCTGTTCAGTGGAGATGAACTACTGGAAGTAAGATAAAGTACTACTTTATCTTAGTCTGCATTCAGTAAGGTTTTTGAGCATAAGTTTCTTCTCGTAGGTTATGACCATGGGAGTGATGCATGCCAGTTATTGGTTGAGTAGTCCCTTCATGTGTACTTACATATATTTGTGTGAATACATATGCTTACATACATTTCTCAGCTGGTAGCTGATTTTTCAGATACAGTCCAAGGTTGCTGTCATGGTTTTAGCTCAGCTGGCAAGTAAGCACCATGCAGACAAATGCAGCCATTTGCTTACCCTCCTCACTCACTCCCACTCTGGTGGGATGAGGAGGAGAATCACAAGTAAAAGCTTGTAAGTTGAGATAATGGCAGTTTAATAATTGAAACAAAGTGTAGTAATAATAATGATAGTAAAAAAGGAAGAAAAACCCTCAAGTGATGCACAATGCAAGTGTTCACCATCTGCTGACCAATGCCAGACCCTGTCCCTGAGCCCTGATCAGCGCACCTTCCAGTTAACTCCCCACTTAACATACTGGGGGCATGATACTCTGGGTAATTAAATATTTTATTCTGTTAAAATGCAGTTCTGTGTGTTTAAACTAAGATCAGGTATTTTGTGTGTCTTTCCATCTTCTGTGCACTCTGTAGCTGAGGTAGAACTGGAACATCCCTTTGGCCAGTTTGGGTCACTTATCCCAGCTGTTTCTTCACAGCTTTTTCCCTTTCTTGTACCTCGTCACTGGCAGAGCGTGAGATGCCAAAAAGTCCTTGATTCAACTTAGCAACTACCAAAACGTCAGTGTATTATCAAAGTTATTCTCATACTGAATTCAAAACACAGCACTGCACAGCTGCTGAGAATAAATTACCTCTATCCCAGCTGAAACCAATACAGTCACCAAAAAAGACTATGTAGCAAAAGCATTAAGGTTGAATAAGATTACCCCTACTCAGTGAAGAGACTAAACACCTAATTACTTTTCTAAATTATCTTCTTAGAATTAAGATGTGAATTTGGTTTACATGAATGCAAGAAACATGAAACTACAGTGTATGTGGTGTTTGTAGAGTAGTCATACAATTTAAAAGACTATACATTCAATTCAATATGTCCCTTGGTACTGAGCACCAAATTGAGTATATTTAAGGGTTGAAAGTGTCTGTTGGCATGGGGATTTTTGTTGTTTTTATTTTACTTTTTTTTAATGAGGTGGTTAGTGAGTTGGGGTTTGCTTGGATTTTTTTACGCATTTTTGTTTATTGTACTTATAAATACTCTGTAGTTCTAATCACTGTGTATTCTTTATTTATTGAGGTGAATGAGATCTCTCTGCTTGGAGAAAACCATAAGGATGTGGTCAGTATCTTGAAAGAGCTGCCTATTAAGGTGACAATGGTGTGCTGTCGTCCAGTAGCTCCACCCATCAGTCAGCCAGATATGCTAGAGAGTCTAAGCCTGTCTGAGGTTCAGCTCACAGAAAAGGTATTTTGTCTTTAAACAATCACTGAAAATAACAATTTCCTTGAGGAAAAAAACCAGATTAAGTTCTCCTACAAGATTAGAAATACATTTCAATATTTTTTGAATTGGAGCCAGACAAATAGGAAACAGCAAATAATGTTTATCAGCCATTTTTGAGGCCACCAGTAGACATGAATCCTGCCTGATCATAGGCAAAAATATTCCAGGATATGGGGCAATCTCTCTAAGTACTGTACTTCGTGTTCTGTAGGTGAGATATAGGAGTATGGCAAGTTGACCTGTATGTTCTTTAGAATCTGAATGTATTTAATCTAGTTTTGAACTTTGCTTTCTGGGTTCCTGTTGCGCATAACTGTCTGCATTCATTGACTGACACTTCTGTCACTTGTAAGTGCCCAGCTCTGGGCAGCCTGGTGAACTAAACATGTGGGAATGGCTTAGGGTGTAGTATACAAAGCCAAAGCATTTGTGTGAAAAGAGTAACAGTTAACTGAGTTCTGAGCGGGGCATCAAATTCAGCTTATAGTTTCTAAACTTCTCTATGAAACCAAGTGAAGAATAGACTGAAGAACAGTCTGTGTATGTACATGTGCGTTTGTTTTTGCTTTTATTGAATGTTCTGACTACTGTCAGTATGATTACAGTAAATTAAGGCGTATTTTAGACACGCCATTTAATAACATATATTTCCTCTATATTTGAATGTATATACTAATGAAGTTTTTTGAAGGTTTTGTTTGATAGAAATTCCATTATGTAAATATTTTTCTAGTGAATAGTTTGATATACTTGCAGCATAGGTATAAAGGATACTGGAATTCTGTGCTAGGTTTATCAGAGTTCATTAAATCTCCTAAGTGCTTGCACTTCTTCCATGTTTAGAGATACGTTACTTAGTTTTATCTTGTTTTTTGCAAGCAGAGTTTTGTCTTTCCAGATTCACAAGAGTTTATATTTTATTGGTGAATGTTTACTGTTTTTCTCAGAGTCACATAGAACTTGGATTCATTGGCTCCTCGGACACAGAGGGAATGGCTTTGGAAACAGCCGATGAGGGTCAGAGTATGGAAGAGGTGCAAAGCTCATCTTTGGCAATGTGGGAAACAGAAATACAGCACATTGAGCTGGAGAAAGGGAGTATGGGGCTTGGATTTAGCATATTGGACTATCAGGTAAGTTCTGCACTTCTCTGAATAGAGAACAAAATACTGTGTATTGTTTGGATCTTGCAGTATGTTTTCTATATTTTAAGGGTAAACATTAATGGAAACCAAGCAATAGAGTAGAACTAATCACTGCTGGTAGGCATTCTAGTAATTGTATTACATATTCCTCTTATTATATTAAGACTACAGGTTCTCATGATGATGGTAATACTGGTTCAGAAAGCCAGATAATCCATTATATTCTAGGGTTTTCAGAAAGCTGTCGTGTAGTGACCCAGGGACAATGAATGATGTAGCCAGCATATTTAGGCATTTAGCCATGTATTTTGCACCTGCAGTGAGGTGTTTAGAGCAAGATCCAATAAAGGACTTAAATGCTTAAAGCAGGATTTACAAAAGCCAGAATTGTAATTCTGAAATCCCTTGCTTAGCTGCTGTCTGTCGAGGACATTAATTTTGTGTTTAACTTCAGAATTCCTGCATATCTAAATTGTGTTTCTTGGTATGTCCCAATGAACAGCTCAGTGCCTGTCTCTTGCCTTCACTTGGTCAGGATCCCAGAACAAATATTCACCCTGTTCCCAGTTTTCCAGTGGATAATTTTTAATTGAACCTCATGTAAGTTCTCCCTGTGGTTATTGTAGGCTTTTGCTGAACTGTTTTGTAGTGCTGTGGGATCAGGTCTCTTTCCAGGTTTCTTGTTCCTAGAATTATGTGCATTTACATCTGGAGATCACTTCCGAGTGGAAATTATGGCCCCAGGGCCCTCTTTAGAATTAATCTATGCCTTAGATTTTGCATTTGCACACTGGTAAGGTGAAGAGCAGTGTAGTGTAATAACGTGAAGGATAAAGGCATAGTCAAGTGTCTTTTACGGAACACTGGCTACTCTTTAATGCATTGTTCATGATGCTCTGCAGTGAGATATCACAGATGAGCCTGAGTATTTGAAGTCCATGTCAGCACACAGTAAAACATATTTTGCTTCAGCTGCTTCCGAGCATTAACACAAATGGTGGGTGCGTATGTGGTTAGTGACTGAATTTTGTTTATGGATAATAGTACTAAAGGCTTGTGGAAAGTACCTTAAATTGGTTAATATATTTTTCAAATGTGAGTTAGTCTTACAGCTGTAGTCCGTTTTCTGAAACTTACCTTTTTTTTTTTTATGTTATAATATTTGTTTATTGTCATATGTACTCTCCTTTAATATGCAGTAAAAAAAGTCACCAAAGTTTTGTTTTCTTATAAGACTGTGAACAATAAATTTACAGTGAGGTTTATATTTGTATTTTGCTGTTTCCATCAAATTTTCAATTAATTTTCAATGAACAGTGACTGAAGTTAAGGAGAATTATGTTCATGCTAATACATTCCTCATGTTTTATACAATGGCAGGCCTGTAGAGAAGTCCACATAATTTCTAACCCTAAGGAAGACTAAGGGTTATCTTTATCACATAAATTAGAGAGGCTTGTTTCTTTTTTTTTCCCCAAAAAATGTGTTATGCAATGCCATCTAAAGTGACAGTGTAAGTTAATGTTGTTAAAATAGTGAGGAAGATGTCAATGCTCGGGCTCAAGCACTATCTGCAGCACTGTTAGTTATATTTCCACTAGTAAATTTGTTTTATTGCTCCATGGTATTCTTTTTACTACATTAACTGCCATCAGGTGTTAAGGGTCTTCTTGATGTCCTTCCTTCCTTCCCTCCCTCGATCAACACTTCTCTCTCCCACACCAGCTTTCACTCGTCTCCCCATTCCTGTGGCTTTTTCATGTCACCTTAATGGTGTCCATCCTTTCAGATGTACATCTTGACATGGAAACTTGTTAAAACTGCATGCTGGTTTGTAGATGTTCGCTTTTCCCTGCTTTTGTTGTCAGTAAAGCTCTTATATAAGAGCATTTTTTGGTTTTTTTTCTGTTTGTGCATTCAAGTGAACTGCATGTTGGAATATTAATATGATGTTCCTTGTGAACACAGTTCTATAAGAATCACAGAAATATTTTGCATGTGCGGTAATTGTTACAACAGAATCATACATTTCTCTTGCTTGTATTAGATACTAACTTTTTATATAAAAATCAGTGTATTGGAGGAAGGTCACTTAAAAGCAGTTTTCTTTTTTAAAAGTGAACACCACTTCGTTTTATCTTGTTGGTTAGAGTCCTGTATTGGTATGTTCCTCTCTCATGTAAGTATTTAATTAGGCATGCACAAGAACTTGCTTCTTGTAAAGTGCTTTTTCAGTTGAACAAGATCATGAAGTATAAGAGAGTTATTGAAAATAAGTCCTTTGTTCCAATAGAGTGCACGTGTTACATTTGCCCCAGTCTAAATTGCCACCTGTGTCCTCAAACCTCTGAGTGTAAGGGAGGATGGAGTTCGCAACACTGTTGTTGCAGTAGGAAGTATATGAATTTCTGATCTGTATGGACAACACTCTGCCATTTAGTTGTGTTTTATATTGGAGATACATGATAGAACATCACCTAGAAAGGAATAATAATTTTCACATTTTATAATCAAAAATAAGTGGAGGTCTAAACGTATGGACAGTACAGACAGGAGGATTTGCTCCTACTGAAGGTTCATCTGGACGAGAGCAACACTTCTTAATAATACAACTGTGGTTAGTAAAAGCTGGTGAATAAAAATTCACCTCTCAAGAGATAAAAAAAATGAAATATTTTTCTTCTCTTTATTTAATTAGGATCCTGTTGATCCAGCAAACACTGTAATTGTGATTCGCTCACTAGTTCCTGGGGGTGTGGCTGAGCAAGATGGCAGACTTCTTCCTGGAGATCGGCTTATGTTTGTCAATGATATCAACTTGGAAAATGGCAGCCTGGAGGAAGCGGTGCAAGCACTGAAAGGAGCCCCAACAGGAACAGTTAAAATAGGAGTTGCCAAACCATTGCCTGTAAGGATTTGGGAATTCAGTGTGTACTTTTCATGTCATTCAAGTCGGTACATGCTGATCCTGACTTTTCCATACGTTTTTTGTGTTTTGGGATACAACTGGGTGAACCAGCTATTGCCTTGCATGTAGGAGTGGTGTGGGTAGTATATGACTAATGTAGTGATTGCAGGACCTAGCACACCTGTCTTGCAGCTGAGAAAACAGCAAAACACCCTGTAAACGGCAGTCTTTCAAGGCTGTAAGTTGCCAGGCATAATATTGTATGCTGCACACTTTACATGGTTCTCTGAATGTGTGAGATGGTGACATAAAGTTGTTTTTATTTGATTTTCCTGGAATTTATAGATTCCTTTGCTTTGCAAGGTATAGTATTGTTATGCCTGTTATTCCACTTGGGGAGGTTGTTTGATTTATTCTGGGTGCTGTGCATGAGAAACAGCAAAATTTTCAAGAGGTTCAGTAAGAAACTTTTACTTGCAAACTTTAGAGCATTTAGGTAATATAAGGTACTTGACAAATATTAAAATGTAGACATTTTGGTTAGAAATGCAGCAATATAAAAGCATAAAAATAACACTTGAGAAAATGTATAAGGGAAAAGAAAGAAAAGAAAAGGATAAAACAAAGGTATGTAGTCATCACCCATGGATCCAGTGACAGGACTTGATTGTTGCAATTTCGATGCCCCTTGTTCAAAGTGCTGGTCACAATCTTGATCCATCAGGAATGGGGGAAACTCATGAAACACAAAGTTCAGTGGGTTAATACTCACTCAGGCTAGATGAGAATGCCCATGTACCTCCCCTGGGGTGGAGAGTTTTACCCTGTTTCATGTAACACTGTAGATCATGAGGCATTTCTGGAGTCTTTGATGGTTTATGACACCTAAGGTGTTACAGCTTCCTCTCAGGTCAGCGTAGTTGAGCCAGTTATAGCACATGAGAAGGTATGAATATTTTCAGTCTATGTGTGAGTGTCCCGGTAGGTCTCCAGAGGGGAGTTTTCACACCTGAGCCACTTGTGTAAGGACATGGGCATGATAAAAAACACTATCCCACCTCACAGGATTTGCTTTTTACCAGCGTCTTCCCTTAACTGGCTCAAAAGCTAGCTTGTAGCCTCTTGTGGTAGGTGTGCACCCTGTCTGCAGCTGGGTGTTTACTTTGTGAGTGGTCAGCAAAGCACCTGATGCTTCTGCAAGTCTTTGACTCATTGACCGTTGACATTCCAGTCCCTCACAAGTATATATGCAATCTTTGTATTTATACAGCACACTTTGTTTATGTAATAGTATGTACTCCTCGGTTTGTATACATCTAACTGGTTATTTCAGACTTGATTTTAGAAGATAGTCTGTAACAATTCGTGAAGGGAGGTTTAAGGAGACCTATGGTGACTGAGATAGTCTATCAGTAAGAATGCAAGTGAACTAGCGTCCCTGATGGGTTAAATTCAAGTCAGTAGAATGGCATTAGTTCATACATACAAGGAAGATACCTTTCTCTTTATTAGTAAGCCCAAGCACTGTTTTAGGCATTAATTTTTGCTTTTCATGAATTGATAATCTTGTAATCCTTGCGGAGGTAGGTATTAAATTTTCATTCTTAGTATATCTTTGTGGAGAGAGTGGGAGGGAATGGCTGTTGTTTAAATTCCCAGAAACTTTGCTTTTCATAGTAAGAGAATATGTTTGCTCTGTTAATTTATTTTTTTTTAATTGGAGACTCCATATTAATTGCAATCAAAAATTTCATACCCTAAAAGATGTCACTCTAAAAGATAAAATGCAAGTGGGTTTTGTTCCTGTTCCCAAAAATTGTAAACATATGGCATTTGCACTTCAATATTTCACGTATTATGCTTGCCAAGTAATTAAATGTCTCAAATAATCACTGCTTGTTTTGCAGTACTGGACAAATGCACCTACTATGAAATTATGCTGGGAGAAAACATTGGTTTATAGTCAGAATTATGTTTTGTCCGGTAGAGGCTGGCACATACAATCATAAAACACAGAGAGTGGATGAGGTCTTCCTGCCTGCAAACAAGATTGCTCTGTGGCTAGCAAGATTATAAAGACCTCTGCTCTCAGACTCTTTCTCTGTTGGCAGCCGTGGTCGCAGTTTAGTATATCTTTCATTGAGAGCAGAAATTGAAAATGAGCTTAAAGGAAGTTTTGGGCTCTGTGGTATACCTAGATAGGGCTTTTTCGTTACTTGGGATTACAGAATGAGGTGTGACGCTGAATCAATTCAGGTAAATTTGAAAAACAGGTTGTCTCGTTACCTACCAAATACTGTGACTGTGATTGAAATGAGCTCTTCATTGCATTTGCAATCCATATGCCTTTCTAAACAGCCCCCTGCCCCCCTTGCAGAATGCACTCTGCACCTCCTGTGTCCAGGCCACTCATCCGACTCAGAGCTTCCTTCTTTCTGCAGCTTTCACCTGAGGAGGGCTATGTCTCTGCTAAGGAAGATTGCTTTTTCTACACTGCCCACTCACTTGAGGAAGAGGGGCCAGCTGATGCAGCCCTCTTCCATGCTGAGCTGGCTCTGGTTAGTGGCCCAACTTAGCACAGATTTCTTCAGTCTTTGCATTTTGTATTGAAAGGAGTTGCCTTGTCACTGTCCACGCTTATTTTTTGGTGTTTGCTGTCTCCACATTACTCATCCACCATAGTTGGGATGGGTCCTGACATTGTAGAAACTGGCATCTAGAGACTGTGGCTTTTTGCATGAGCTGTGAATCTAGCCTATGATATGTTAATTGCTGGGGGGAAAAAAAGTATTTTTCTGGTGTTTTCAAATGTGCATGGCTATTCACTTGTCCTTGCATGCACTGAGCAACCCTCTGGAAGTCTCACCTTTTGTAGAGAAATGTTCGTGTGCTTACTTTTCTATGTATCAAAATATATCACTTCTCTACCATGGAAAGTTTTTGATATTCCGTTTTTGTATGTAATCCAGCCTTACAAGGAAAGGTGTCCTGTCTTTGAAAGCTGCAAATACTTCCTCCTAATAATATTCTTCAGCCTTCAACATCAATCAGTGATTATGAGATTTCCAAGGTCACAAGGTGTTCACTTGTACAAACAGTGCGGCTTACCTGAGCATTCAGTGCCTTACATAGCCCAGAAGTTACCAGTAAGAACTCAGATTAAAAAGACACAGGAAATAGGGCACTACAGAAAAGAAAAAAAATCCCCCAACCCTTCCTCATGCAGAATTAAAAAAAAGCCAACCTAAAGTACACATCTATATGGTATGTATTTCAAGTGTGTATTCTCATGGTTATTTGTTCTGGTATGGGTCTTATGTTGAAATTAGTAGGCCCTAATTTTCTGGGATCTTGAGCAGGAAAGCAGCTTCTAAACAGCAGAACTTTTAGTTCATTAGAGACAAACTCAAAACAAAAACCTGAAATGGATCTTTTCAAGGTGAAAACCTGTGCATTACTGCTTCAAGTAAGTTTGCTGTTTTTTCACATTTGCAGATGACAAGCTGGCTTAATAACTTGCCTTTAAACAAGACAACATGTTTTTAATTCTTCAGGTTTTTACCTTTAGCAGTTAGGTAATAGTATTTATCTTGCTCCATTCATTGAAAAGAAGCATGAGTTTTATATTCTAAATAACCTTTAATTAAAGATGTGTTGAAACGATCAGATTAAAACTATCTAAAAAATTTGACTTCCGTCTGTGGTCTATATTAAAAAAAACTTGTGAAAATGAAAATACATGACATAATAAAATTGTCAATCAAGTTTGTCAGTTGTCTAATTAAATGTGCAAAATAGGAAACTAAATGTGTAGTCACCCAGCTGAATACAGGTTTTCAGAGTGCACATATAAAATATTGTTTTTCGTAGACAGATCTGTACTCAGATTCTGCAGATTTGTCCTGAATTTTCACAATACTTTTTTGGGGCATAGCTTTGGTAAAACAAATAAGCATTTTCTACAAGATGAGCTGGGAGTAACTTATAGAGGACAAGGAGTTTGGATTAGCAGTTAAGTGTTTAGACTTGAAATAATAAAATAATTAATCCTTTTTACCATGAAAAAGAATCAATATGTTAAATCACTGTGGATTGTTCCTGTTGCTGTAATGAGTTCATAATATGACTAACCACAAGGGCTGAAAACCAAGTTTAGGTCCCCTCTCTGCCGATGGGTCCACTCATCTGCTTCGTACAAGTTCATGATATGGGCATGGCTCTTAACCCAGTGATCATTTTTGTTAACTAATGCTATGTTCTTTAGCTCTACCAAGGGAGATGAAATAATAGTCAAAGTGTAGTGTATGAAGCATCATAAATTAGGTTTTTTAGGGCTTATTTTTATTCTAGTATTTGAAAGAATATGAATCTCAGAAAAAAATTATGTTTCATTAAAAAAAAGAAAGCAAAAATACTACCCATGTTGATGTCTGAAACTTGTAAAAATTTTATTTCTCATTTAAGAGAAATAGAAATGTAGGAATGCCAATGGTAATCTCGTTGTCAAAACTAAAATAATTTAAAATCTATTTAAAAAAAAAGTAATGAGTTTTTCATATAAATGTGCTGTAAATCACTGCAGTTTCCAGGTAATTGTTTTTAAAAGCATATGAAAACAACTGAGGCTATGAAGTTGAGTCAAGGGAACATTTCTGACATGTAGCACCAAGTGAATTTGCAATTTTTTCAATGCTAATTTTTGTAAAAGAAAATTAAAAATAAAATCATAAAGAAGCCCTAAAGAAATCAAAATATTGACACCAAGGAGCACAGCAGAATTCTCCCAGCACTTTGTACTTCTATTAATAGGCATGAGCCTGCCTCAGCCCCGCAACTTACTCTGGCTCAGACTCTTGCTTTACTTCAGATATTCTTTGCAACCTTTGAAGATGTAGTAACACAGATTGTTACTAGAAGCAGGATATTTTCCTACTGTGCTGTGCAAATGTAATTTCAATCTAAAACATGGAATGAAAAAGAAAAAAGAAGAAAAGTATTAGCATGTAGTGGCTGGCGTGCATGTGTTTGGGGCTTATGTGCTGTGATGGCAACAGCCTGGCTGATTGAATTGCTTTTGTTGTTAGGTGGACTCTGGCGAGGCAGATCTAGCGGACGAGTCCGCCTTTGAATCACAGTATTCTCTAGAGAGAGACATCTTCCAGGATTCAGTGACAGCTCTGCATGACAGCACCTGTAGCAGTGAGGTGAACGACAGCTTCTCTCTTCCATTATCAACTCCAAAGGTAAAAACGAGGGTGGTTTTATTGATGGCGAACTTTGATCTTAAGTGTGAGCAGGCTGTATTATCAGATATGTTTTGTATCGTCCTGGTTCAAAATGCTCTATTTGTTACCAGGTTAAAATTCTGTTTAGAGTAGTGTGGATGTCTTGCAGATGTCTTTGTTGAAGAGAGAGGCAGATATAAGGCACAAAGCTTGAATTTTTGCTAGATAAAGCATGATTTAGCCAGAGTATGGTGAGATGTTTGTAGTATTAAAGGGGTGGTGAGCAATCTGCTAGAAAAATACACTTGTCATTCAAAACATAGTAAAGAGTGGTAACACAAAATGACTGTGTTGCTTTATGGTATTTTAGTATGAAAAGCAAGAGTAAACTTTCATCCTAAGTTTTGCTTTTATGCTTCATAGTTAGTAGTTTCTGTGCTTTTGAATGAAATTTTCATAGTGGTGCTGTAATTAAATCTGTATATATCAAAACTTGGGTAATATTTTTTATTTAAAACAATTAATGAAGATTTATTTAAGAGTCTTAAGAAGATTGGTAGCTTTTTTGGTTCATGGTCACATACCCATAATGACCTGATCGGATTTTATTTCTTTCCATAGTTTTTCATGTTCTTTTTTCTTTTAAATCCTTAGATTTATTTCACTAACTTAGAGCCTTCCAATTCCATTCTCCGAGCAGCCATCATTGAAAACCACTGGGTTTGCAGTCTGTGGTCTTGAATAGAGTAGCTGCTGCTTTTTCTGCCACACCTGAGCTGCAGTAACTCCCGTTAACCTTCCTGAAATATGTTTAGCCACTACATGGCTCTGGTTGGAAAGCTAGATTCATCTTCTAATGGTTTCTCCTAATCCACAGAAGAGCACATCTCTGCTGTACCAGTGGGACAGCTTGTATTGTTTAACTGTAATTGTTACTTAAATGGATTATGCATTTTACATGCTTAGGAGCATTTTGTGAGATAGAGATTGGATTTACATTATATATCACATTGAGGCTCTAGAAAGTCTTTAGTTATTTTCAGCACTGACAAAGATAGCTTTGGTTTACATGTTCATTTAAAATACTATGGTCCTGACTTTTCAGTGTTTGTACTATTAAGTTCTCATCAAGTAACCTATTCGTGGTTCACAAAACATAGTAGGAAAATCTGTTCATTAATGAAGACTTTTGAAGCAAGTGAAATGCAGTAAAAATTAAAACAGCACTATCTGGTGCTATGAGGAATGCAGAGATATTTCAGTTATTTCTGGCTGCAGGGCAGTTGGCGAGTGCTGAGTATCACTTTGGTGTCACATTTAAAATAGGTGACAGAAAACATACTTAAAATAATGCAGGTGCTTTAGTGAGGCCACATGTTACTATAGTTACAAATTCCTGGAATTGTGTGTGTCTTAAAAATCATAGCATTAGCTTTTCTTTAAGTGAAACAAAAATAAAAATTAGCATATGATGCAACTCTTAATATGTAGATATGACATATGAAATAAATGTTGAGTATGGTCAGATGCATGTTTTCACTGATCTGGAAATGGATACAAAACAGACTTAGATGTCCCAGCTGTTTTTGAAACTTTATAAAGTAATTTGAATAGGTTTTAGTACTTGTGTTCTGTTCTCAGAAAGGTAGGGAATTATGTCATTGATTATATCATGCAGATTAGTTGTATTTAGCCTTTGCTCAGTTATCTTCTGAGCTGTTACTTAAACCACTTATTTACTGGTAAGCCTTATTTGATTCTTGTCTGGGAACAGAACAAGCATGTATGCACTTCGTGGAAGTTAACAAAAATTAATTCTAAGGCTCTTGAGACAAAACATTGCAAAATATCCCCAAATCCTGAGAAACATACCTCCCCAACTTTTTGGAAAAGCAATAGAACAATTAATAGGACCAGTGGATAACAATTAAGACAGATAGAGGTACTTGTTTTTGACTACTTTTATTGCATTGCGGAGAAAAATCCCTGTTGATACAGAGCCTCTAAGTCTAACTTCTGAGTCCTTGATATATCTTTTTAAAATCTAATGGCCTACATGTTTTTAAAATAACTTACTTTAAAAGCTCAACTAGAGAATAGTTGAAGATTTTTTACAGAATGATGTGATTATGGAAATCCCTTGAAACATTTCAAAGGGCCTCAGAATTTTGAAAGTCTAAACAAATGTGTGGAGAATTTAATTCTAGTACTGCAGCCATAATTGATAGGTTTGCAATAAGTACTAACTGATAAGCTTGTGTAATTGCACTATTGTATTTCATTGTTGTCACACTTCTAATCCCCCATATTTACTGTTTGCTGAAGTTTGACCAAGTTTTTACTTGTTACTCTGAGGAAGAGAAATCTTAATACGTTTCTGCTCAGTTAAATGGATGATTAGACTGCATTCTTATTGTCTGAGCTGCTTGAAATTCCTCTTTGCTTGCTAAGTGTGCTGAAAATAAAGACATTGGTCTTGCAAAGCTCTTCCACTTTAGAAAAACAATTGGATGCTTGAATTTTAATAATTTACTAGAGTTTTGTCTAGTTTGAGAATGTGTAAGTGAAATTGACTTTGCTGAAGTTAATACAAAGTTATTGAAGAGTACCAAGTTAGAATTAGTAACTTATTTTACTGATTTCTGGTATTACAAAGCAGGAGAAATTGTCTAAGAAACCAAGTTCCCTCTATAGTAGAATGAATGTCTGTAGGCAACTACAAATGATGTTGATCTGACTGATCTTACAGCAGTATGTTTAAATTCTATGAGGTTAGGTTTTGTGTAAGGTGTTAGCATGAAATGTAGTCTTGAATTATACTACAAATGAATGGTGATTGTTCATTGTCTCTTGTGTTGAACAGTCTGTTGGAGAGGAATGCCCAAATGCTACAGCTGATTTCCATGTATCTGAGAACAGTCTGTACAACATGGATCTGAATCAGAGACTGAGAGATGAAAACCCTGTAGTGGACAGTAGACTGGAAACTGCAAGTGATTTTATTAAAACAGATCTTCTGACTCTGGATGTTTCGGATATCAACCAAAATGAAAGTGAAAATACAGCAACATGGACTGGATCTCAGACAGCATCAGAAATTGTACTGAATACAAGCCTTGCTACTACCACACAGCTTGATCCCAATGAAAAAGTGAAGTTATTTCCTTCTTTACTTTTTTTAAATAATAATTCAGAAAGCATACAGAAAGCCTGTAATTAGACCAAAGAATTTCCTACAGAAATTGTCACTGGCCAACAGCCACATATAGTTCTTTGATTGTTAATGTCCATCAGATGTGTTAGCTCACATCAAAACTTTGGGATTTAAACCTTTCCAAAACAGGACATAATTTATGGCATCAAGATAGTATTTTCTCAGAGGTTAGCAGTACAGGGGTATATATAAGTTGTCTCAAGCCTCACGTCATTAGATACTGCTGGACCACAATGTACCCACTAGGTGGGACAGGGGAGTTTTCTTGGCTGTTGTTAACCTTCATGGGGCATGAGTGCAGGTAGGAGGTGCACAGCTGGAATCAGGCCTAGCAAGCCAAGGGGGAGTGGTGTGAATGTCTTGCATCATGGTGTTCTTACAAGCCCATGCAGTTCAGCTCACAAACTGGCCTGCGATGCTACAGTATGCAAGCATTATCTTCCTTTATATGACAGTCACTGTGACATGTGTTTCTTATTTATTCTGTCCAGGGATTTATTAAGAAATGCTTAAAACAGCTGCAATTTGTTACAAGATTTGTTACTTTAGTACTAGCAGATTGTCAGATATCTGTAGTGAATGAATCTGAAGCCCTTGAATTCATTCTACTAATTTGGGTGTCCCTAAATTAAAAGTGTACTTTGTGATAGATTTGGTATATTGCCTGAGTGAAAATAGAAATCACGATGTTAGTTTGATCTTTGATGAACTGACTTTTCCAATGTCTATGTAAGGAATCTGACTTAATTATGTGCATGACTTTTGTGTAAGGCAAAAGTAGTTGAGATCAGTATGACCAATCGTATTTTTATCTTGGTAATCTGAACTGATGTTATTTTCCTTTATGTTAGGATCAGTTGCTTTTAATGGGAAAGAGATGCCCAGTACCTTTAGAGGGAAGTTCCATATCCCCAAATTCAGTCAAAAACATGCATGAGAAGACTATCACTATTGCAAAAGGCAATTCAAGCCTAGGTAAGTTAGCGAACGTTTTTGTAACCTCTTCAGGAATATGCCTTTTGGTTTCCTTGTACGTTCCGTATTTTGTTAATAAAAACTACATATTTTCCATTTAGTGGGGACAAGATATTCATTCTTTGCTGCTCTTGCCCTGTTTGACTGTGATGGCATTGGATCCATTAGCTGTCACTGTGAATATAAAAATGAAATGTCCTGTCTTACTGAGAAGATTTTTCCCATAAAGGAGTTTAGTCTTTCCTAAATATTAACAACAATTTCAATGCATTGTTTTTCAATGTCTGTACTAATATAGTGGAGAAACAAGATCTAGCCAAGGAATGCTGTAGAAGAACACTATGGTCAAAGAGCTGCAGATGAGACTTTCAAATATTTGTAAGCACAAAATGGTCTTGCTTCCTGAGGACCGTCAAAAGGGTCTAAACAAGCTGTTTGCTTCCTTGCCTCAAATTTGTACTTGTATCCAAAGTGCCTTAGTGTTTCTGAAAATCATATTATTGATAAATTTAATAGGTAATATTTTTGGCTTAAGGATATTATCATTTAGTACTGAAATTCAAAGTTTTTAGATATCTGTAACCTGCAACTTCCTGAGCATACTGACTAGAATATATTTTGGAGTGAATACACACAACAGATGATAATGTTTTTCGTTGTCCTGTCCTGCTCTCTGGTGTGGCCCTGGGCAGTGTGGGGGGGAGAAAAGGAATAGAACCCTCCTAGAACCCACGCCAGGAAGGCTTTGTGTTGAAAGGCAGTGATGCATCCCTCCCATTTGTGGCTGGTGTGTTCGTTTGGTTTGATTTAAGTTCCTCAAACTGTTCCTTCCAGTCAGCTGCGTATTCTTGAAGACTCTCTGGGACTGGTAGGGCAAGACTTTGTGTGAGTGCTGGCTATTGGCAGTCACTCCTCAAATGCTTTAAAATGGTCTGTCCACAGAACTGGATGTTTATAAACAGTCCTCAGTCAGGACTTGCTGTGCAGAGGTGAGTGTCAGTTTTTTACAGCTGTGTTGCTGTATTACAGTGGGCACCTTGACCTAGAATAAACTGCCTTCTGATGGCTGGATGCTCAGTCTGCCACGTATCACCTTCATGAAACAGCCATCCTTCAAAATGGATCTGGTTTAAAGTCAGGGTCTCCAAAATAGAAAGATGTAGAAAAGGCTGATACAGGTATAAGGTTATTTCATTGGTATGAGGTGCTTGGTTAACTACTGCCTTTACTGGCCACATTGCCAGCTGTATAAAGTGCAGGTCACAATGCATTTTGAAGCATCTGGATTTTGTATAAAAAAGTTTCCTTTGCAATAAACTCTTCATTCAGTGGAGTAGGTTTTCATTTACGTGTATGAGTATTTTAAGTGCAGTGCACATCAAAGCAAATTTCCTGTCAAGCGTAATACAGCATACAAACAATACAAAATACAAACTTGGGGCAGGGTGCATATTGCAGACATTATATGCACAAAAAATAAGACTGGTCTTGATATGTACAAAATATGAATGTGAATATTCCTTTCTTCTAGCTTTTGACTGTAGTATTTTTCTTCCAGTCTGGGTATGCTCTGGCCTGGGAAGCAGCCTGGGCACAATGACCAATTTGCACACATGGCTGCACTGCTTTTACCTTAAATTTTTAAAAAAGAAGCTAAGTCAAGAACTATGAATGATGTTGAAAGCCACAGCTGCATCAATTAAATAACTGAGAGCTGAGAACTGGCACTTCTTTTTTCCTTTTAAATGGTGTCACCCATAGTTTACAGCAGCTATTCAAAGCCAGCCACAGCTGGAGCTCTAACATTTTCACTGTGAGTTTTTAGAAGGTAAGAAGCACCCAAATGCAGAAGAAGAGCTGAAATGCCATTGTCCTGTGCAAAAAATTTGGCAACTTTACAGTGGCATTTGCATTTTTAACCTGAAACTGTAGGTGTCCAAAGTGTGATATTGGCCTTGCAGATCTGTAATGATGATGTCAACACAGAAGACGGGAAAGGGGGTCTGTTTTATGTGTGATTTTTTTTAAAGTGCTATTGCACTACCCTGAGTAATGTCTGTTACTATCTTAACCAAAGAGCAAGGTTAAGTTCAGAATTTCAAACCACATTTCAGAAAAGTAAAATGTTTTTATTAAGCAATATTAAGATAGTGGAAGTCCACTGGATAGACTTCAAGGGTCCCAGCCCTGCCTTTCCCATGCCTTAGTGAAGAACAGTTTTTCCTGAAGCTCTTGTAGGATTTGTTTCATGAGCACTAACTGCCCTAAAGGCAACAGTGACAACTCATGTGTGTAAGAACAGCTACAATGACACATGAAGCCCATCTTGAATCAGTCCCTACGGGTTCCCTATGGGAGAAGAGGGGCAAGAGCATAGCTGTCTCATTTCTCATTACTGAAAAGAAAGCAGGGTTAAAGGGTGTATAAATATTGAGAAGCAGTATCCTGCTGTGCCACAGGTAGGATACTGTTTTAAGTAAAATACTGGACTGTATGCATTAGCAATACACAGACTTTCAAAGAAGTCAGGATGCTCTTTTGGGATAAGCTATGGTCCATCTAGGAGAGCAGGAAAGCAGCCACCATCTCAGTGGGATCTGATTCATGCTTTCTGTTGAAAATAAATGTGTATTTGTACTTGGTCTCTCTGTTTAATTATTTCACTTGCTTTCCAAAGAGAGTTGTCATAAACAAAAGTGAAATATGTATAAATTCTATGAACCATTAGAAGAGTGGTGAATGTGACTGGTTTTTAAGCAATTTCATTATCTTTCTAATTTCTTGCTTAAATATTCCACTGTCTTAATTGTTTTTGTATTAAGCTGAGCATGTGAAATGACAGCAAGGTAAAGCTACTGTGATTGTGATTTGTAACTGCTGTCTCAGAGGGGGAGAATAAGAACAACTTTTATAGGCTTGGTGATACTGGCAGATCTGCTCACTGACTTTTACTTTCCCTGTGCCCCAAGCTGCATTTCTTTATCTTGGCACCCAGAGCTGTGACTCAAAGACATTAACTGTTTCATGTGTTTTTACTATAGGGATGACTGTAAGTTCCAATAAAGATGGTTTGGGAATGATAGTTCGCAGTGTCATCCATGGAGGCTCAATAAGTCGTGATGGACGGATTGGTGTGGGGGACTGCATCCTGTCCATCAATGAAGAGTCAACCACCAACTTAACCAATGCACAAGCCCGGGCTATGCTGAGACGACATTCACTCATTGGACCAGATATAAAGTAGGTAAAGCTAGATGATGAATTATGGTAGGAAAAAGCTAATGATCAAAATTTGTTTATTTATGCAAGTATTTTAAATAAAAATTTTTGTTCTTACACATGAATTATGAATTTACCTTTAAGTTACAGCTTCAGATGGATAATTCACCTTCAGATTATATTTCTTTGGTTTTCAAAGATAAGATCACTTGTGTGAGAGGCTTCAGATGTTCTTATAAATTACTGTCATGAGTATCGTCATCATTACTGTCCTGCCTAGTTTCATTGAAAGAATAGGATTAGTCAGAATTTTGCATTCATAGTATGACTCTTCTAAAGAAAGTAATGATTTTCTCAAGAAGTTTGTGGTTCTTGAAGGTGAACTGTCCTGGCCATTGCACAAGTGACTTAATTTGATTTTTTTAATGGGTTTTGGTTTTGACTGCCGGACAGAAAGTTTGGAATAAGATGTTAATGCAGCAAATTAATGCTTAAAACATTTCAGTAACTCTGTGACAACACAGAGTTGTCATCAACAACAGAAATACTCGGTTTTGTGTAGTCATTTCCAGTCTTTTATTAGTACATATGAATGAGATGTTGCTCTTGTGCATAACTATCTGCTCTTGGTAGTAGTAGTTTTAAACTTCCAATAATTAATACAAGTTTTGAGAAATGCACTTGATGAGAAAGTTTCTTCTTCTCAAGTGCACACAATTTGCTGAATTTTAACTCTGCTTTAAAGTGGAATTCTTTCTAGTTGCTCTGGTTGTAGAATTAACTTTGCCCACAAGCACCATCTAAAAATGACGATGAACTTGTGGGTGGAGCTGTAGGCACACCAATGCTGGGTCTACAGCTTCAAAACCTAGTGGCTGTTTTTTTTGTTTAGCCTTTGGTAACACTGATTGGGTCAGATATGCAAATGAGATTAATGGAATTGTTGGTAGTAGAAGCCTCTATTTATTCGAGAGGTTGCCTCGAAAGAATCACTCCAGATCCAGTGTGGCTACAGGTAACTGTGGTTAGAACTGAGTTCAGAATGGACAGCAGGGCATTCCATACTTGCCCAGAAATATTCTAGCTTGGAAGCTAGTATTTTGGGAACAGGTGGGCAAAGTACCTTCACTGTGGGTGGTAGGTTTGCTTGCCTGCTCCATAGCTGTCATGGTCATAATCATAAGATCGTGGTTTAATGTAAGCCTGTTTAAATAAAGGGCTATGCTCATATAATGAATTACATTATTTTCAATGCTGTCAGGAATATAAGCAAGTCAGTGTTGATAAAGTGTGATGCTGGTTATTACTGTAGGCTTCCAAACTATGACTCCAGCTGTCATGATTGAAATCGGTTGTATGTGGGTATGCATGTGGGTGTGTATCTGCTTAGAGACACAAATGCTGCAGCACCATTCTTCTATGAGGAGTCTTTTTTTAGTGCTGTAGTTTGGTGGTCAAATACAGGTGTGTTCATTATTTGTGCTTATCTTTTTAGAGTTGCTGTATTTTATGCTGTGTGATTGCAAGTTCTGTTTTGTAGTCCTATTCTTTTGCAGATACGTTGGAAATACTAAAATCTTGCCTTAGATGTGGATAATCAGATTTTCCTGAGTATTTTTTATCTGAAAGATATTGCAGAAAAGGGGCAGTTGCTATTCATATGCTTACTCAAGATTTTTGTCTTTTGTTTTGTATTTATGTTGATTTTTGCATTTCTGTGACAAGTTTTAAAGGGAAGTCAGCTTCTCTACTTCAGAAACAGAAAGACTAAATCCTTTGGCAGCTTCTAAAGGAGTCTTGCAAGAAAATGACAGTATTTTTGGGACTAAATAGTTTTGCTATAAAACTATTCAGCATAATCAAACTTGTCTTTAATTTTTAACTTGCAGGAGCAGTACAGGATCCCAGAAAAATATTATGATACAAACTTGTGGGTAATATCCCAAATCAGGAATTTGGATGAGGAGCTTCATATTAAGATAGTTCATAGTATTTGCTGAGAAGGATACACACCCCTTCCCCGCCCCGGCACCCCCATATTTGTCAATTCAGTGATAATGTGGTGCATCACCTTGCAGCATTTGTGCTTTAAGGGCCAGCATTTCAAGGATCTAAGTTGAATCTCTTTGATGTCTTCCTTGGAAAACAAGGGTATGCTAGCACTCAGACATGACCATCTGGATATCATTCCCCTTAGTCCTTTTTGCAAAATCTATCCCTTAACTTTTAGATTGAGCTTTTTTGAGGTAGCAGGGTGCCCCCAAAAAGTGATTAAGCAAAAGCATTTTACTTCCAAAGCTGTATTTCACTGGCAAACAGTATTTGCAGAGAAAACACAAAGCCATTCTTCCTGGCCATGTAAAGGCATTGTTTAATTCTGTTAAAGGAAATTTGATTTTGAATAGTTCGAGAATCAACAATCTGAGTTTCACAGTGGGGTATTTCATTTTTTTCCACTTTGTGTGTGGAAAACCAGATGTATGGCCTTACTAGAATGCATTTTGTTTCACTTCCCACTCTACCTTGCCAGGAGCTCTTATATTTCTGTAATAATAGCCAGTGCTTTGTTCTTAGCAGCAGCTGCTTGTAACATCTGTCAGATAATTATAAAGCTGAATTAGAATTCACCTGACTAAACTGGGTGCATGAATTCCTGATCAAGAAATAAGAAAGATTGTGATTCCATTTTCCATACCTCTTAATAATCACTGCTATAGACAATAATAAAGACCAGATGTTTTCTGGGTTAGATGTAGATGAAGTGGAGGTTGACAGGACAAAAAAAAAGGAAAGGAACAAAAAAACCCTGAGCTCACACTTTTACACACATAAGTGTGCATTTCGCATTCAGCATGAGACATTGATATTAATTACCACCATTATGAAAAGACACTGCATCGTATGCTTCACATTCTAGATCTTCTCCAGCACCTGCTGATGATCAGGCCCTCTGTTATGTGTGAGTATTGACGATTCAGAAACGCATTATGGCTCTGTGTTGCAACTTGTCTGTAAAATCATTCCATGCTTTTATGCCATCAATAGTAATGTCAGGGATATATCCAGATATAGGTACAAATCTCTTTCTCCTTGTGTATGTTTGTGTGTGCATGCACATGTGGCTTCACATGTGAATGTGTATATACTTTTTTAATTAAAAAATATATGACTGTGTGTGTATAATTGTATTATATATTTATATATGGCTTTAAACTTGAAGATTGGAGCATACTTTCTATGTCAGGAATGAAAATACCTGTATTCTAAAAAAATTATTACTAATATTTTTAAATTTCATCTATGACAGCCACCCGAGATGTGCTCAGAGCACGTGTGCATGTTGTGTGTATGTGTACAAGGTTCACTTCTGAAATTGGCATGAGTACAATGTACTGATATCTGGATTAATCTCAGTGTCATATTTTCTGTGGCACTTACATTTTACTTCCTTCATGTATGAAAAGGTTCAAATTGAACCTTAAATGTTAATTACAGTAATTTGTCCTGAGCATTTTCCATACATTGTAATTTGATTTGTTGGTGTTTCGAGGTTTTATGTGGCTGTTCAGTCAAGCATGTGATACATGTTCCTCTGTACTGCATGCAGCGTTGTGTTTACAAGATACTTTCATATGTACAACCATTGGTGTTTCCATTGTCACTGTTTTAGTTGCTAGTGCATATCTCTGGGGTAGGAGAAGTGGTGATAGCTCTCAAGAAAGAAAACCAGAACACTTTTCTTTCAAGCTGTACAGCTATGAAAGAGAGGAAGATGGTTAAACCATGTATATTTTCCTTTGAAATTCTTGAACTTTAATTTCTCTTGCAGTGATGAAATACAGCACAGAAGTGGAGCAGTCATTTATTTATTTTCTGTTTTCTGTGTCTCCATCTCTGTTTTCTGGCCCTTGTTTCTCTTACTGTCTTTCCTGTAGCTATATTAAGACAATTACCAGTCTGTTTTGCAGATGAACTATTCAAGTGCCTTGGTGGGGTTTTATTTCCGCTTTACAGCACAAAGTTCAACAGAGTAGGTCAGAGGAGCTAAAAACACTTATTGTTCTGTGCTCCTCATCATCCCAGTCACAGGCTGAGCTGTTCAGATGCTGAATGTATTCCAACCTGACTTTGACATCCAAGTGAGCTCCAGTAGCAATCCAGTAAGTGATGGATTTGATAACTGTGAGGTGTCTGCTCATGAGGACTAAGCAGGGGAAGAAACCTTCTCGATCTAAGGTCTTTGATACAGTGTGACCTTGCCAAGTGTCACAGAAGGCAGGATCAGGCTGAACGGCCTCTTAGCAAAGAGGCACTGCTTTCTGGTATACATATAGCCTAAAAATGTAGTTTACTGCTAAGGGAAATGATTTGGTAAAGCTTTTCTTTTCAATAATAATATGCAAAACAGAGAGAGAGAGGAGGACACCAGTAATACAGGTAATAAGAGCAGCTAGGGAAACCTTTGCAATTAGCTGAACTTTGGAAATCATGAGCATGATACAAAGGTGAACTCTGTGCAGAATACAACTTTTCATGTACTTGGTCTCTGTAATTTGATTTTCTTTTGCATGTTACTTTTTTGCAAAATGCAGGTGTTCTGGTTTATATTTGTGAAACAGCTGAAGTGTTACGGAAATCTAGTTGTAGATAAGAATGAACGGTTTAAAACATATTGAATGTTCCTTTGGGTGCTTTAAATTAGGCTATTAGAACTGCAATTAAGCACTAGAATAGAAATAATGTATTTTTCTAAAGAGCTAAAATGTAACAGCTCCCAGTGAGATTATCTAAATTTTATTCCATCTTTGAAAATCAATTAAGTAATTCAGTTGCGCAATTTTAGATGCATTTTTTAAAAATGGTAAATCAAACTTCTTTTCTTCGTAGTTCCTTTGCTGTACACAGAAAGGGGAGCTAAGGCAGCTTTTGCAAGATGTTTCTAAGTAGCATTTAAAACTCTTTGAGAGCATCCTTTGAGTCATACTTTTTTAATATTTCAGTACAATGTCAGTTATTTAATCATATAATGAAAAACAATAGGGTATCCCAGAAGTTGGAGTGCATATGGTTTGCCTCCCCCTTGAGATCAGCTGATCTCAAGTGCTCGTATGTACAGTAAGGACTATTAGTACCCTTGGACCTTGGCTCCCTGCATAGTTGTTTGCCTTGTGCTCCTTGCAGAAAAGGACTAGACAAGAGTTGATATATACTGGACACTGTACTGTCGGAGATCACACACTGCTTTATACATTCAGGCTGAATTGGGGCTAACCTGTTCCCTCTGTAGGAGTATGCCATTCTACTTTCCATGCTTTGACCCATAGCTTCCAGCTTCAGTTTAGCATAAAGGACATTATCCAAGCCTTCTACCCAGAAAAAAAACCTTGTTTACAGTTCTGGTTTGTTTACTGCATCTTCCTATCAAGGGAAAACTACATTGTTTCCTACTTATTTTTATAATTGATGAATGTAACTGAATTAATGTTACATTTTCTTACATTGAACTGTAACCTGCAAATCTTACAGCTTTTGTAGAGGCAAGGTGTTCTTATGGGCCTACTAGGTGAAGCTGCTGCATTAGCATTTGACCCATGAGAGTTTTGTGAGCATAATGCTAGTACTTTGGTGTAGTTCAACACACTTGGAGTTGGAGATGGCTGAAAAATAGTAGTCATTATTCTCAAAAATTCTTTTCTCTCTTGCTTCTTGCTGTTTCACTGCTGGGTCTTCGCAGAATAGCTGCTACATGTCTTTAGCATTTCCCAGTGCGAGAATGCCCTCAGGAAAGGCAAGAGTTAGTGAACTTATGCTGAGGGATTGTTTCCTAGTGTATGTTAACTCCTCAGCACTCCAAAAGGAAAATATGTTTTGTCAAGTGGAGTAACACTTGTGTGTTTGAAAAAAGGCCAGTGCCTTTCAATCAGGAAGGAGATTTAAGGAAGAAAAGCTGGTGATAATATTTTAGATATGGATTTAGATAGTACGGTTTTAGAAATTTCCATTTAAAGAACTAGGAAGTTCCTTCTTTTCAACACCCTAGACACCTCCATACTGACCCCTTTTGCACTATAGTTCTAGATATGGTAGATGTGAGAGGAGGTAGAGAACATGCTTGGACACATACACAGATGGACAAATTAAGATGGTCCTTACGATAATTTTTGATAGAGTGTTTTAGACTGACAGCATTAGTCACATAAAAGTTTATTTGCATTTTTTCTTATGCTTGATATATTCAGCAGAAAACTATTGAGAGGGCGTATCAGTGACAGTCTGGGTGTGACAGAGAGTACATCAATCAGGAATGATGAACAGGGGATAGCTCCATGTGAAAGCCTCAGACCTGAAAGAGTCTCTTCTCAGCAGCTTGCACATCCTTGTGAAGTGATCAAGACCTTTTTTTTAGCCCTGTCTCTTCTGTGGGAAAATACATTATTTTTTTTTTAACAATGTGATATGTGGCAAGACAGACTTTTTTCTGCCCTTTTCCTGTCAGCCTTACTTCTTGGTATACTTGAGTCTGATAACTAAGCTACTTAATGAACAGCTGTAGGTTTATAAGAAGACAAAGCATTGTTAAAGGAGGGCTATCTAAGTAGTCCTATTTATATCATGGTATATACTGTAGTATCCTTTTGCCTCCCAGGTGGAAGTTTTTTAAGAAATATTCTTCAAGCCTTAATCTTTTTTCCCCTCTTTGTTTCACTCTCCCCAGTCTATTGGGCCATTTCTGTTTCTGGCATTCAAACATCAGGTGGAGTCTGCACATCATTTGGCTGGTGAAACACGACTCTCTGACTGTCCCAAACTGGTTGGAAGTGCACAAAGGCCTGGAGGAAGGAATTGAGCAGGGGATTGGTCCCTGTGGCATAGGTGGTGTGCTGTAACACATTTCTGTGCCCAAACCCATGAAGTATTCTTCACTAAAAGCATAGAAACCTAAAATAAATACAAAACTACCCAGAAAAGCACAAAACCTCCTACAGGACAACTTTCAGAAACATTTTCAGCAGTCATTGAGGGTGGTTATGGTGCCTCAAACCTCACAGATCCTTCAGTGTTTGTCTTTGCATGAGGAATCTGTTTTGAATGAAGCTGAGTTGTGTCTTGTTACATTCTTGTCACTGTTCAAGCACCATTTACTTTAATTACAAAAAATTACATGCTGTTCAGCTACCTAATTTGGCTATAAATGTGTACTTGTTGCAAAGTCACAAAGGATTTGTATAAGTGCTTATTCCCAGCATACCTGCACTGTGGCTTTGAAGTCAATGAAGTAGTCTTGAGTAGCTTCCTCATATCCACACCTCACACCCACCAGAGGGAAGACTGGCATTCCTCATGCTAGTTTAATAATGTCCTGTTTTATTGCAGTATTACGTATGTGCCAGCAGAATATTTAGACGAGTACAGGGCCAGTTTGGGACAACAGACAGAGGGAGCTGTGCCACTTGAACTTTTTCCTTCACACATTGTCAGGTGAGTCAAAAGGCTTACAATTTTCTCCCAAATAACTCTCAAATGTAACTCTTTCCATACACCTTACACGTTGTGGGAAAATAAGTTTTATTTCACAAGAGATGAAAGATGGATGAGCCACTACAATAAAAAGTGGTTAAGAATACAATTTTTGCTTTGACTAGCAAATTTTTAAGCATTCTTACAAGGCTGTTTGATCTGTCCAAAAAAGAGATTGAATTCTTTCTCATCCTAAATTTCGCTTAAACACTATGTGATTGGATTTATAGATTGCCACAAATACTGAAGTGCTTCCATCATAAGACTTTGGTAGTGATGGTATTTCCAGAACATAACTGGAAAGAATAAATGATGCCATTCTTTTCCTTGCATTTCAAACATTCATTGCAGTTACAGTCCGTAATTTCAAAGTGATTAATAATTGGTTTTTTTAAATTCATCTCCAAAAGCAGTAGGTTTTGTTGAGTGTTTCTGTTGTAATTTCTCCAATTTTGAAAACACTAAATTACCTTTTAGCTTTGATTTGGTTCTAGTTCCAAATTACATTCTTTTATTCTGTGTTGTGGGTAGAAACTTCATTGCAGAAAAAAGTGGACAGGCAATCCCTGAACACCATATGTATTCTAAAACACGTCAAAAAAAGAAGTTCCTTGCATGAATCTGATGTACAAACTCTAACTCTGGCAGGGTGACTTAATATATGAAATTTTTCAGAAAAATCTAGTGATTTTGTGGATTCTTTAGAAATAAATTGCATGTTACTGTTCTTCATCAGGGAACTCCCAGAGCTTCCAGAACGTGAAGAGGGGGAGGGAGAAGAAAGTGAACTTCAAAATGCAGCTTTCAGTAACTGGAACCAGCCCAGAAAGTAAGTGCAGATCTAGTTGCACATTATAAAATGTCATCTGAAATTCAAAAATTTGGAAACATATTTTAAGAGGAGTAAAAAGCCAACAGAATCGCTGCACTTATGTGTGTTGTGCACTGCAGGGGTAATTAATGGTTGACTTTTCCTGCCATTAGGCTAAATCCCTGCAATCTAGCAGTGTCTTGATTGTTATAATCAATTATCTTTCCTTATCCCAAGCTGATTCTCAGGGATCAAGGAAGAAAAGTTGAAAAGAAAGATTCAAAGTTTCTATTAGAACCCAAAAGAAAGTGACCAACACTAGACCCAATTACAGAATTTCTGATCAATCTCATAGATAACTTCCACTGGAAGACAAAACTTTGCAAGGAGAAGTTATTTCAAAATTTTCTAAAATGATTTTGCAAATCCAGGTGTCTTCAGTATGCAGACTTGTTATAATCACAGCAGATTTTAATTTTGTTTGGTCATTTTTTTGTCACTAAAGGGTGGAACTCTGGAGAGAGCCTAGCAAGTCATTGGGGATCAGCATTGTTGGAGGACGAGG
Source organism: Orthonyx spaldingii (assembly GCA_013397795.1). NCBI lineage: Eukaryota > Metazoa > Chordata > Aves > Passeriformes > Orthonychidae > Orthonyx > Orthonyx spaldingii. Next base: position 547,530 of record VZTJ01003513.1, read on the forward strand.
GATGGGAAGCCGCCTGAGTAATGGAGAAGTGATGAGAGGGATCTTTATCAAGCACATCCTGGAAGACAGCCCAGCTGGCAAAAATGGAACACTGAAAACTGGAGATCGGATTGTAGAGGTACCATCTGAATGCCTTTTGCTGCAATTCCGCCAGCATCTCAGGAGTCACTGAGGTGGATGTGTGGTTCTGGGCTGATAGCTGTGCAATTGCTCCAGTTGATACCACCTGAGCCACCAGACTGTAGTACCATCTGCTGATGTTTGTGTCCAGACAGCTGTCTGTTGACGATCCAACTTGAAACATAGATAGGTGACTGACTGTGTGAGCAGGAGTCTACAAAGCCAGCAGTTTGACCTGCCTGTTTTAAAACCAACATGTGTAGGAAAAAGCTTAAATTTGGTGAAACTAAAAGATTTCACTTTTGCATATTGGATAGCAATAGAAACAGCCAGTGGAAACCATGAGAATGAATGCCAGGCTTACTTCCCTCTTAAATCTTAATCGATTCACATCATTCTTGGGCATCTTGTGCAGGAGTTAAGGTGGGCACTTTTTTTTTTTCTCCTGACATGAAGAGATCTGGATTTGATACTTGAGACATCAAGAACATTGTGTGCATGCCTGAGTGTAATGTGGCCAGTGGCATTGCAATGAGGAATTTATCTTCATTTCTCTTATACTTAGCTAGTCCTGTGCTTGTGCAGCCACTTCTGCTTTCTCAGTTAAAGATATTGAAGAATGAACATGCTGAAGGGAATAGGTCCTTCCTGTGATGACTATCAGTGTCAACTGTCTCCAGTGTCAGGCTGTTTGGAACTGCCTCCACTTAACCCTGCTGGATGTCCTTAGCTGATTGTCCATCAGTAAGAAGCACAACAAGCAGAGTGATGGAGTTGGTGATTCTGGCTCAGACTGGGGTTGACTTACATGGTGGTACTGAAACTGCAGTTTGCTGTTTGCTGCAAGATCCATATAAAGGATCTTGAAATAATACCTTAGTATACGTAGCATAGCACTTTCCACAACATGACGGAACAGTCTGCAGTATATATAGCAAATTGGGAGGTGGGATTTTGCTTGAAGGTCGCAAAGTTAAAAACATAATTTTATCTGAATAACTGGATTTTTATGAGTACAGTTGTCTCTGACAGTGATGCTTGCGGAAGCAGGAATGGGTGAGTGAAATCAAAATGTTGTGTTACTATGACTGTTTCTGAACGGACTGTTTCAGTTTCTCAAGTTGTGGCATATGTAAACTTTTATCTCTACAGTGCATACAGTTTTTCAGACATGGGAAGTTGGAGAGTGTTATTCTTCTTGTTCAGTTCCTCAGAGGTTTAGAAGGTCTCTCGGATTGTTTTTGTGGTCTCTTATTTGCATTGGATGGTTAAGTTTAAGGTAGAGTTAGACAATTAAGAAGTTGTAGGGATAATCCTCATCATATAACTTTGTGTGCTAGAATTGCCACTAACAAATAACCTTTCTGTGTTAGCTTCTAGCTTTTATTGTGGTCATTGTGAGAATACTTTGCTGATGCTAACCTCACCCTAACATTGTTCTTATCTGGATAACAGGATGAATTGTTTTACACACCCATGCATACAGAGACATGAAAAAAACAGACCAGGCCCAAATTTGTCCTTAGCCATCCTGTGTAAGTGCTTTCTTCTAGAAGATAGAAAGCTTTTCAACTCTGACCTAAAAAATTCACTTCTGAAGAAAGTGTTTAGTTGCTAAAATTGATCTTACCTTGCCTTACCTAAAAAAAAAAAAAGGAAAACGAAAGAGGTACACTGTACTGGGATAATACCCCATCATGAAAGACTCTTTAGCACCTAACAAGTTTCAGTCTGTAAATCTCATAAAGTCCTGCATAATGGGTTTTTTTTGAGGTGGGATTTGCAGGAAGCAGTATGTGGTAAACACTACCAACTCCCTTCAGATTATCATATCTCTTCTGTTACATTGCCTGTGGGAAAACTTACAGAGTCTGAACTAAAAACGTTGAAAAATCTGTTTTTAAAACAGAGGAATAAGAGAATATTTATTTAGTGTCCTATCAGTGCTCTTGGAAATATCAAACCTGTGTGTGATGGGCCTCAGGCCAAGTCAGTAGAAAGGTCTCTGCTAGAAACAGAGGTTTGGGCTTACATTTTAGTCAAAGTTTCCTAACCAAAACTCAAAACTGACTCATGACTCTTGCAATGTTAAGATGAGGTCTTCCAATTACAGGTGGATGGAATTGACCTCAGAGATGCCAGCCATGAACAAGCTGTGGAAGCCATACGGAAGGCAGGCAATCCTGTAGTCTTTATGGTACAGAGCATTATAAGCAGACCAAGGGTAAGCATAAAGAACATGAAAAGAGATGTAATACATAGTAATAGATGAAACAAATGTTCAAGATGGTGGTGTTTGGGAATGGGATATTTAATCCTGAAAGTGCCATCTCAACTATTTTAGGAACAAAGATTTGATTTAAGTATTATTTTCATTTAGAATGAAATCGATTTGGATTTGGAATTACCCTCCAGCACGCCGTCCTCAAACTATTTTGAAAAGCCTCAAGAAAGATAATTTGTTGGGGGGCAGAGTAGGAATCTAACTAAAACCAACTCTTAGAGATTGACAGCGTGTCTGAGGAGCGCATGCAGAAATACAGCACGTGTTAAAAAATTCTTTGGACGTTAATGAAACAACCTAGAAGTACACGGCAGTTTTCCGTCACTAAGCTGCATGGACATTGCAGACAAAAGCTACTGAGCTTTAACACAAGTTGCTTGCATCACTAGAAACTAAACTTCCTCATTGTAGAGTCTGTGTAAGCTGCATGTTTATTTACTAGTTGTCTTATAACTCTTGTTCCCCAGCCAGAGTCTCTTTATAGCCCTTCTTCAGCTTCTGCTCCCTGTGGGCAGAAAACTACTAACCCATTTTATCATCAGTCATCTAAGGTAAAGTTGCATGGAAAAGCTCTATTGAATGTTGATTATTGATACTCAAGCTACTAAAGTAAGGCTTTTGCATTTGCTGTGATGTGAACAGAGTTGCCAGTACTAAATGTTTAGGCCTGTTTGGGATCGAAGTGATGCCATTACTTTATCAGAACTTTTATTGAGAGAATGCTTGTTTTTTTGCTGTATTTGATTGTAGTTCTTTATTCTCTATTTTGAAATTAAGCTTGTTTGTTATTTCTTGATTGTACTAACAAACTCTTGTTTCTCTGTAAGCAGAAACATTGCAAATGCACTTCCTGTACCCATACATTTTGTTGTGATCTTCATAAATGGCATTATGTTTATGATTTTAATCTTTTGAAAGTTGCATTTGTACTTTATAATAAGATTTATAAGGCAATTTCCTGCTTTCATTCATATCCAGTCACCCAAATAGCTAGCTGCCTACATACATGAGCTATAATTATTATGTTACCACTATGTATTTAACCAGGCAGTCAGTTTTAAGTGACCAGTAGCTAATGAGTCCATTTGTTCCCTTTTGTTTTTTCATTCAGGTTTAGTGGTTAGAGAGATCCTGTGTGTACTCTAGAATAGCCCAAATAATGCAAGTGGCCTGTGAAAAGATAGTGATAATTTTGCTAATAAGGAGATACCAATCGAGTGTGTGTTTCATACTGATACTGCTCTCTGTATTTCTGAGTGAGAAACAATGTACGCTGTGATTAGGGTCTCATAGTAGTGTTACAGCTATGTAACACTACTATTATGCTGTATGAACTGCTAGCTAGTTTCTGATAACATCTTGGACACATTGATAAAATTCTGAACAGAAAATAGTTGAAAAAATGAAAAAACAAAAAGAAAAAACTCTGTTACTTTAGGCTTTGATTTGAATTTAAAAAAAAAAAAAGTTAAAGAGAAAATTCCCTTTATTTTAGCATTTCCTTTTCTTGTCCTAGACTGTGCAAGAAAGTATGCTAAATTGAACTGTTCAGGCAAATTCAAATGCTCCATATTTTATCACAGTGGTCAGTCCATATTAATACAGTGCTGTTGCATGGATTAGTATTAGGGCTAGTATTTTAGGAACTATTCTATCCTGACAAAAGAAAAAAGGCAAGATTTTGAATGACTAGCAGATCTTTTGTTTCCTGTTTTACTAGGATTTTTACTGTTGATATACTAAATGTTTGTGATGCTTATTTAAAATTTCAACAAGATACGTTTTAAAATTCTGTTCAGATGACATGTAATTGTTACGCAATAGGATGATTACAGTAACACATTACTTTTCACAAACTTCTCTTCATAAAATTCAAAATCAGATGTGAATCACATGTGCAGAAAATCTTGTTGTATTCTAGGGAAACAGCCTGTTGACTTTGAGTGACTTGACAGTGAAGAAACGTTGGTCATTCCTGGCATTGCTTTCTCACTGCTGAAGATACAGAAGAGCCAAGACATATGTTGTCTTACCAAACTGCGTTACTTTTTTGCAACATAGTATTTGAAAATAAATGTTTAGGGATATATTTATTATCTTCAGGAGCATCTAAAAAAACCAAACACTTTAAGAATGTTTTTAAACAGCATTGTGTATTTGGGTTAAATTACTCTTGATGTAAATGATCCTGGAAGGTTTTCACATTTGTGCCCATACTATTTTCCAGCAGTGTTAAACTTACAGCCCTAAGACTTACAGGTAATTGCCAGATGGATACACCTAGTGTAGGAATTACTTCTAAGTATACACAGTATATTTCCAACAGACTATTGAAATCAGAGCCATTTCCTCCTTATTAAGCAGATTCTAATCTCAAAATAGAATACAAAATAGAGTACAAAAACTGTGTAAGGAATATAAATGGTCAAATTATATTCTTTTATTTGGTCTAAATGTGTAAACTCTTTTTCTGTTAAATAATGATGAGAAAATACCTTGCTTCAGGGGAAGACCAGAGTATTTAGTTTCAATAAAGCATAAATTCAGGCAATTATACATGCATATGCACATATACAAAGTGTTCTGTAAAAGTTAACATTAGATATGAAATGTGCTTAGAGATGCCTAATATTACTAAGCCATCACTTTTACAAAGTAAACGGTGAGTGTGTTGCCACAGAAGTTAAATCAAATTATGAGAATCTGTGGTTTTCAAAATCAAACTAAACTTACTGCATTATTACAGATAATTGTGTTCATCCTAACCCAGAAATCCCCAATTTTTTCAATGAATTAATGTGTAAGAGTGTCTCATATGCTGAGATGCTTGGACAAAATTGTACAAATAGCACAGCACATAAATGCTGTGCAGTTTCACGCTTAATGTACTTTGTGGTCAAGTACAGGTGTGAGGATTAGTGCTTTTCCTCTCTGCTGACAGAAGCACAAGGCAAATACAGTTTTGCCCAACTTCACATATCTCTTGCAAAGTACAGAAAGTGGACCTTATTTGGTTAGCCCAAACAACTAAATCAATAAGGTTTCCTCATGAGTGAAAAGGGTTCATTTAAAATTTTTTTTTGCTTAGTTTCTATTATGCTTGCCTTTTAGAACCCTTCCCTGCCTTTGCCGCAGAACAGTGTTTTCTGTAGGCCAGCTGTCTTCAGCAGCACTAACCCATTTGCTGATTCTTCTCAGTTCAACACTGCTAAGGTTGGATGATTACACACTATCTTTTCACTCACCAAACATCCTTTGTGCTTCTTTCCCATTACTGTCTCTTTCCATTTAAATTCTTTTATACCAGTTTGGGTTAAATGCTATGCTGATGAGCTTGAGAATTCTACATAGTGAATTAAAAAGACACAGACATGCATATACATAGAAAAGTTATGGAGAAGTTAAAAAATATCAGCTCCATTAATCACAACTACTATATCTGATCTATTCAGAGCTACCAAAGGACTAGGTTTTCAGTTATAAGATCAGTCCCTGTGGTATATGTTAAAATACTGACTGAGTATAACTCTCTCATCAGTGTAAGGTGTTTTGCTGCTATGTACTTCTTTTTGGGTTTTTGTGGTTATGACTTTCCAGCTTTGATATCTCTCTTATTTTTGCATGATTAAAAAAAAAAACACTGGCAGCTTTTTTTGATGATACTTCATGAAAACATTTTCCCTCTGCTTCTTGACAATTCTTTTAATCCGCTGTGAACAGGATGCTGATGTGTTTGGAAATACAAAAAAAGTTAGATTGTTTTTTCGGTTTTTTTGTGGCTAGTGCTTATTGCATGTTGTTCACGATGGAACAGTGTTAACTTCTAACACAGTAATTTAAAAAAAAAGCTTAGTCCTAATATGCATGCAATTTTGATTTAATAAAATAATTTCTAGTTGGTTTTACATCTTAGAAGTGATTGTACCCATTATCTGTTTTCCCATGTTGTCAAATATGTCGAATGTGCAACAAACACTTATGATATGGTATGTGGTGTATAATTGCATGTGTGTTTTGAAATCTCTTTTTGTGTTTGTTACAATTCTGAGGAAAGGGAGTAGACATGCATACCTAAATGATGACTTATGTTTTCTATATTTTCAAAAGAATTCCTGAAAAACATTGCACATATTTTAAAAGAAAATCCTATGATCATGCAGTTTCTGCATAATTCCTTCCTTAGCATTGATATAAGAATGGCCTTTTGTCATCTCTGTCCTTTCCTGAACTCAGGGTCATGTACAGTGAGAAACTTTGATGAATCAGGGTCCTTAGTAACTCCTTAAATACCTTTGTCTGTTTATAAATCAAGTTAATAAAATTGCTGCAATTAGTAGAATGAATCCGTAATTGAAAATGAGTTATTGGTTAATAGGACTGTGTGTTGCCAAAGGTGCTGTAACATGTGGATTGCTGTTTTCTGTTACTGTAGGAGGTATCGAATCCAATTAGGGTTACCTTCCGTTGTTCCCCAACTAACCCTTTTGCTCCCACACCATTCAAGGTTTGTCTTAATTCCCATCAGTTGGTCCTACTGTATGTGTGCTGTACGTTTGTACATGGCCTGCGATGTCTTCTGGAGTACTGCTTCTTCCTCTGCCTGTGCCTTCAATTTTTCGAGTTCCAGACTTGCTGCCATTTTCAATATTTGCTTGGCTGCGACCAGAGTGACCCTGGTAGCCGAATGGGTTCAGCAATTGTTGGATGCTTTGCATTTTAAATGAAATACTCTGGTGTTGCACACTGAAAGTATTTCATAAGTTAAAGCCTTTTAGGTTTTTTATGCGTTGCCCGATTCAGGGAGTAAAAGTCTTATGTGTGTGTAGACTGTGGGGACCAGCTTCTGTGTCTGGGTGTTCGAACACGTGAGATTGAGTTCTGGATGCAGGACATGTTCCCCTCCACCCAAATGGCATGGAACACAGTTTTTGCTCTTCTAAAGCAGCTTTGCTTTCACTTTCATTTCAGCATTTCCTTAAACATCAGAAATGCTCAGATTATGTTATATTATTACGCATGTACAATGGTACAGAAAGATGCATTTTTTTGTCAGTCGTACTATGGTGGCTGCAGTTAATGAGTCCTAATCTGTCAGGATGTAGTCCTACATCCACACCTTCCAGATCTTCCAGAGGTCCTTGACACCTACATTTTGTTTCTTTTTTAGGTCATGTTTTCTTTAATTTTACTGTTCTTGGACACTGTCACTTACAAGGAGTACCTCTAAAGTAATATGTTAATTTTGGTTTTAAAACATAGAGACTAAGGTTTGCTGCTCTGGTTTGATCTCACACTTGTATTGAATTTGTGTTGCAAGATGATAGTAGTTGGAGAGGCTATGGGGTGACTTTTGTCATATTTTTTCTCCCCTGTAATATGTTAATTTTGGTTTTAAAACATAGAGACTAAGGTTTGCTGATCTGGTTTGATCTCACACTTGTATTGAATTTGTGTTGCAAGATGATAGTAGTTGGAGAGGCTATGGGGTGACTTTTGTCATATTTTTTCTCCCCTGTCCAGCTGAAGAAGGGAGTGATAGAGCAGCTTCGGTAGGCACCTGGCCTCCAGCCAGGGTCAACCCCCACAATAGTGTATTTCCTCATTTTTTCAGTGTATTATTTAGCTTTAGTAAAACTCTAGGAAGAACTCTGAAAGAACAGTGTTTCTAGAACTACTCTCCGTTTTGCCCCTCCTTGATGTAGAGGTCTATTAGCAATTTTTCTTTTTGTGGACACATGAATATTTGATTGTGAAAAATAATGTTTTAATGTTACTGGATAGTGTTTCTACTCGTCTCTGATTCTGGTAGGTGACAATATCTTTGCTAGAATTTTTTTGCTTCAGTTTAGGGGATGTTAGGTATCATCTTAGGAGGATGACATTGGCTTAGATTTAAAGCATGGTGCAATGTGACTAATGATACAAAAAATCATATAACACTTAAATGCTTTTTTTATAAAATTTATTGGCTTGGATGTCACATTAAAACTTCCCACACTTTTGAGATTTAGTGACTTCATATTTAAGTTTCTGGAACAAGTTTCTGAATGAAAGGAAGCAGAAGCAGAATGAGAGAACTTAAATAGGCATTTGCAATTTCTCATATCTTTGGAGTTACAGAGTGTTGTCATTTTTGTTTAGACATGGGATCTTGCTTAAATTTCAAAGTGACTAAATTGATAACTTCCTAGATTTTTCAACACCTTCAATTTTAAAGCTGGTAAAGTCTTCCAAGGTGTATGTCATTACTTGTTTCACTGTTGCCTCTGATGAAGAGATTACCTGAGTGATTTTCACACCTAAAGACACCATCTGAGATACTGTGTTCAAACTTGCTGACGGAGGTAGTGAGAATTCAAATGTTGAGAACAGGGATGTGAAGCTAGGGCAACACACCTGAAAATGTTAGTGTTGGAAAAAATACTTGGTTTTCATTTAAAATTCTTGTTTATTTCAGTAGCTGATCTGCCAAGTATCAAGGTCTCTTAGGCATTCATAAGCTTCAGAATTATGATATTCAGACAGAAGTTTCTTGCTTGCATGTTTACTCTAAGCAAGGCAAAATTATACAAATTTGACATAGTGAAATTCCTAATCAGAGTCCCTATTCCTCAAGGAAACTGTCTGGAATAGAAGCTTGCAAGACTGTGGGTTTGGGCATTTAACCATTATATTGCAGTAGTCGTGTGTTTATACTTCTTTACTTTTTATGAATATGAATAGAACACATCAAGACCAGAAGCATTTGTCTCTTGTGATTTAATCTGTATCCTCCTTTGTTTGATCTCCTCTGTGCAGCTTATAGGAAACTAGTAAATGAGACTGAAAAGGTCCAGTCACTATGGATTTCTTCAGTTATCATCTGTTTAATTTTGGTTTTTAACTGTCCTTTCAGTTAATATGCCAGGGGTTTTTTCCTGTAGGTATTTTTGAAAGCACACAATTTCTTGTTTCCTTTCTCTTTCCTTGTATTTGACCTCCAACAGATATGATGGGAGGAAATGATATGTGAGGACTTCTAAAAATAAAACTAGTTGTAAGTCCTTTACAAATCTGGCATTAAAACAAAAGCACTTGAGTCTTCATAAGAGGCTTTTTCTGAAACATAAAGCGGCACATAAAACTTTACTGAATTGGGCTTTTACTGTGAGTTGTTTGCTTCCAGATACATTTTGGAGTGATGTTCTCTCCTACCTTGCCTGGTGTTTGTTTCTGTCTTTGATCTCTTCCCGCCTTTCTGTGTGCTGTTATTAATTTAGAGTTTCAGCTGCTTGGTATTGAAACTTTGAATCTATAGTCATTACCATTTTGACATTTTTGTATACTAGTCTGCCCTACAGAGAGTCTGCATCTTCTTAGCCACTGCATTTTTCTTATTCTCCACAGGTATTTGGTCAGTCAGATGTAGAACCAGAAAAGACTTTGCTTTGTAACTTGCCTCTGCCCCCTCCTTCAGCATTTTCAGGAATAAGCTATGATGTTGCACAGTCATCTTCTATCAGAGTCCTAGAAGACGTGGAGAAGGAGGATGAGTTCGGTTACAGCTGGAGTAAGTTTTGCGTTTGTGATAATATTTGAAATACTCAGTGTTAAGCTAGCACTATATAAGACACAGATGTGGGATCATCCAGGTTGAGCTGCTTCTTTCTCATGTGCATCATAGTTTGGGTGTTAAGCATTGCTGTTTTAGTTGTGCTTGGTCAGATGCACATGGTAGAATATAAAACTCATTTCTTCTTCATCATTCACAACCACAATCTTTTTTTTCCTCCATGGTCCAAATTCAATGTAGCACTACTTGAAGAATTTCATTGTACTCCAGGTAACTGATGGCAGTGATTGATGTGATAGTTTCTGTTACCTGAAGGTGTTACTGCAGAGAAGATTTATTTCTTTTGTGTATGAAAAGTTTTTTTTAAGAAGTTACAATGTTTTCTGAAGTTATAAGGAAAACAAGAAGCTAGAAATATTATTATAAATCATCTAAGGCTTAGCTTAAAAGAAGGTGTGGTTTACACTGAAAATTTAATAATCCATTTTAGGCTTCTTCTGTCAGATACTGCCCACTAAGCACTGATCTTGACTCTAGGTGACTTGTGAAACTTTCTAATATAAATCCAACCTCTGTTGCCCACACTTTTACATTTAGAAAAGATTGTGCAGCGCTATGGAAATCTACCAGGGGAGCTACACGTGATTGAGCTGGAAAAAGGAAAGACAGGTCTGGGACTTAGTCTTGCTGGTAACAAAGACCGATCCAGGATGAGTGTCTTTATAGTGGGAATTGATCCAAATGGAGCAGCTGGAAAAGATGGCAGGTTACAGATTGCAGATGAGTTGCTAGAGGTGAGTTTTTGCAGCTTATACTGAAGCCCAGATATACTGACTTCAAATACCAGATTCTTACTGAAATGTATATGTTTTTCAGTGGACTTTGAAATCCCAAATTTATCCAGGTTCATATCACTATGCAAGCAGATTTTTCTTCTGATGTATGCAAAACAGTTGTAGCAGTTTTTTTCCTGATTAGAGTTTGGTGCTAATAATACCAAGTTGTGATTTAGATCCCTGTATGCACCATTCACTTAAGAGCTGGACTTGGTGATCCTTGTGGGTCCCTTCCAACTCAGAAGATTCTGCAATTCTGAATAAAGGTGTGTTGAATAAAAATGTGGGATAACAACAGTTTCTTGAGTTACGGAGACGTATGGAGTGGCAGTGAATTGCAGACCATGAAAAATATTGAAGTCCTCCAGTCCATCCATCTGTCGAGTAGTCCAGACTTTCTAACTACTTCTCTGTTTACTAAAAGTGTGACAACAGCAGAATATTTTTATATTCTGTAACACAGAATGTGGAAATCAAATTGGGGAAACAGGAACAGATGTATTTTTATTATGGACTTCTAACTCGTGATGTATTTGGGTGCTGTTTCTAGTGGAGTGGAGTGACCGAACCACTAAACATGCAACTAACATTTCCAGTACATATGTGAGCATAAACTATACTTCTATATTCCCACAGCCCAGCTGATGATACTTGCAGATGTATTCCCTACTATAGCTTTTACCATTTTTTCTGATAGCAGTAAGTAACGTTAGCATAACAGAAATGCTTAGTGTAACTTCAAAGCTATATGTGGAGGTGTTTGAGGGTGTACTGGGGAGGTGGTACAGAGAGGGAATGGTGAATCTGAACAAAGCTTGTGGGAGACATTGAGAGAGTAAATTATGTAGGCTGGAATTTGCAGCCTAGGAAAGAAATTAAGGGATTTGTGGCACTCTGGACCAAGTGTCATGAAGGGAACTTTGTTGTAGACTTCAGCATCGTGAGACAGTTCTCTTGAAACATCTCTTTTTAAAATCCTGATGTTGAAGAGGTGGAATATTCTGAAAACACATTGAAGCACATCAGTCTGAATCTGCTGTCGTGTGATTTCTTGCTTACTGCCCACACTGTAAACTTGCAGACTAATGCTAAGAAATTTCCTCAACCTCTTCTGAGAGGAAATCTGAGCTTGCTCCCTCTATTCCCAAGTAGCTATCCATCAACTATTGAGGGCCATGTCCCATCTTCCCACTTGGCAACCTGACCATGTATTTTTCACAAGCCTGTGGCAAACACTGCAGGGAGTGCTGAATTTGGATTGTCAACTCCAGTGTTAATGACAGGGCTCAGTATCCCTGTAACCAGCCATGTCTGGTGGATACACCCTGCATACACTGTTGTGCTCAATCCTCAGTACAGTGTCTTGCAGCTGTTGCTTACTAGTTGCTGTGTCTCTGCTTCTATTAGTGCTACCTGTGTGCATTGTATTACTTTCCCTTTGTGTAGGTCCACATTGTCATTTTTCAATCATTTCTCTTTTCTTGAGTGAACTTCAGCACCATAGTTCTCCATTTTCAAGAAAAAATGCAACTAATAAAATGCAGGCAAGTAATGGCCTTAGTCTGCAAATTTTCATTGATAGCTCCTCTCCTATCTGAATCATAGGTGCTTCAAAGTGTTATAGTGAGTCTACTCTGCCAAATTGAAAAAAAGATCGCTAGTTCACATCTTCAGATAGTAAGTGTGGAATCATAGAATGGCTTGGGTTGAAAAGGACCTTAAGGATCATCTACTCCCAAGTCACCCTCAATGGCCTGCATTGCCAACCACCAGATCAAGTTGCTCAGCTCCTGTTCAGTCTGGTCTTGAACGCTTCCCGGAATGGAGCATTCACAGCTTCTCTGGGCAACCTGTTCCAGTGCCTCACTATCCTCTGGATAAAGAATTTTTTCCTGACATCTAATCTAAAACTTTCCTCTTTCAGTTTAAAACCATTGTCCCTTGTCATATCCCTATCATGGCACATAAAAAGTTACTCTTCCTCTTTTTTGTAAGCCCCCTTTAAGTTCTGGAAGGCTACAATGATGTCTCCCCAGAGCTTTCTCTTCTCCAGGCTAAACAACCACAACTCTCTGAGCCTGTCTTCACAGGAGAGGTGCTCCAGCCCTCTGGTCATATTCATGACTCTCCTATGGAGCTGCTCTGACAGATCCACATCTTTCTTGTACTGAGAACTCCATAACTGGATGCAGTACTTGAGGTAGGGTCTCATGTGGGCAGAGAGTGCACTCAATCCCTTCATCTGTTTCATTGATAAAGATATTAAAGAGCACCGGTCCCAGGACAGAGCCCTGACTTGTCACTAGCCTTCACCTGGACACAGAGCCATTGACCACATCTCTATGGCTACCTCCATCCAGCCAGTTCCTCATCCCCCAAATAGTCCATCCTTCAAATCTGTCCCTCTCTTAATTTCAAGATAAGGATATAGTAGTGTGGGGCTTTGTTGAAAGCCTTACAGAGGCTTAAGTAGATGACATTGGTTAGTCTTCCGTTCCTAGCCATTGCTGTCACTCTGTCAGAGAAGGACACCAGATTGGTTAGTCACCTTCTTGACTTTTATGTGCCTTAACATTGCTTTCATGGGGATCTGCTCCATTATGTTCCCAGGTACAGAGATGGAGCTCAATGGTCTCTGGTTGCCTAGGTCTTCCTTTCTCCACTTTCAAGAAATGAGAGTAATGTTTTCTTTGTTCCAGTCACTGGGGACTTTACCTGACATCCCTGACTTCTTAAGTAGGATGTAGAGTGCCTTGGCAACTGCATCAGCCAAGTCCTTCAGGACCCCGGGATCCAGGTCATCAAGCTCCATTGACATGTGCCTGTTCATTTTCATGAAGTGGTGTCAAACTTGCTTTTTGCTTACAGTGGGAGAGACTTTGCTTCCCCCATTCCCCACCTAGAGGTTCAGTAACTTGAGAGATGTGGGAAGCCAGACTGTCATTGAAGACTGAGGTGAAGAATTTCTGCGTTCCTCACCCTTCTCCATATCCATTACCACCAGCTGTCCCTTCTTGTTTGTCAGGGAGGTACACTCTCCTTGCGCTTTCTTTTCTGACCCCCCTATACATATAGAATCCCTTCTGATAAGTGTTCACATCCCTTGCCAAAGCCCCTTTCATCTGTGCCTTAGCTTTCCTAAACCCATCTTTACACACATCCAAACCCATCCCTGTATTCTTCCCAGATCATTCGTGCCTAGTTCCCTTGGCTGTGCATTTCCTTCTGACTCCTCAGCTTGAGAAGCAGATCCTTGTTCAGCCATGCTGGTTTCCAGCCTGCCTTGCTTGATTTCTTACACATGGGGATGGATTATCCTCAAAAAGTTGCCAGCTCTTGTGAGTTCCTCTGTCCCTAAGGACAGTTGCTGAGGAGATCTCATCCGCTAATTCTTTAAACAGCTGGAAGTTCATTATTGTAAAGATCAGGGTCTCTTCCGAATCTGCTCTTTTTCAAGCCCATGTTCCTTGAGATGAGTGATTTAATCAGGGCATGGTTGCCACAGCCAACGCTGCCTCCAGTCTTAATCTCTCTAACGAGCTTGTCTGCACTGGTGAGCACCAGCTCCAGTAGCACTGCTTCTCTGGTTGGTCTGTCCAATACCTGGGCCAGGAAGTTGTCCTCAATGCACTCCAGGAGTCTTCTGGATTGCTTGCAGTCAGCTGTACCACTTTCCCAGCAGACACTGAAATCCCTCATCAGGGTGAGAGCCTGTGAGCGTGATGATTCCTGTAACTGAAACCAGAAGCCTTGTCACCAGTCTGTCTGTGATCAGGCAGCCTGTGGTGGACCCCAGCCACAAAGTGTCCCTTGCTGAAGCTGTCCCTCATTTTTACCCACAGGCACTTGAGCTGTTTGTGGCCATTTCTCAGAAGCAGCTGGTCACAATCTAGCAATTCTTTAACACAGAGCACAACACATCTGCCCCTCCTTCCCAGCCTCTTTTCTGAGAAGGTTGGACCTCTTGATTGAAGTGTTCCAGTTATGTGATTCATCCCACCGTATTTCTATGACAGGAAGAAGTTTATAGGCTTTGAATTGCCCCATTCTGGTGCAATTGAGGAGCTGGTTTCCAGTTCCTCTTGCTGATGCCTTTTTTTGATCTTGGGAATGAAAAACCAGACACGCTAGAAGGGTTGGGGGTTAATTATCTCAGTATTTTAATAGGAATTCCATCCAGTGCACCACTTCGCCGAGGTGAAAGGCATTGCGGTGCCCACCATGCATGCATGCCCGTTCCCCCCCCACCATTGATTGGTATACATTTTATAGACCTAATACATCAGCATATCTACCAAAGTGGCCCAATAAGGGGCTTGGATGATCTGATTTCTACTTTACAGAACACATTCTACTGCAGGAGCCATGGCTCCTCAAGATAGTAGGATGTTTTGTCTCCTAACTCTACAAAACCTTGGAACTATGCTGAATTATCAGACTTAACAAAGTACAAGTATGCATGCTAATACTTGTGGATACACAGAACTGTGTAAAAGGTACGAAAAGAAGTAGCAAAAAATCCTTTAGGCATCATTGCTTGTTACCCTTGTTGCCCATATTGGTATAGAGGCACTTAAGCTGTGTTATCAACCTCTTCACCTTTTGAGAAGAACCCTCCTTAGTTCATTTGGGATAATTTACAGGTATTTCCCTGCTGCTTCCTGAAGCGTTGGTGTTTCCTGGTTCCTCTCTGATACAGAAGTACATCCCCTTCCCTCTTCCTCATCAAATCTAGTTTAAAACTCTGCCAAATGTGCCAGTGTTCCGACTTCTGTGTATAAAGTGCCTGGCTCAGGGATTCGAAGTTTCAATAGATTCAATAAATAATAGCAATCTTGTTGCAGGATATAAGCAATTTATTTATTTGTTATGGTTAGAATTTCCCATGGCCTTTCTTAATTATCTCATCAGTCATTAAGTGATCAGTGGCAAGTGAAAATAGATTATGTACCAAGTCAACCCAATATAACTCAGAGAATGGCATTTTTAGCACTGTGACAGTGTTAGTCTGAAGTCAAACTGTAGTGAATATTTTTACTCGAAGGAGGGAATGAAAGCAGGATGTAGCATAACTTATTTTTATACAGTTGCTGTTTATCCAGTGATACACATTTTTTTAAGGCTTAAAAATTAGTTTAAGGAATTAAAATATTTTGATAAATAATTGCTACCTTTCCTTATCTAGATAAATGGCCAGATCCTTTATGGAAGGACACATCAGAATGCTTCCTCAATAATCAAATGCGCACCATCTAAAGTGAGAGTAATATTTATCAGGTAAGTTCTGGTTAAAGGTTTGTCTGAGAAGGCTTATTTTTTAATGTGCTCAAGTTTCATGAAGTGTTTGTTATTTTTAATTTTGGTAACGTAGATGTGGTTTTGAATACCGTCTTACTAGTTGTTAAATATGTCTTGGAATTTTCTGGTTTGATATTTGTATTGTGAGTGCCAGAAATAAAAAAACAGACTTAAACTTGTCCCAAGAAATATACCTTCTTAGTACATTCTTTAACTGAATATATTGCAGAAACAAAGATGCAGTAAATCAGATGGCTGTTTGCCCTGCGAAGTCAGTGGAGGCTTCACATTGTACTTTAGGGACACTTCAACATCAAGAGGTAAAGTAAATATTTGTTTTTCTTATTTGACCAAAATACTAACATTTTTCTGGGTAGAGGAGGACCCTGTCTGCTTAGGAAATGCAGTAAAAGAGAAAGAAGCCAAATAGAAAAACAAATGAGATTTTAGTAAAGTTGCTAAATTTAATACAGCTGTGATCAATTTTGTTTCGTTTTATATCTTCCATACTATGAAGTAAGTCTAGCATTCCCATCAATAGGATTTTAGAAGTTTAAGTGAAACTAGAAAATGAGCAGACTCACTTTAAGTGTTTGTGCACTACTTTATTTTGATGCAAAATGTTGGATATGGTTGCTTACAGTTGCATTTTCTTTTTCTCTTAGATTGATGTCAGTGTTGCAAGCCCGAGTGCATTTTCTGACTTGAGTTCATGTAAAAACATTCAGTATGTAGAACTTCCTAAGGTATGTACTGAAAATGGAATTTACGTCAGTCACATTTTTAGTAGCCATTCAATTTTGTAATGCAGTCCCTCTTATGGCAAACATACTGTCTCTTAGTTACAAGAAATCAGAAAAGACATTTCTAGAGATCTTCTCTTCCTGTTTGGGAATGGACCGCAAAGTTTTCCTGACAGAAGGACTGTTTTTGATTTGCGAATTGCTTTGTGTCTCTGGAAGAAGTATTCTCTTGTTCTGTTTGCAGAACTTCTGATAAGCATCTATTGATGGTTCCTCAGGTAAAATCAATGCCCTAATAGTTCAAAGTAACAACTGAATGACAACTGACCTTGTAAATTTCAAAGGAGTGATTTTAAATTTAGAAGTCTTTCAGATTTATCTTGGTAGTCAGTGTACTGGTTGTAAGTTGGCCAAATCTATTGCAGAAATAAATTCGTTTAAAACAAAAATATTGGTGCATTGTGAAACCCCAAACTTGATATGTCAGCAGGCTTCACTGATCTTTAATGAATATATTCTTAACATATTGATATCACAATAATTAACCATTTGCATTTTTCTGTTTGCCCCAGGATCAAGGAGGCTTTGGAATTGCCATTAGTGAAGAAGACACAACAAATGGAGTAGTTATTAAAAGCTTAACAGATCATGGTGCAGCTGCAAAGGTGTGAGAAGGTTTAAAATCTGATTAGGAAATGAAGAATGCTTTATGGGATGGCATCCATAGTTCATATTTTTTATTTTATGTTTTTCCAGGATGGACGTATCAAAGTTGGAGATGTGATTCTGGCAGTGGATGATGAAATTGTTGTGGGATATCCTGTAGAAAAGGTGCTTCTGAAGTGTCAGGAATGTTGCAGAAAGCACACTGCTTAATGTAGGAGGTGATTGTGTCTTAAACTAGTGAGGTTCTCATGACTATACACTCTTACTTAATTTTCAAAGCTGGCAAAAAAAACAAAGATCTGCTGGCACTATCTGGATAGGGAAACTACTGCAAAATAAGCTAAAGCCTAAATTTACAGTTCAGCTGTTATTTTACATTAATGCCCTACATGAATCCTCCTATCTCTGCTTCAGATGTGATATTATTTTCCCTGTGGTTCAGACCTGATGATTGAGAGACACTTAGTAGTGCGATAAAAGCCATGAACTATTGCTCAATAATGACTCTGCATAGCTAGTCCACTTTAAAGTATTAGAACCAGTAAAACTAATATGTGCAAATTTACATGAGTGAGTTGTATCAGTGGTAAATCAAGTCTTAAACTGTGCTTATCCATGGGAACTATCTGTAGTAACAGCCTCATTATATTCCAAGCATAGTATTTCAACCCTTTGGAGAAACGTATCTCCATTCCTAAATAACAAGATTTATTTCTAGCTTCTAGCTCTGCAAACTCAATTTGGGTTCTGTAGTAAATCAAGGAGGCCTTTTTTCTAGCACCTGCCTTGCTACCAAGAAAAGTGATTTGTGAGTAGATTACTTTCTGTTTGTTAAAGGGCAATTAGGAGAGCATCAATCTTACTCTTTGATGTACTGCTATCTCTGAGGCAGTAAATAAGTAAGAAATACTAGGGTTGCCTGTAAGGAGGTAGGGGTAGGTAAGCTTTGTAAGAGCAGAGATTGAGTAAGTAATTTCTGAAAATAGCTCTACTGAAATGTAAAGTCTCAAGAGGATTTGGTGTCTTCTTTGTAAGATGGCAATTGATTTTGAAGAGTTTTTAGTATCTCTTTGAACTAGATGTTGTGTTACACCCTGGTGTTGTTCTCTCCCTTCCATAGTTCAGGTAATATTTTCAGATATTTCTTCCAGAATGGCAGTAGCACATTGCATTAGTTCAGTAGATATTTTGTCATTGACTTCTGTGAGATCAGAATTGGGCTCCACCCAGCATTAAAAGGCAATACTTTTGTTTTTCTGATAATTGCTATAAATATAGTATTTTGTCTAGAGAAGTAATTGAAATACTGCAGCGTTCTCATCTGGTATAATTTGGCAATGTTGCTCGGAAAAAAGTTTCTTAGAAAAAATGTCAATATTTGTCTTTGTTCCTTAACGAGAAAACGTGCACGATTGTGGCTAGTAGCTCCAGTGTGTGGAACTGCTGTTGTGCTTTAAGTTTGGTTTGCGACCGAACAATCCAGGTACATATTTCATAGGCTTTTGTCTTTATCATTCAGTTTATTAGTCTCCTGAAGACATCCAAATCTGTGGTGAGGCTTACAATCAACCCAGCAGAGACAGATAACCTGACTGTAGCACCAGTCCTTTCCAGCACTGTCTCAGCAGAGAAGAGGAATATGCAACCACCAGCAGCTGTCCCCACTTCCAGCTCACCAGAACCAGAAGCAGTCAAAAGTAATGTTTTCCTTGTGTGTCTGTCTTCACTGGGGTTGTAACATAAAAACAAAGACCCAATTTGTAAGTTTTCCGTTTTTCCATGCACTCAGCTGTTTTCTGCATTTTCTAATATTTCCAGATTACTTATTCATATAAATAAAGTATTATGCCACCGTACTGAAGACCTACCTCTTGCCTTCCTGTTGTAGAGGCAAGAGGATGAAAGGATTTTCTCCTCCATCTCAAACATGCAGCAGGTGTCTCTGTCATGGTTATCTGGAACTAAGTGAACGGCATTCCTTTAAATGAGGGAGAAAAATCATGCCATTTTTCATAGAAGGAGGGGATTGATGAGACTGTCTTGCCATTTATGAGTAGCCGTGTTTGATTCTTCTCCTTCAGAGTGGAGAGTCAAGATATTTCTGGTGGTTGATGGTTATTGGTTAAGCAACACACTTCTAAGTTAATTACTCAAGTAATGCACACATCATATAGATGTTTCAATTAGGTGCTGTCCTAAATAGAATATGTTGTGTACAATACCTTCTTTGTCTGTCCAGACTATAATCCAGGTACTTGATGGCACAAAAACAGGACACCTGCAAATAAAACTACAGGATAGTACTTGTGTGAGGAGGAGGGAGAATTGGAAACATCATTCTCTGTGGATCAGCTGTTCAGCTATTACTGTGCAGCTGTCACTGAACTCTGAAAAATGCTGTTTTCAGGTCACTGTTCTAATACCAAACCCTATTACTATAACCGGGATATTTCATTGTTGTTTTAGACACAAGCAGGTCTTCAACTCCGGCCATGTTAACATCCGACCCAGCTACTTGTCCGATCATTCCTGGATGTGAAACAACCATTGATATCTCCAAAGGGCGGACTGGTCTTGGTCTGAGCATTGTTGGAGGAGCAGACACTTTACTGGTTGGTTGGAAAAATATGTGTGTCACTCAAGTGAAATAACAGTAATGAAATTAAAGTCTGATAGAAGATATTTTTTGTCATTTGTTTCTAGAGCATTTATAGAAAGATGCAAAAGAGACAAAAATAATAAAGCCCTTTCTAAAATTAAAAGTATAAATGAGCTTCTTAAATAATTTGGTAATTTATTCATCATGCATCTGAATTCCATTCCATCTAACTTGTCCTTGATGAATTAAAGTAGCAATTTTCAGTTACTTTTGGTTCAAAATGGCTCCTGTTCTTTCAACATGCAATTTTGTTGTTGTTTTTGTTGTTGACAGGGAGCAATCATTATCCATGAGGTATATGAAGAAGGAGCAGCATCTAAAGATGGAAGACTATGGGCTGGCGATCAGATACTAGAGGTATGGTGATTTCCTTGGTTGCTTTTGTTTTCATTTCTGTCTAGGCCTGTTATATTTCTCTGTTGGAAGGTGCTGCACAATTTACCATTGTACGCTTTCATTGTAGGTGAATGGAATTGACCTCAGGAATGCCACACATGATGAAGCCATTAATGTCCTCCGACAGACTCCCCAAAAAGTTCGTCTGACTGTGTACAGAGATGAAGCTCAATACAAGGAGGAAGACATGTATGATGTGCTGAATATAGAGCTCCAGAAGAAGCCTGGTAAAGGCCTTGGTCTGAGTATTGTTGGGAAAAGGTATGTAATGTACCTGGAGATTCAGTGTCTGGAACTTCTTATC
Organism: Orthonyx spaldingii; assembly: GCA_013397795.1. NCBI lineage: Eukaryota > Metazoa > Chordata > Aves > Passeriformes > Orthonychidae > Orthonyx > Orthonyx spaldingii. The sequence goes on from VZTJ01003513.1 coordinate 568,388, forward strand.
ATGTTTCTTTTGTGGTCTGGTGCTCAGGTCCTGTGGGCTTGAAGGCCATACATCTTATTTTTGTGCCTAAGCTAACCAGATTTTCCTAGAGGAACTGAGCCAGTGTTACTTAACCGAAAAGTGAGACAATGTTTATTGTGTTTCCAATAGCAAGCCGTAAAAATGACTATAAACAGTACTGTAATGTAAAAACCTATGTGTGTATTTGCAGAAATGACACAGGTGTGTTTGTGTCAGACATTGTCAAAGGAGGAATAGCAGATACAGATGGAAGATTGATGCAAGGAGACCAGATATTGACAGTGAATGGAGAAGATGTCCGAAATGCTAACCAGGAGGCTGTTGCAGCTTTGCTGAAGGTATTGGGAAAAGAGAAGATGGATAAGATGAAAAACTGAGATCCACATTTTTTCGAAAGCTTTAACTTTATTCATACTGAGAACAGACTGTTACTTGGATGTCAATGAGATGAGTTGTGGATCCAAATTTAAGCTTCCTGAAATCTAGATCATTCAGATTTTGATACTTTGCCTGATAAAACTGGCAACAGTGGTAGTGCAGAAAGCCATATGTTTACAGGACTTATAGAAGACCTTTATAGAATACCATTACCTAGAATAACTAAAAACACGGTATTTTGTTGAACAAACTGATAACTGACTGTCTCACATTTTCAGAAAGATACGCAGAACTGACTTTAAATGATGGAGAATTCAGCAGAGTAGTTGTGCCAAAAGTGACTGCTTTCTCTTTACAAGGGCCTGTAGTAGTAAGACAAGAGGGAATGGTTTTAAGTTAAAAGAGTAAGTTTAGATTAGCTGTTAGGCAGAAATTCTTTAATGTGAGGATTGTGAGGCAATGGAATAGGTTGCCCAGAGAAGGTGTGGATTCCCCATCCCTGGAAGTGTTCAAAGCCAGATTGGATGGGGCTCTGAGTAACCTGATCTACTAGGAGATGTTAATCTTCTTTTTTTTATTATTATATATGTTTTGTGCCACCTTGCATGCATTAAATACTACAGTGCATTTTTCAATGACCAAGCATTTGGTATAAGGAACTGCTTTCTCAGAGTTTAGTGAAGTAACTACCTGCAGCTCTTGGAGCCAGTGTTTGTGTTCTTGATAAATTTTTTGTTTCTGATATCCTTCCACTGTTTTTAAATCAGAATGAAGTCAGATATGTGATGTTTCCTGTAGTCTGGCAGGAAGTCCAGGTCAGCCAGCTTGTCTATTTTTCAATCCAGAGTTCTGAGATACACTGCATGGTAAGGATTCCACTGAGTCAGCATTTTCCATGAAAAACCGTTTCACTGGAAAAAACCAGATGCTAATTATAGCCGTCTCTTGGATAAATAAGCACATGGTCATGCTTCTTAACATGCACATTCAAAGGTATATTGTTCCAGATCTTGAACAGGTCCTTGAGGTTTTGGATTTATTGGGAAGGAGGGGCCTTAGGAGAGAGCAGTGGTCAGCAAGTGCCCATTAGTGAAAATGCCAGAACAAGGTTTATGTTGTGACAGTGAACTTGTTAGTATATTCTTCTTTGGTTATAATACTTTTCCATTCTTACATGATAGTTTTTTAATTTTATTTAAGAACACAGCATTTCTTCATATGCTGTACCTTTACCTCTCCTCCGAAGAAAAAGACCATTTCATGTGGGAAGCTTCTTTCATTTTGACAAGCATTTTAGAGTATCTAATTGAAGATGCTTAGTTCCCACTACCATTCTTATATTCAAGTCTTAAGTACTTCATCATTGCTCAGTAATACTTGTACTTAATTATCATAGTCCTGAGAAATGAGGCTTTTAAAATACCTTAGATGGGTTATTGTTAATAATTGCTTTGTTCGCATAGTGTAAGTGGAATAAAGCATGGTCACTCACATGTAAGCAGTCACCATTTCCCGTTGAGGTATCCATTCAGTTTTTATTCATGATCTAGGATCTCAGAGTGAATTGTCTTGAACTGCCTAAAATGTATTTTGCTAGACAATTATTTTATAATCTTTGGAAAATCCCAGTGTATTTTAAGTAGAATGAGAAGAATCGAATGTGTCATCAGTCTGAGAATTCTGTCTGTTCTATCAGTGTTTCTTTTGAAGTATCCCCTAAAGTAAGTGAAAAGACTATCAGCTTTTCCCCTCGCCAGACTTAATGGATCTATCAAATGGAAGAATTTAGGAAGAGGAAGGTGTAATAAAACTAAATGGGAATTGATTTATTCACAAGTTCCATTGGGAAGTACTACTGCCTACTTTCACACATTATAATTTTAAAATCTCATTTTTGGGTTTGCATATTTGTGAGGATGTGGTAATTTTAGGTACATACCTCCTTAGTTTTCCATTTTGAATAAGATTTGTCCATATGATTTAATACAACTAAATTCACACGAGCAAAGAAGAGTCGTTTTGCTTGTGCTTTGATCAAGTCTTTTCCAGAACATAGAGAAGTCAACATTATTTATAAAATATAAAGCAATTTAGTAATAAATCTTTTTTAGTGTCACCCTTAAGAGAATAGCAACAGGATATGAGGTATTGAAACCTTGTTTGAATGGATATGTCTGGTTGGCTTTGATATATTGGCCTATCACTGTGAATTTTTCTGACAAATGCATGAATCTCTCTTAGGATAATAAAGTTAAAACATGATAAATAAAGGCAACCTCATGTGTTATTAAGTTCTTTGAATGCAGAAGTCTATACTGACAACCTCCCAGTGAAAGAAAAAAACCCAAAATAGCTATAAAACTGAAATTTCTGTATTAATATATTGCCGATTGATGTCTTCTTTTGACATTACATGTATTATGTTTAAAGTCTAATTTTCTTAGTCTTGTTTGTGATAATAGCTTCTCTGTTTTTTCAAAATAATGTCTTGACTTTTAAATATTTAATTGCAGGGTGAATTTTCTCCTGAGACATGCGTATTATGCAGACATGTGAATACTCAATAGTGTAATTAAAATCTAAAGGGACTTTTCAATGTGCAGTCAGTCCATATCACCCAGCTTATTGCTGGGAGTCAGATATGCAGAAAGTTCACTTAAACTACAGATGTTTAGGAAATTTTCTGCCCGAAATTTCTTTAGTTATGTTGGTGTCTATCTAGAGTAACAGATAATTTCAAAAATTTGAGAAAAATTAGTAACTTCCAAAAATTAGTAACTTCCAGTTTAATGACCATGTTCTGAGTCAAGTCAAGAGAAACAATGATTAAGACTTCAAGGTGCTACACTGTTTTAGTTTTTATTGTGAAAATTGTATGTTGACATTGCAATTCAGAAGCTACTCCTTATTAAGTACAATGTAATAGAATTAGTCTCCTTGTGTGGTTTTCATGTCTGCATTGTAATACTGGTTAATGCAGTATAAAAAAGTATCCTGCTTAATATCGAGTATCATGGTGTACTTTGTGTGTCTCTGGTCCTGCCATGAACTCTCTCTGCAAAGTGCTCATTTAAGGGTTGCAAGTCCATCATACTTCCCTCTGTCCATATTTTTTTCCTTCTTCCACTTTCTAGAAAGTCACTTAAATTTTGTAGGTTTTAGTCTTGTAGACAGAAGATATGTGTTACAAGTGACTGTTTCTTTAGTGTTCCTTAGGTACAGTAAGATTAGAGGTTGGAAGAATAAAAGCTGGGCCATTTCACTCTGAGAGGAGAACATCCGAGAGCAGCCAGGTATGTAACTATAAAACTGGTTTAGTTTAGGACAAATAATGTTAAATAATGAAAGCAAATAGAAAAATTGGTTTTATGATGACAATTATTTTTCACATACCTGATCCAAGATGGAGAAATTTTGCAGCTTTTCAGTAGCCATTTTAAATGTTCACTTTAGCATATTGTATCTGTTATAGACAGGATCCAGCCAAAAATATAATCCAGAAATGACTTTGCTACAGGCTCCAGCCTGGAAGCATAGAGTACTCCAATTCTCATCAATACCAGAAGAAGTTAGAGTCAACTTTAAACCTCTCTTACTTTCAGAGTGGTTGGATGCAGTGGAGTATTGTTTCAGTAAGCTTAGGGAATTTCTCCATTCCTTGCATGTTCTTAGTGTAATCTTGGCTGCCAGAAGCAGAAAACTTGTGCCGTTTCCATCAGACTTCTCTTATTTTTTTTATTGTTGGTCTGATGATGGATTGTTATAACCTCACATCAGTTTCTGCATTTGAAAGCATTTTGCATGATGTAGCAGCTCACACTGTGATTCTTTCCCGTAGGAGCTACGGTTCTGAGAGCAAATTACCTTAATAACTTTCTCTGGTTGTGAACTGGGGATGAAAATTATCACGTATTAAGTATAAATAGTTTTAAGACATAATTAAACTGTTTCAAGTGAACAGGTTAAGACTAGATAAGACTGAAATGTTAGGCTCTCTTCAAAATTAATATTGCTAAACAACATGAAAACATGCAGGCTCTGGCTGTATATTCTAAGATGAAGCTCACAATTTTGGGTGTTTTGAAGAGTGTGTCAGACTCAGTGAACTAGTCTCACTGGGAACCATGTTGTTCCTTTTCTTGCCCTGCAAGTGTAGTGAAAATCTTTCTGGAAATTGTGCAGGTGAAGCTGAGTGGAGAGCCTAATCTTAGTTGTAGCTGATGAAGTAGGTGAACATTTGAGCCCACATGAGGATGTACTGAGATGTCTTTTGTATTCTGTCCTTACTGTGGTACTTGTGGCTAACTTGCATTAGAAGATCTGTGTAAGAAGAGATCTTGCTAGAAGGAGCAAGATCCAGGGCCTTCTTGGGCCCTCAGAAGAAGCACTTCAAAACTTTGCATGGGGTTGTAGGCATGCAGTCTCTGTTAGTCTAATGATGTTTCAAAAAAGAGCCATCTAGAGTGACCGAAAAATATATGGAGTTCTCTAACTCAGTTTTAACTGGCTACAGAAAAAATAAAATACTGCAGAAAATACACTGAATACAGTGAGTTACAGTTTTACTTCTAGTAGCTGTGTTGGTGAAGCTCCTCTAATCCCACTCTAACACTGTGTCTAGGTCAGTGAAGGAAGTGGCAGTCTCTCATCATTCAGTATCCCAGTTTCTGGATCCAGTGCACATGAAGTCTTTGAAAGTGGCCTAAAGAAGAATACCAGTAAGTTGGAGGGTTTTTTGGTGCTTTCAGTATTTTATACATGTGAACTGGTAGCTGAGATCTTTCTGTTAAAATGTTACAACTATGTGATGTAGGCCTCAGTGGTTCCTTAGTCAGTAAAACACTGGAAGTGGTTACTGCTGAGTATATCATATATATCTTGTAACAGCTTTTTATAAAAGAAATTAGCAACTTCTTATGTCAGTGGTTTAGATATTGATCTAAGTTGAGCCATAATTTTCTATTTAATCTAAATACATGGTATGACAAGCTGTCTCATTCATTCTCACTCATGGAATAGCTGTCTCATGCTTAAATTTAGAATAAAGTTACTTCTGATCAAAGTATTGCTAAAAAATAATCGTTTTTTTTTCTATTCTATTTGAGCATGTTTAGCAGTCTTATTCCTAAAGTTACTTAAACGGTTGATTCTTTCACCTATTCTAAAAGTATTTCAATCAGATTAATGTAATGACACTATCTAAATCAGATTAAAGTGTATATAACAAACAAGCAGAAAGCTAGAATCCTCATAGTGATTTGAATAACTTTATTAGAAAAGTTTTCTAGGAATGCTAGTTTAACTTTTTTTTTTAATTTATTTTAATTCATTTGACAGCAGCTTCTGAAATACAGGGACTAAGAACAGTTGAAATAAAAAAGGTAAGTTGCAGCATGCAGTGACATTTATCAGGAACAGGTTTTGTAGATGTTGTCAATAGGTATCTTTACAGAATGGAAGAAGTCTAGGCCTGTTCATTGTTTTGGGAAAGGAACAGGAAATTAATTTGTCTGTCTTTTCAGTTCAGGACTTGTGCGATCTCCACTGCCTGTATTTTTATGTAAAATAGTGTGACTTATGCTATCATGTTGTATGAGCTGTCTTGAAAGCTAAAGAAGGAAGAGATACTGGGACCTAATTTTATTGTTACTAGATTGAGTTAAATGCAGACTCTATTTTGGTAAAGTCAGGGGAATTGTACCAAATTTGGAAGGCTGTTTTTTGGTATTTGATATTTTTCTTCACACATATTTTTAATGAGTAGGTTTTTGCATGACAGCTGCCAGGTTTTCAAGTGTGAAATTCAGTCACCTTCATTTTGCATGTGAGCTTAGTCACAGACTGCTTCTTACTTTTCAAAATATTTATATTTATTTGTGTTTACTGGGCATCCAGTTCACTTTATTACACGGATTGTATTCAGCCATTCTCTTTCTACAATAGAATCTGCAAATACCAGTTTCCAATAGCAGTTTTTACAGTGAGGTATTTGGGTGTGTTGCAGTGGTAAACAGCTGGTTTTGTTCTTCAGCATTTGGGCACTAGGGGGAGCATAAAGATTAATTCTAGTCTTCAGGAGATTCATGATAGAATATTTATATAGACAGTACTAAGGACAGCAATCCCATCTCATTGGTTTTCCTTGCTCAGACCTCTGTGCTGACATTAAGAATCAGGTGCTGAATTCTATAAGTATTTAGTTTGGTTAAGATATAACCCACAACTAAATCAGCAAATTTTCACCTACCACTGAGAAGAGGAAATATCCATTCTGGTCTCTCTGCTTTCTTGAAGTGATGCAAAGCATATAAGCTTAAAAACTGGCTTGACACAGGAATTCTGATTTTCATAAAATAGGGGGTTTAGTGATCTTTTGAGGTAAGCCCACAATTCCCTGTGATTTTCTTTCCAGAAAAATCTAATCTTTTTTTTCATTACTGTAACAGAGCCCTGCAGATTCGCTGGGAGTGAGCATTGCTGGAGGTATAGGAAGTCCTCTTGGAGATGTTCCTATATTTATTGCCATGATGCACCCGAACGGAGTTGCAGCTCAGACTCAGAAATTAAGAGTAAGTTAATTGTTAAGAAGGCTGTAAAGACTGCTTGGGTGGTGCACCACAATTGCTCTAGGCAGGCAGTGAATCAGCAGTTCAGTGATACAGTCATAAGTGCTTCTGGCTGTGCAAAGAATTCTTGCTGTTTGGATTGATGAAATGGTAACTTACATCAGTAGCATAGGAAAGTGTACTTGCTGGCATGTGCTAACTTAAGTAAGGAGGTCCTAAAGCAATCTTGGACTGCAAAGTTAGTCAGCTTGTGAAAATTAAAAGCATAGAAAGCGGTTCAGAAGGATGCATTCTGTAAACAAGTGTTACTGCTGAGTGTGGTGGTCATTCACGCAAATGTAGGTGTGCAGTCTGTTTTATCGCTGATGTTTCCTATGCTTAGGATAGAGAGAGTACTTCTTAGGTTCTGCATTAGAGTGGGAGATTTTATCCGATACTGTCCTTAAACGTGTACTGTATCCAATGTACATCAAATGTGGTCAAATTTGACTCAGGTTTCTTGGTAAATGGACAGTGTTTTTTCAAGATGAAGTCAAACAGAATCTCTGATGATAATTTGCTAGTTCAGTCTATCTGTCTTCAGGTGACATGCAAAATACATCTCTGTTTTTTAACATGTTGTGTCTTTGTAGAGTTTTAGGATCAGTTCTGTAAAGCATCATTACTTTTTACACTGAGTTCACTAAACTGGTGTAATTTGCTAATTCTGATATCGAATTGTCTACCTTTGTACTGAGTCATTTTGTAGTTCAAAGATTACTTGCCTTCAAGAGGAAATTTACTGTGAATTTGCAGTTGCTTCTTTCTTTCTTCGTATCCTAATATCACTGATAAAATCTAGCTATATGCAAATACACAGATCTCCTATTGTTGAAAGTGACAGATAAATCTATGTAACTAAGTTAGATTTTCTACATTTTCTTCTGTAGGTTGGGGACAGGATTGTTAGCATCTGTGGAACATCTACTGAGGGCATGACTCATTCCCAAGCTGTTAATATCTTAAAAAATGCTTCAGGCACTATTGAGTTGCAGGTAAAAAAATCCTCAGTGACATTTTGAATATTTTCTGAATACTGTTTTGTCAGCATTCCTATTTCACTGGTTTCTGACCTCTGTTCCTAGGTTGTGGCTGGAGGAGAAGTGAGTGTCATAACTGGTCAGCAGCAGGATCCGCCTACATCCAGTCTTTCATTTGCAGGACTAACTTCAGCTGGCATTTTTCATGATGATTTAGGGTCAGTAACTATAGAATATACAGCCTCTGTAGCCTGTTAATTTAGATGGTATTCAACCTATAAACCTTACAAATTCTAGCAAATGATGGATGACATTTTTGGCTTAATCATGATTAACATATTTGGTATACATGGGACCTGTGAGCCATAGGTCCTCTTCTGCATTTTTCATTATGCAATTTGTTGTGCTGCAAATTTTTTTGACCCTCTGTAGAGTTACGATGTGATTTGATTTCTTCTATAGCCTCTGAGATTGAGTAACGGGGATTAATTGGTACACCCAAAAATTCTTTTTCCACTGTGGTATCTGTGTTTCCGTAGTGTGCTTTCTAGTGCTGGGCAATCAGGAGTATCAGACGTTTCTGGTATATAAGGTATTCTGCTTCTGGTATTCTGCAAGGTGCATTATTGTAAACAAGTTTTGCGTCAAAGTCTGTCATAAATGTGAGGCATTTTTCTTTCAGGAATGGGGAAAGAGAAGAAGGGGTTCTTTAGCCTCACATGTCTACTTAGAAAAGTAGAATTCCAAAATTTCTTAGATTCAGAGTGCATGTGGGGAAATACACCTATAGGTGATCTCTATAAACACATACATACAAATACACAGTCATCTATTAGGAGAGAAGCAATTAAACCTTAATAGCATAAACTATTTGAGCTAATTTTAGACGTTATAGGATTTTTAAAGTAGATTTATGGAATCTTGAGGTACTGGCATTGCCTCTCCACTTCATTAGTAAGCACTGTTGGTTGCACATAGCAGCCATAACTATGTCCTGAGATCTCTATTTGAAGTAGCTACTTTTATAGAATAACATAGACATTAGACAGTTTATAGTGTTACACGTGAATTGAAATAGCCAGTTGTTTATAATAAAAGTATTTGTAGTTATAGTAGAAAGGTGTCGTGGGTTTACTCAGGA
>VZTJ01003515.1:9674-42359 GCA_013397795.1 Orthonyx spaldingii
GGGTGGGGGTGGGAATTGGCAGCAGATGATATCAGATCTCAGCATGAAACTACACATGTAAGTGGTTCATCTGGAAGCCAGCTGAAGAACCTGTCTTTCCTCCTGAGAGGGTGCAGATGGTCAGCTCTCTTCAACAGCCTTCTAAGATTGCAACAGGAACCAATCTTTCAACTCACTCATCACAGGAAAGCAGAAACAGCAGGAGAGTAAAAGATCTCAGATCCAGAGAATGGTGCCTGACACCACTTACAAGCCTGCGAATGTACTACTGGCTGTGTAGTCTGTAGAGGGCTCCAAGTCTGTCTTTAACTACACCACAGGTTTTCCAAGTCACTAACACAGTAACATTTTTTAATCACGTTGTGTGTTTTTTTTTTTTTAAAGAGCGTCAACTGGAATTTCTAGTAGATCCATTTTTGAAGGCTGATGAAACATTTCAAACTTCTGAGATATAAACTGACATTTGTCACATCTTGTTCAGAAAAGTAAGACAACCAAGACAAGTAACTGCCAAATAGTTAAAGGTCCCACATTTTAAGATGAAATTGTTCAGACAGAAAAAAGTAGTAGCCATGAGAGAAATAGAAACAATTACTTTTTTCCCCAATGCAGCACACAGTAAAAGGTATTGTCTTTGTCACTGCTGAGACTGCAGCTAAAAATAACTTTTAAAAGAGGATAAAACAAAACAAATTCAAAAAACAAATTCAAAAGCGAATCTTGAGAAGATTAAAGAAACTTTCTCCTACCAACCTGCCAAAGTGCTTAGAGCACTACAAGATGCAAGAGTGAACTGCAATGAATGCCCTTTAAAAAAAAAAAAAAAAAACAAACACAAAAAACCCCTGAACAAACCCGGGGCTCTGTTCCTCTAGAGCACTGTATATTTTTGTCATTAAAAGACTGCACATGAAGCTCTGACGTGCATATTCAGACATGTTGAACCACTTGAAGGTATTTCTACTTTGTCACCAGGATAGATGACGTATTTTAAAGAAACACCACCTTCTCCAAAGACCTAACCTTTACGTGTTCAAAAGCAACACTTTCAAATGAGGAAGGAGCTTTCCTATAGATAAAAGGAAAAAAGAACACACTGTAAACTCATTCAAAAAATTCCAAACTTGAAGTCACTATAAAAAAAGTCTTTGAACCACAGTCCAAGGTTTGCCTCAATTTCATTTTGTACTACGGAGAATATACAGAAGCAAGTGTCAAATAGGAGGAAAGACTTGCTCTGAATTAAGATTACTTTTCCATCAAAAAGATCTTGGAAGAGTTTCATGCACACTACTGAATAAAATTAAACATTATACAGGTGCCTCCCATCTCTGTTAGGTATCTGAGATCTAATGATAAACTATAGAAGAGGTATCTATTCTATATCACAGCATCTCTGGAACCAGTTCTGAAGATTTATGGAGACTCTTCTGACCAAATCTTACCACTGTACATTACATTTACATCTTTTGCTGGCTTTAAGAGTAGATTTCAGAGACAAACCAGTCAAAAAGTAAAAAGAGTCATCCTTACAACTACTGAGTTTCAGAATCAAGACTGAAGAGACATTGTAGGTATTTTCGTAGGTGTATTTGAAGTCAGGCTGACAGAGTTTAAAAGGAAAACAGGATTATAAAACAGAGATCAAAAACGTATAAAGACATGTATATGACCATATTTTAAGAAAGGGAGACAGAGAGAAGGTTCCTCAAATCTACAGTTTGGTAACACAAAGCTATTCAAAGCCCTGACTTCTGTTCTTACATGCCATTCATGCGATGTTTAAATTAAGAGTAATTTCATTTCTGCCAGCCATCTCCTCTTCAGGAATTGAATGTATAGGGGCTCTTTGCAGAGGAATCTAGTTGGAATAGACGACACTGCAGGATAAAATTGTATGGCTTCAGTAAGGACAGATTGTGTCTGACCAATCTGGTCATCATCTCTGACGCAGTGACCGCAACAGTCAACAAAGGAAGACTGACCAATGTCACCTACCTAGACTTTACAAGGTGTTTGACACAATCCCACATCACATCACCATCTCTAAATTGAAGACAGCCAGATTTGAAGGGTGGACTATTCAGTGAATAAGGAATTGGTTGGATGGACTAAGCCAGAGAGTTGTGGTAAACAGCTCTTATCTCCAGGCATAGGCCGATGTTGAGTGGTGTCCCTCAGGAACCCATGTGGGGACCAGTGCTCTTCAATATCTTCATCAAGGACATGAACAGCGAGACCAAGTGCACCTTAAGCAGGTTTGCAGATGACACAAGGCTGAAAAGTGCAGCTGACAAAACAGAAGGCCAGGAGATCATCCAGAGGTACCTGGACAAGCCTGAGAGGTGGGCCCATGGGAATCTTGTGACATGAAGGTCTGCAAGTCCAAGTGCAAGGGGATGCAGCTGAACAGGGCAATCCCAGGCATGACTACAGGTTGGGAGAAGTGACTGAGAGAAGCCAGGCCAAGCACTTTGGGGTTCTGGTGGACAAGAAGCAATATGCATTTACAGCCCAGAAGTCCAACCTCATCCTGGGAGACCTCAGTGCAGGCTTTCAGCATGTAAAGAGAACTTATAAAAAAAGAGAGAGACTGACATTTTACAAGGGCAGTGATAGCACAAAGGAGGAGGGGTTTTCAACTAAAATAGGAGATTTAGATTAGGTGTTAGGAAGAAATTTTTTACTGTGAGGGTGGTGAGGATCTGGAGATCTGGCTGCTGTGAGATGCTATAGATGTCCCATCCATGGAATTGTTCAAGGCCAGGGTGGATGGGGCCCTGAGAGAACTGATCTAGTGGGTGGCATCCATACCCATAGCGAGGGGTTTGATTGGATGATATTTAAGGTCTTCCAATCAAAAGCATTCTGTGATTCTATGACTTGTTTTGAAAAGTATGGACAAAAGAATACCTAAGAAGACTCATCAAATGACTTTTTTTCTTTAGTATCATTGATCTTTCATGGTAAATATTAACCTGGTCAACTTAACCGATACTCACTTAGACAAAATTACTATTTTCATCTTTTCACATACAGGCCTGTCTTACCTCATACATGACTTGTCCTGATGCCAGGCGTTTCCTGTCACCAAATGCTAACTGCAACAGATGTAAACTCACAACATCACCTTCACTGAAAACAGTATAAATGAGAAGATTTGATTACAAAGCTGCTTTACAATCCTCATTATCATTTTATTAGATCTAGGCTGAAACTGACTTAAGAGCATGCTCTTGCTGATAAAAAAAACACTGCTTCCCAAAACATGATAATTGGTCACATTTAGCCACTAAAACATAAAGCAGGAAATTTTGACACAAACAGCTTCAGGGGCAAATGCTAACTATACCATTGGAAAGCTTTAATATGCAGTATGGAGAAAAAAATTGCTGAATTGCTGAAAATAGCTCACAACAGTAAAGCATTCTCCATGAAAATTGCTTTAAAGTCAAACTTAAGAAGACTGCCACTCTATGAACAGCTGGGCTGATTAAGTTGCTTGCTGATGATGTTTACTGTTCTTCATCTGCAGCCTAAATCTCTTTAAATGGTATCGAATATCATGGTGAGAATACCAAACAAATCTTGAAGCAGTTATCAAGAAACAAGGGATATCATTTAAGATTGCAAGCACAAAAATATAGCCACTGTTCCTTTGCCTTCTTTCACAAGGTAAGAATGAGTTGACCCCTCTTTACAACTGTAAAATCCTGAAAAAATTGCACTGTAAGCTTAACACTTTTCATCTCCTCTATAGTTAAATAAACAAAACAAATACACAGATATAAACTGAATGTGAGCCCATATTAAAAAAAAAATTGGTGACTTATGGCAAGATTTTATTCACCTTTGCTGTGTAGACTGAACAGCCCACAAGTAGCAACAATTGCGAGGATCATTCTCAGGCTCTTGAAAAGTAACTGCATAGACAGGAATCCTTCCTCCTTCAAGCTGTGAATGGTGCCTACAGGTTTAAAAGAAAAAAATAATAAAAAAAAAGACAGCCTGCTGGCTCTAGCTGTTTGTAGAAGGGTACAAGCATCTTCTGGGAAAAAAGCACCTTGCATATTTATCTTCAAAGCATAGAAGGTTATATTTCCATCTTAAACAACTGATGACTGACAAGCCACTACTTCTTAACTATTTGTCTTCCCAACTTCTGAACTTGCGCTTTACCTTTGCAACCTTTTCTAATTATGCATTCACTGTCTACTTACGCATCCATAATGCATCCATAACACACATGCAGTTTCTGGTGAGGCGCCATAGATTTCCTTAAGTAAATCCCTAGCTGAACGTGGTCAAATACTTCCAAGTGGCAGATTAAATTTTACTACTGCTTATAAATCTACGTGCCCCTTATTCTGATTCCAAGGCTTCCAAACAAACTTTCATTCATACACATCCTTGCCTTGGAATGAGTCAACCACTGATTTCCATTAAGACTGGAAGTTAGGAAAGAATATGTTTCCAGACACAGATCAGCTACTGAATTATCATGTTTCACTTGTTTCATCGTGGACACTTTAAAGAATATTATCACCAAAATCACATTATTCACATAATGAACTTTTCAGTGCATGCCCTGATTGCAGTAACTGGTTCTGAAAAATCCTTTCTAATATATGGTAACACACACATTGCCTGGTTTTACTGAATACTACTGAACAGAACAAACTAACTCATAAATACCAGTTTTATAACATCCCTACTGCATTATTTCCTGAAACAAAAAATAGAGACATCTGCACCTCCAAGTGTGACCAAGTGGAAAGGACTACTTACTCCCTCTTCAAAGTTTTCATATTCCATAGTGACAAGTAGCCATCAGTAAAACCCACAACGAGCTGGTTGCTTCTGCTTATGTAGCACAGGGTTGATACGGCTGTTCCTGAAGGACTTCGTAATTGAAAACACAGATGCCTCCCTTCTCTGGTCACAGCTTCTCTTCTCTGTGGAACTTCAGCAGGAATTCTAGTCACAACTTCTAGATCTACATACACAAAAGCAGGCAAGAAATTAATGTATTATGCCACTTCAGCTGCATTTGAAACTGATGTGATGATACAACGTGTATAATCTAATTCTACTGTGCCAGGCAAAACACCCATTCCTGCAACACCTTTTTTGCCATTTCTGTTTCTGCATCTATTCTGAGAATGAGGACTCTCCAAAGGGACAGGTATTCTCACTTCTGTTTCAAAAGTGGGTACAACTTAACCTTTCTAGACAAATTCTTGTTGGACTCTATAAATCAGGAATTTGGGCCTCATGATGAAGCTACTTGAAGGGACATACTCCTGAAGCCACTCTTGCAATACCCAAAACAGTGTATGCAGCCTGAAAACACAAATTGCAATATTCATTCAGTCAAATGCAGGATTTTTGGTAAGCCAGGTTTCTTTTAAAACACAAGCCTAAAGCTTGCCCCAAGTCATTAATAGAAACAGGAGAACACTCCCAAGAAATACGGAACCTCTAACACAACTTCCCATCAGGCAGCTGCACTGACTCAGATGGAAAAATTCCTACACCTCACTGGCAAGAATCACAGGGACAAAGGGATATGGGCAGCAAGAGGCCTTTTTAACATCAGGAGAAGTATTTAGCCACTCCCATTTTCTGACCAGTTCAGGACCATACGATGTCAAACTGCCACCTGCAACCAGCAGTCAGAAATGTCAGTGGTCAGTCAGCACACTGCGATCTTCACTGGGATACAGGCTGGTTTTTGAAAAGAAACCGATTTTCTTACTACTAAATTCAACTTTAAAAACTGCAGCTTACCTGATGCTTCTACTTCATTCTGACTGCAAGATAAATCATCCAAACAAAGGTCAACCAGAAGGACATGGCCAACATCTGTAGCCACTGCTGCCACCCCAAAGAGCCATCGCAGGCTCTGATGCAGGTGCCGGGTGCTCACGCTGGCTCCACCATCATTGCTGATGGGTTCGATGGCAGTCACCTGCAGGAAACTCCAGGTTAAAATCAAAGATCTTTGACAAGCTCAAGAGTAATCACTCAGAAATGAAGCCAGCATTAGCACTTCAGAAATAAGAAAGAAAATCCAGATTCATAAGACTTAAAAACAAAGCATTGTTCCCTATTACATCAAGCAAAAAGGAAATTCATAGAAAGCAAGCTCTCTCCACTTAAATGGTGCATTCTCTCTTTACAGCTAACCAGTTTGCAATTCCTACTCAGAAATAATTATACCTAAGAAGACACATGAAATCAGTTACATGCTAGAAGCTTTATTGTATGTAAGGGACTTAAATAAGAAAGACAAAGCTAAATCTAGTTCTCCCACTGCTCACAGCCCATCAGCACTGTGATAGGGTCCAGGCATTCTTTACCAAGCATTTAGTAGGATAAATCAGGTCTGCAGGGCAAATGAGGCAGTTTGGGGCACAATAGACACACCATTTCCATGGGAATGAAACATTCCTAGAAAGGGTTGGAGGGAGATTCCGGCTTAGTAAAATCTACACTGATCCTCACTTTAACTGATAATATCCAACAAAAATTTTAAATGCACGCCAGCACTGTTACAGATGGTAAGGAAAACTGTAAAATGCCACCTAAACAAACAGCAATGGACCAAATTTCAACTTGCTCAGCCTGAGGCAGGAGCTCTCTCTGCTCACCGACAGGCCAAGCAGTCCCCACGACCTCAGGACAAGGTGCAGAGAGACCCTGCGGCACCCACAGCACACCCAGGACAACACTGACTGCTCTGGCTGAGACACAAGCACACCAAGGCTCCTGCACTAAAGCTGCACAACAGAAGAACAGGGGCTATCTTTTGCCCTCTTACAAATGCAGCACCGTGAAAACAGACAGCTTCACATCAACAACAAAGGTTTGTCTGAAAACAGAGCACAAATCTGAGCATCACACGGTAGTCCATCTTTTTATGTCATTTTTTTACCCCCAGAAATGGGGAAAATATCCAAACCCTTAAGCCCCCAGAAGTTTTCTCTTCTCCCATATCAAGCACTTGCTTATGTCCGCACTGCCTGGCCATCTGCTGCACAATTTGCCCTTCACCTGGGCCACAAGAACTCCAATCTTAGAAGCATCTATAGTTAGATACAGAAAACGCAGTTTTCTTTCAGAAGTCCTATGATTCAAATTAAATTTTCAATCTTCTCTGCTGCTCAAAGGACTAACAACACTGTTTTGATTATTCAAATTCTTATTCTCCAAGTCTTGGTGACTGTGATGAGGAAATACAGAACACATCTTGCTGCGCAATTAGCCAATATTCAAGTGATGCTTCTAAATTCTGTTCAAGACATTTTCTTCATTGTACAACTGGCTCAGAATGAATCTTCTCTAGTTTTGCATAGAGTCTTCCAAAAATGTTTCCTGGTTACTTTGATTTTCCATGTAGAAGCTCCTGAAATGACATTTTTTTCCACTATGCTATGCACTGCTTTTTCTCATTCTCCTAGTGTATTGCCAACTCATTCTGGGAAAGAACAAAGAAAACTTTTCTCAGCTCACTGAATCTGAATGCTGCCCTTCTGCCTCATACAAACCAGGAAAATTTCGGAAAATACCATGTGACAGTTCTGAAACATGTAACTGTTATAAACCAATTCAATGTAATTCATGTTTTTAATTCAGAATCCAATTCAAATCATACTCATCAACATCTTCAGTTTTCTGCTGGATTTCATATATATATCCAGAGGGCACTGAGATACTCACAGACACACGCAAAGGTATTATGGCAAAATTCTTTCTAAGCTTCTGAATTTGGGTTTTGTAACTCATTTCTTTATTCTCTGAATGACTCAACATCCACTGTTACTCTAAAAGGCAGTCACACAGTCACAATAAACACCCTGTATTAATGCACTAATAACTTTACACCTCGGAGCAGAGCTGCTCTGAGTTATGTTAAACTGTACAACTTAGCTGTCCACAGAAGTTATACTCATAGAGAAAACAGTCCCAAAAACATGGTGCACATTAAAGGTGAAAAAAAGTAGTGACAAAAATGCAGAAAGTGATGTTAAGAAAGATCCACATTTTACCTTTAAAAACAATCAATCTGAAAATCAGAGAAACATTCAGGCAGATCAGCCCCCCCAAATTACACATTACATAATATGCAAATATGAGCTTCTGAAAGAATTCAAAACATATGGACAGCAGCCAAGTGCAAGTTCTATCTACTTGTTTTTGCTTACCCTTGCTCTCACTCACAGCCTGAAAGTTAACAGTCCAGTTAGCAATACCTGTGTCCTGACTATGCTGACTTAACTAACACAATACCAAAGACATAGGAAGCAAAACGAAAGCAACAGACCAAACATACTTGTAATCAAGAGCTTTTGGGGCATAAGAGCAAAACCTTCAGAGCAGCTTTGGCTTTATTTCAAAATTCATACCCTTCATCACACAATAGCCAACTCTTTCCTGCAGGGCTTCATCGTCTTTGTTCCTGAACCAGTTTTTGTGGTATAGAGCAACAGTCTAATACAACTGATTGTTTGAAATAGCTTCTATTTCACAACACTGCCGTAGATATGGATTCAACATGCGACATAATCCTTACTTCTTAACCTTTCCTTTTCCTAGCTTACTTAGATACAAGAAATAAAACCTAACACACCAACATCACTTATCAAAACATAATTTACTTATTGATTATATGTTTATGCTAGCACACAGCCTGCCTTTCCATCTAAAACTCGAGCAGATAACAAAACAACACACTGGAACACTGACCCGACTTGTATCTTTAGAACTTAACACAAATGCTTACTACTAGTAACCACAATTCCACCTGTACTCTAGCAAGTCAAATCAAATAATGTTAGGGGAAACTGAGTAGTAAATAAGTATCTATTTCTTGCAGATTCTAAGATGATAAAAATACACTGAAACTTGATGTTCTGATAACTTAATCTGATACTTTTTCCATTATGATAATGAGACACAGGGACACTACACCATTTGGGTTCAAAGGTTACATACAGAAGGCAGAAAAAATCGGCAACATTACACCACTGTATCCCATCCACACAAACACTATATTCAACAAGCAGAGATTCAAGAACTACAGACTGAAAGTAAATCTGCCAACAACCTGACAGATAACTCACTAAAATCTTTTTTCCCCATCTTAAATTAACAGAAAAATCTGTTCTGTTCCCACATCACCTCCTTCCTAGTCTGAGATTCATGGGAATGTGTCAACATCATTAACAGCACAATGATTGGAGTCTGAGATACTTTAAAGACAGTAGTTCTGCCAGAAATTAGCCATTTATAAAAGGTATATTACAGACACTTGAACTGGGGTTTTCTTTTTTGCTCCGACAAAAAAATAAGTTTTCAATGCCTTTTTTCGTAGAAGTGCAGAAATAAGTCAGTATGTGGTCTACGATATTTTTTTTTACAACCAGTGAACTCGAAAGAGAGTGGTACTAAGTCCAAGATTTTACATCAAGACTCTCTTGACTGGATACTCTGAACTGACAATATGTTAGTACAATATAAAAAGGATAAGTCCTACAAAAAGATGCACAAGACCTTTTCTTGAAACAAGATTATGCAGCACCAAACAACACAAAACCTTCGTTTGCCCAAACAGATACATACCCTTCCTGGAAGAACAACTGCTTTAACCACTCTGGAGATCCCAAGGTCGTACAGACAGAGAACACTTCCCTCTGCTTCCTCCAACCCAACCAGGAGTCCAGTCCTCTTCTGCCAAGAGAACTCCTTCACCACACGGACAGCAGGAGGCTGCTCGTTGACTCCGCTGAAGCGATACGCAGAGAGCCGCTCTCCCGTCACAGAGTTCACCACCTCCAGCTGAGGGCCACACGCCAGCCACGCCAGCCCACTTCTGCCTGGAAGGGAAAAGAAAGATGGCTGAACAAATCCCCAGCACAACAACTGAAACGAGAGCAAAGCCACTGTCACTGCAACTTTCCCTCAAATGCACCAGAGGGAGGAAGACCAAACTACCGACTTCTAAGCAATTAGTTTAAATCACCCATTGCAATCCTCAACCAATACATCTTACAATTAATAATCCCATTATTTTGCATTTCTACTTGTCATTGCTGCACTCAAGAACATTGACTCTTTGGGATAAAGATTACAACAGACTGATCTCTGGTCTGTACACCATACTTGGCTTGGTTTTGCTCCAAAACACCTGAATATGCACATGAATACAACTCTCAAAGCATACTTCAAACACAGCCCATCTAAACCAATTCATTTCCAGTTTAAGAATTTTCCTCGACACATGACTACTCTGAGCAGGGAGTTTGGACAGGAAATTATCTTCGTATGGGCACTACATGCGTAAATTTCAACTTTTACACCTGCTGATCTCAGAAAGAATTTAACAAGTGCTGTTTCACTGAAGAATTTAACACTTGCTCCTTTACTGAGGAACTTCAAGCTCAAAGAAAGGATTAGCTCCATTACTGCACTTCCAGGCAGGTAGATAAGATTTTACCTGGTCTTAACAGTAGCCCAGACATCCAGACAGGCCGCCAGCTCTACCTTCAGATCACCTAGAAAGTCAACTACCTAATCTGCTTAGCTGCTTTCAGCAATTCTCACTGGGTCCTCATCTGCATCCTACTAAATATCTTGGAAATACGTGGGCAGTGCTTAACAGAGCTGTCCTCTTCCTTCCATTTTTTATTTAGACTAGAGAAGAAAAAGGAGCATATTTTGTCACTGTAACTATTTCTGCATGGGATGGTACGATGGACGTAGAACTTGAGCTGGTAGGAAGAAATTAATCTGAAAACAACACTATGTCTTCTTTGAAAATTGCCTTCTATTTCGTTCAAAACTAAGGAGGGCATGGTCAGCTAAAGTATTTTAATAGCACATGATTGGAGCAGCCTGTTGCAATTTCAATGCTTAGCATTTCCAATTGTTAAAATCATCTGTTAGCGCTATCAGAACCTGATGCATTTTATTTAACAGAACCAATCTGACTCTATGACCCTGTGCTTCAGGCAATAACAACTTTATACCAGAAGCAAATTTAAAAGAAAATGCTTACCTCCAGAAAACTTCCCACACAACACAGAGTCTAGGGTGATCTCATCTTCCCCAAGTGCCTCAACAGTCACCTCTGGAAACTGCAGCAGACTGCTCGTTACCTGAGCCGTTAGGTCTCGCATTCTTCACTGTAAACAAAGAAAAAAAAGGCAAAAAGAAAGACTCATGTCAGCCATAAATATCTTTGAGACTGACCCAAGCTTCATCAGTATGCAGTGAAAATTCTCCTATACATCATCTGTAGCTCTTTCTGCTTGAAAAAAATGGCACTTGGGAAAGTTTCTCATCTCACAGCAGAGCAAAAGGAGAATCTTGTGCTTTTCTGATGCCTACAAGATCACCAACAAAAAGTGACACAGAGGGATAGGCAAGATAAATAACAGGAAAGAGAACAACACACCAAGTTCAAGTCTACTCATACAGGTGAGCAAGATGTGATCTCAGAAAAACCATATTTTAAAAAGCTTCTCAGTAGGAGGTACAACTCTCTGCCCTTTACCTTAATACTTTCTTATTTGTTGTCAATTGTCTTCTAAGAGATGTCACAGATCAGCCATGTCTTGTTTATTTTCTGCATGCTTATTTTTGACATTCAGGAATACAAAGTTCTTGACTAAGTTCATCCTCAAATTCTTCCAGAAAACATTCGCTGATAATTTCAAGCAATACTGACTTTCATAGCTCATCAATTAGAAGTACTTTTCATGCCCTTAAGAGGCAAATGTAACACAGCACTTCAGAATACTGGTTTTTTTCCTCTACTGAAATCCCCATATTCATTATTTCAGTCCCTTCCTTCCTACTGCCTTTCCTTACCACATCTCTGCAGTATTAGACAAGAAATTTCACACCCATACAGGTGCTCCACAAGAGTTCACATTTCAGTATGTCAAGACAGGTTTGTTTTTTTTTTTGTGGAAAAACTGAAGAGCTGAACTGATTTACAGGATTAAACAGGTGGCTAAATATGAGTTAATCCATATGCATGGAAATACAAACTACTTTAAGTATCTGTTTTTCAAGTCGCCTGGCTTATAGAAAAGGCCTCTGAAAGACAAATTCAATTGTCTTGTTCAAACAGTACTGCTTTCTCTGTGACACCTCAAGATATTATACACAGGTCGCTAGTACTGGGTTGTGTTCCCATATCTGCTGCCACCAGGACAACAAGGAGCGCGGGAAGCACAGGAAGGGCAAGTCAGGGTTCTGCAGTAAGCACAAGTCAACATTTCACAAAAATGTTGCTGATGGCAAAGCCAGTACTGCAGGACGCTGCTGCAGCCAGCCAGCCTGATCACTCTGCCAGCATTCACTACTAGCACAGATCAGGTTCCAAGTGGGACAACTTATTTGCAGTAGTTTTGCTGAGTTTCTTTTTTGGTACTTGCCATCAGTTTCAAGTGACAACTTCTGCACTGTATTCAGGGGCTCCGGAGAGTAAAACGTCTCACAATTTGACCAGTATTCTTGCTTAGTTTAATTGCAATTTAGTGGATATATTTTAGAAGTAACCCATAACACCAAATACTAATTCAGACACATCTGGTTGGTGAATAGCATCTTTGACATGTTTCAGTGTGTGCCTGTGTTCCTGTCACTGGGCACCACTGGAATGTTCCTGGCTTCATCTGCTTTACACCCTCCCTTCAGGTATTCAGGGGGATTGATGAGAACCCCTGAGCCTTCTCTCCTCCAGGCTGAACAGTTCCACCCTCCCAGCCTTTACTCAGAGAAGAGCTGCTCCAATCTCCTCTAACCATCCTTGTGGCCCTTCGCTGCACTTTCTCCAGTACCTTCATCTCTCCTGAGAGTCTGGCGAGCCTGGACCTGGACACAGCATTCCAGCTGTGGCCTCACCAGTGCTGTACTTGAGGAAGGACCACCTCCCTTCACCTGCTGGCAAAGATTCCTTCTCATGCAGCCCAGGCAGGATACCATCAACCTTCTTTGCTGCAGGAGCACAGTGCTGGCTCATGGTCAGCTGGGTGTCCACCAGGGCTCCCAGGGCCTTTTCTGTCCAGCTGCTTTCCAGCTGGGCAGCCCCCAGTGTATACTGGTGCCTGGGGTCGTTCCTCCCCCAGCGCAGGACTTAGCACTGCCCCTTGTTAAACTGCGTAAGGTTCCTGTCAGCCCATTTCTCCAACCTGACAAAACACTGACTCTGACAACATATATTAAGGAATTCTAGAAAAGAGCACAAAATTCCAGAATTATTGTAGTGAATTAAAAAAATCTCTTTTTGTAAATAAGCATGGAGATGTCTGTGTGGTAAGTATACAATTATGAACACGATATACCACAATAACAGCAAGACAGTTTTAAGAAAAGAGTGAACAAATATCTTCCAGCAGGGCAGGTAACAGCATGCAAGGAAACTTCTCAGCTGCGTGCTCTCCATGAGTCACCCTGAGTGACCCTGCCTGGGTCACTGCCCACCTGCTCTGCCAACAGCACAGAACCTTGCGTGGCCACATTGGAAATCAAATTTAAACATCCTCCGCTGGGGAGATCTGAGTTTAAAAAACAAACTCCTTACCATCTCAAAAAGAATAAGAGTTCTTCCCTGATGGAAAGCTCATGGTTGACACAGTGTACTCCTGCCCACAATATTAAAAAAATGTGCTGATCAGTCCACGAACACCAGTAAGAACCATCAAATAAGTAGCACTCCAAGACCTGAACCATTTTTTGTGAAAAATGAAAATCCCAGAACATCAGGCATGCTCAGGTTTCCTCCAGTAAGGTAATGATCATTTTAAACACCTTTTTTTTTATTTTAGAAATTGGGCATGGTCCAAGGTTGATAAACTTCATAACAAATTATGAACAATATATAGTGACCTATCTATCAGGATGTTTTCCTTGCATCATTTTGCTAAGGTAAATCAAGAATTACTAGGAAATCAAAACGGGGGGGGGGAGGGGGGATACTTAGATAGATCTACATTACAGGCATGAAGCCTCTCCTGTAAGAGATATATCCAAGAGCAACTGCATTTCTGCTCTCTTTGAAACAATAACTACAATCACATTCCTATTTCTGCCTGCTAGAAATCAGATTAGGGTAAAATGTCACATGCTTACTCCATTTTCAGAAATGCACTAGAATTCAACCTCCCAGCTGTATCCTATAGCCATGCAGACTATGTGTAAGTTGCCAATATGAAAATTCTTCTTCACCCTAGGTACTTACAACTTCCAAACATCATGAACTATTTCCAAAGACAGGAATGTCATAGATTTTTGGATTAAAAGGCTTGGGAGGAGGGGAGATGGAGGAGGGAAAAGAAAGAGAAAGAGAAATTGCATGTTCAAGCAGAATTACATACAGCCAAGTCAGAGTTCTGAGATGTCAGTTTTGACTGATGGTATTATATGAGAATCAGTTTAAAAGGCCAACAATGTTATGGGCCCACTGAAGAAAAAGCTAAAAGTATGGTCAGTCACAGCTGAAGACAAGATTTCACAGGACATGCTGACTTCACTGACATCAAACGAGAGACTTTGCTGCCATCTCTCATCTCTGTATTTGCTCCTTTGTTCTACTACAGTATTTTGGAAGACATTTCCAGCATACCACACTGGTATGCCATCACACCGCTTGCCTTTCCCAGCACAAATTCTAGAATCACATCAAGGAGAAAGACCTCCCAGAATCACAAGCGGCCACCTCTTCTAAACCCCCTGCTCAAGCCATCACCTGCAGCAGGCTGCCCAAGGCTGTATCCAGACAAATTTGGAACATTTAGTTCTCCAACAGCCCTTTACAACCAGCAACCTGACAAGATCAACTGCAACACCTGCAACCCATGCAACAGGGCCTGGTGTCCGGTGACTCTCTCCTGCCAAATTACGGGTTCTATTCTCTCCACCACACCAGTAAAAGAGCATCACACCGGGAAAGGCCTGTCATCACTGCTTCTCCAAAACTATATCTGACACCTTACTAGGCAGAAGACAAAAAATTAATAGAAGCTTGATCACGCTTGAAAAAGCCAACCCCATACAAATCGATGCAGGAAGGAGAGCTGAGGCAGCACGTGAATGAGGAGCTGTCCTCCCCAGGATACAGAGCTGTTTGTGCCCACACGCATGGGACAGCTGCCAGCCAAGGCTGACACAACCACCCAGACCCACTGGCCCTGCAAAGGCACCTGCACGGCCATGCTCAGCCCTACACCCCAAATGGGGTGCCGGCATCCGAACACAATCAAATCCAATTTCCTCTAATTCCCCCCGACACGATCAGGAAGCAATCATTAGACCTGAAAGACTAACACCAAGCAGTCTACTGGCAGAAGCTCCAGACCTGGACTCACAGTTTATTTAGGAAGACACCGAGCACTTTTGTTTAAGCCAGCAGCAACTTTGTTTCGCGGTATTTTGCTTCATGCAAAGACCCAGAGACCGCCACAAATCGCACTGGATTCCTCTAAAGCTGTGGCCTCCCCATCGCACCCATCCCTCGTCCCGCAATCGCCGCTCTACGCACAGAGCGCATTTCCCGCCTCCTCAAGGAATACAACCCCGAAGCCCGGCGGGGGAGGGGGAGGCGGAATTAGAAGAAAGTAAAAAACCCTCCAGAAACACGACCGAAGGGGCGAGCACAGAGGGCGTGCGCGGGTGGCCGGGCAGGAGGGAAAGCTCCCGGTGGCAGCCGCCGCATCTCCCACGCCCCCCAGTCTGACGGAGCCTCCCGGCTGCGGAGCCTCCCATGTGCGCTGCCCAGGCCGCGCCGCCCGGGCCTCCCCCGCCGCCGGGGACCGGGGCACGTGTGGCGGACACGGCGCCGCAGCCCGGGGGTCACTTACATAAAGGACGGGCGGCCGGGCCCGCCCGAGGCCCCCGCGGGCCCGCGCTGCGCCAGCGGCGGTGCCGGCCTATGCGGCTCGGGAGCGCCCGGTACCCGCTGCTACGGGAAGGAAGGAAGAAAGGGATGAACGAAGGCAGACGGGCGGGCGAGGGTCGTCGCCGCCGCCACCTCCGCCACCTCCTCCTCCTGTCCGCGCCGCTGCCCCCAGCCCAGCCCAGCCCAGCCCAGCCGAGCCCGCGCTCCCGGTACGTGCCGGTGGCGGTGCCGGTGGCGGTGCCGGCGGCATCTCCCTCCCGCAGCGGCGGCGACAACAACGGCCCAGCCCGGCCCGGCCCGGCCCCGCGCCGCGCACCCACCTCGCTCGCTCACCCGCCGCGCGGGGGGCGGGACGGGATGGGGGGCGGGCGGAGTTCTCGCGAGACCCGCCGCCAGCCTCCGCGGGAATTTTCAAATGCGCGGGACACGGCCCCGGGCGGTGGCGGCGGCCGCCTCCGGACTACGAGTCCCAGCGTGCCGCGCGCCAGCCGCTTCCGCTACTGCCCCGTCGTCTGCTGTCTCTCGCGGGGCACGCCGGGAGCTGTAGTTCCTGAGCCGGCAGGACCGGCACCCTGCAGAGCCCGTTCTCGGCCCCCACTCCGCACCTTGTAGGGACGGCTCTGCTCCCCTGCCCCGCCACGGGGGAACCCTCGTGGGCAGGGAGAAAGCTGGTCCTGCTTACCTGTGTCCATCTCATCGCAGGAGCCGCTCACCCCCTTCTCCCCCTTCCCCCCAGTCTATCTGGGTTTCATAGAATCACAGAATGGTTTGGGTTGGAAGGGACCTTAAAGATCATCTAGTTCCAGCCCCCCCTGCCATGGGCACAGACTCCTTCCACTGGACCAGATTGCTCAAAGCCCCTTTCCGCCTGGCCTTGAACACTTCCAGGGTGGGGCATCCACAGCTTCTCTGGGCAACCTGTTCCAAGACCTCATCACCCTCACAGCAAAGGACTTCCTCCTACTATCTAATCTAAACCACACTCTTTTAGTCTGAAGCCATTCCACCTTCTCCTGTCACTACATGCTCTTGTAAAAAGTCCCTGTCCATCTTTCTTGTAGGTTCCCTTCATGTACTGGAAGGCCAGTCATTAGGTCACCCATTTAAAAGGATTTTAAAGGGGTAGGCTATTTAGCTGCAGTTTTCCTCTTATTTTTAATAAGAAAGTATATGTAAAAACCGAACAAATTAATATAAAATTAATGTTACACTGTTAGTCACTGAAATGAGAAAAATTAAGTATTAAGTCAAAAGTGCAAGTCTAATGCTACTCCTTTCAGTGTATATATTGTAATGTGGTCAAAACATTCTTTGACTTTAAAAAAACATTTTCGGGTATTAAAAAGCAAATAGTCTAGTGGAAGGCATCCCTGCCCATGGCAGGGGAGTTGGAACTAGATGATCTTTAAAGTCCCTTCTAACCCAAGTCATTCTATGATTCTATGAAATTTGCAATGCTTCTAAGAAGTGATAACATCATCAAAGGGGTGAGAGAGTAATTTAATTTCTCCCAGCAAACATTATCTCTAAATTACAGCCATGCCTCTTAACGTTGAGTCTGCCATTCTTTATACTATTATGCAAATCTTTATTGTGAGTTGGTGGCTGCTGTTGCCATTTTAGATCTATTAATTTGTATCATACAAGAGCACAGGTCATGGACAAGGAACCCACCATGCCAGACATGGAGATTGCATGGGCCAGCTCGGCTCCTGACCTTCGGGGAGGCGGTGCACAAGTCACGGGGTGTTGGTGAGACAGTATTTGCCTGCAAAGAAGGAAACCTGGTCACCAGCTGATGGGTGATGGCTGGGCTGACTCTGTTACTCATGAGAGGCTGTGCGTGAGAGAGACAGATCTGGGGTGGACTATGGAAGATCTTGAAAGTGAGGACAAGCAGCTCTCATCTGATATGACAGAGAGTAGGGAGCTAAGGGAGAAATGCATGGCAGCACTGGAGGACCCAATAGATCCATATTCTTTGCAAAGACATTTAGAGTGATTATGTGCAGGACAGAATGGCATTTATTAAGAGAAGGACAAGTGCTTTGGCAGTAAGAATAATTCAAAGTGGCAATTCAGCGTGGATGAGAGCCTTAGCTCCACGCATGGAGACAGAAGGGCTTCATGTCAGGAATTTTTTGTAGAACAATGCTTGCAAGGCTTAGGCATGGTCTGAATAAGGACATGAGGAGAAGTCTGGACCAAAAGTGTCCCCCCTGTCATAGGCATAAACAGCAGCCGAGGTGAAGTGGGATGAAGTGGGCTGATTTAACCGAGCTTGAGCTTCAACTGACAGCAAAGCTTATCTGAGCATGCATCAGGGAACTGGACAAGGATGTGTTTGGATAAAAGGTTTATGACTCATCTTGCCCAGTTTTAAGTGTCTACAGTGCAGTCATCAGTCCATTCAGCTGGACTCCCTTTTTACGTAGGGAAAGGAAACAGCTTTTTCCTGAGTGCCATTCATCTGGCTAGCTTTAGATTCCTCCTCTAGGATTAGCTGCAATGGGAGCCTACATGGCATTGTAGGTAGAGACATCTACGCTGTATCCTTTTACTTTTGGTTAGGTTGATCTCTCTTTTAGAGATTCATCTGAATAGAGCACTGGATTTTTAAGTTGCTCAGCAGGTGAATTTATATTTGTGGAAGGGATTACATGGAGAGAAGCATAGAAGAGAAAGAGGACAATGACAGAACCACCCATGCTGGAGTCTGGAGAGTGACATAAAGAGGAACCTCCAAAAGACATGGTGGTCAAGGGAGGGAAGGGAAAGGGGAGGGTAGAGCTTCACAAGACAGAGATATTAACCTCTCAGGGAGACAAGTGCAAGCTGACTTGTGGCAAGTGCCTGGCAGGTGAATGGAGATGTAGGGGAGAGCTGGAGCTGCCTAAAAGGAAGTCATTTCGAGGCTCCCACAAAAGCAATGCTGGTTGAATGCTGGGCAGAGGCCAGATGAGGGAGGAGTTTCATGAGGAGGAGGAGTTCAGTCTTCCACGGAGCTTACAAAGCAAAGAGAATTAAGGGGCATGTTTGTACTGGGTTTGTGTGGCCAGGTTTTGGTAGTGGAGGAGCTTCCAGGGTGGCTTCTGTGAGAAGCTGCCAGAAGCTTCCCCTGTGTGTGACAGAGCCAATGCCTGGAAGCTCCAAGACAGACCTGCTGCCTGCTAAAGCCAGAGAGAGGAGTGAGAATATGTGAAAGGAGCAGCTCTGCAGACACCAAGGTCAGTGCAGAAGGAGGGGGAGGAAGTGCTTCTGTCACTGGAGCACAGATTGCCCTGCAGCCCATGGTGAGGACCATATGAGGCAGCTATTCCTCTGCAGTCCCCTGAGGTCCACACCAAAGCAGGCGGATGCTCAAAAGAAGGCTGTGACCCCGTGGGAAACCCACGCTGGAGTAGGCTCTTGGCAGGACCTCTAGACCCCATGGAGAGAAGAGCCCATGCTGGAGCAGGTTTGGTGGCAGGACTTTGGATCCTGCAGGGATCTCACACTGGAGCAGCCTCTTCTTGAGGGACTACACCCCTTAGAAGGGGACCCATGCCGGAGCAGTTCATGAAACACTGCAGCCCAGGGGAAGGATTCACATTGGAGAAGCTTGTGGGGGACTGTCTCCTCTGGGAGGGACTGCACACTGGAGCAAGGGAACAGTGAAGTGTCCTTTCCTTGAGGAGGAAGAAGCAGCAGAGACAATGTGTCATGAACTGGCCACAACCCCCCTTCCCCATCCCTCTATGCTGCAGGAAGGAGAGAAGGTGGAGAAAGTCAGAAGTGAAGTTGAACCCAGGAAGATGGGAGGAATGGGGGGAAGGTGTTTTAATATTTAGCTTTTGTTTCTCATTGTCCTACTCTGCTGTAATTTTTAAGAAATTAAATTCCTTTTCCCTGAATCAAGTCTGTTTTGCCCATGACAGTCACTGGTGAGTGATCTCTCCCTGTCCTCATCTCGACTCATGAGCTTTCATTATATTTTCTCTCCCATGCCCAGCTGAGGAGGTGAATGATGGAGCAGTTGATGGTTTGTAAACAATAAGAGAATTAATAGATGCATTTATTGAAATGATAAAGAGCCAGAGAAGAGTGAGCAATTAAAGAGGTAAAATGAGAGTGAGGCAATCAAGGAGATGAGAGAAAGTGGAACCAACAGCAAGAACAGGAGCAGGATGACAAAACCAAAGGAAAGAGCTCTGTGCCTGTGGGACCAGCAAAGACTGGGAGAGAGATAAGTGGAAGTGGGTTTGAGATGAGGGGATTACAAAGTCAAAACACAGGAAGAAAGCAGTAAGATCTTGTGCAAATAGAGAAGGAAGCAGGAAGGAAGATGCAGTGAAGAGGGAAGATACTGCAGCTGAAATTGTATGCAAAGTGTATGCAAATAGAAAATATTTAGCTGAGCTGGAAAAATTAGGCTGCTTGGTGTACCAGATGTCGTCAGGTTTCATGCAGTTAAGATTGCTGAAAACCTGACAGACAAGCTATATTAGAAAGCTTATGTTCTTACTCAGCTGAGTTAATGATTGCCAAGACTAACTGTTAAGGCTGGGTAGGGAACCAGTGGAGTCACAGCTGCAGCAGCACAGCAGCTCTGAAATGGAGCTCCCGAGACTCAGGCACCAATTCAGCTTCTGTACAGCTGCAGGTGCCTGGACACCAGGTCCTGATGCACCCATGAGGGTACCTGTCCTTGGAAATACCCCTCCCCAGAGGATTGGGAAGCCTGGAACACAGCATCAGGTGGAAGGAAGGGCTCCAGCACTGCTGCCTTCCCCACTAAGTCAGATCCTCTGCTTTGGGAAAGCTGGGAGAAGACCCCAAAAGCAGTTTTTGAATGACAGCGAGCTGGAGGTGGGGTTCAGGCTCCCCGGTGGCATCCTGGGCAGCAGAGCCTTTCTTCCACGCCAATAAGTCGATACCTAATTATGGGTGAGACTCATGAGCACTCTGCTGCTTTGTGCCGCCCCAGCACAGCGGTGCGGCTGTTGCTGTGGCGTATCCAGTTAGCATCCACTTCTGCCTCTGTGTTGCATTTGAGTATCTGTGATTCTGCCTCAAAAAGTTAAAATGGAAAGTGTTGTACGCTTGATAATATTTTTTTCAAATCATTGTGAAGAGCTTACGATAGCATCCTCTACAAGCACTTATTGGTCCTCATGGTCTGACATTTTCACTAAGCTGTACCAAAAGTAAGCAAATCCTCAGGTGAAGAAAGCCCTGTGTTAAAATGAAGTTCATACTGTCAGCATGTATCAGGGATGTAAAGGTGAGACAAAGAAGAAAATGCTGTAGTGGGGTAATAATTATTTTTAAGCACAGGATTGTTTATAGAGACAGGATGCTCAGTGATGTGGTTATATTTATCCAAATTACAAGAATACAAGTTTAAAAACAAGGATTAAATACTGCCATTCAGTAATTACATAGGAGGAATCTATTTGGAAAATGTATGTGGTGTCTTTAAAGCCAAATATTAAAAAGACTCAGACACAACAGGCAAGTGTTTGGGCTTTTTGAGAGGTTTCACTGTTGAAAATCATCACTGAATTGTTTCAGCTGATGGAATTGTTTCAGCTGAGATTTTTGTAAGGTTTAAAAGTCTGATCTTAAATTCATTTTCTGGACTCAGAATGCCTGGTTATGAGATACTAGCAATTAGTTCTACACATTTTTTTACTTGTAAGTAATTTTTAAGTATTCTTAGCCTTTAATTCTACTATAAGTTTCATTGGGAATAAATATTTGCTATTTTTTCCTTTAAAATTGTATTAATTCAATTGTAGGGCTTTAATAATATTGCACATTAAAAGCCTTAATTAGTGCTTTTCAATATCAAAATCAAAGTAATTAGAAACTTAATGAACCAAAAATAATATAACGGGATCTCTTCTATTCTCCACTAGAGCAGCAATAATTCAATATGAAGAGAGATACTTCAGAATTTCCCAGAGAAAGAAAAAATTAAGTGGTGGTTGGGTTGGAACTGCAGTTGCTGAAGAGTCATGTAGTCACAAAAAAAAAGAAGGGAGAGAAGTGTCTGCATTTCAGTTTAAACAGAAAAATAGGGACCTTAGGAGACCTTGAAAACTGCGTTCTTGAGCAGCATACTGAGTATTATCACATCTCTGTTTCTCCTGTAGAAAATGTTACAGCTTGATTGTCAGAGCTGTACCCAGCTGCATTTTATGCATTACAGCATTATATATTACTAAGTTTGGGAACTGTTTTTTCTTATGTTTTGTTGTTGTTATTGTTGTTGTTGTTGTGTTTCTTTCCATTGTGGTAGTCCAAAGCCTAGACGTCTTCCTGTTGCAGACTGAAAACATGGCTTTTCTTCCCTTAAATCAGGTTGGGACAGGAAGGTGTTTCCTTGGTCTGGTCCTCTGTCACTCTTCCGCTGTGTGTAGCAATTGGGGAAGTACTGTGGCTAGTGGGTTTGGTGTGAGCTGTGACACTGGGAAGACCTGTTCTTGCTCGAACACTTGGTTTGCGTACATGTGTTCCTAAACGAACAGCAGAGAGGAGACAAGCACTGCAACGTCTGGCTTCAGGCAGGTGGGAACCTCTGAGTAATATTAGTAGCTTGTCTAATGCCATTCAGGCCTTTAATTTCATAATTTATGGACTTCATGTCATTTATTAAAATCTGCACAAAGCAGTCAGAAGTGAGGAAATGAGGGATTTCAAATATTTTATATTGTCCACGTAAGCCTTTTTTTCCCCCTAAAGTCGTTGCATTTCTTCACAATGCAATAACCTTCATGTTAACCCCAAATGAATATGGTTCTGTCAATAGCAAGGCTGAGAAGGAAATCAGATGTGTCTTCAAGGAAGATGATTTCCTCTAGAAACAAACTGGTCATTATGATAGGATTTTTCTCATCTGACTTCAGTTGTCTGAAAGACAAGTATCTACTTTAAGTGTGTCCATAGAGTGTGTTTCTTCAACTGTACTGACTGATCCATAAGTCAGATTTCCCTCTCTTACAGCCCTCCAGTGCCCTGTACCATACCCTGTCCCGCCTACAGCACCACTGCCAATAAATTAAAGAAGCCGTCTTGGCTCCCTTTCCAGCTGGAGGAAAGAGTACGCATTTCAGCAGACCTTGTTTGTCCCTTTGTAGGAGAGACACCTGCATAGATCAGACCCTTTGGGGTGCTTGGTTCTCCCTCTAACATTAGGGGGAACCTAGACAAATGGCAAAGAAAGGTTCACTTTTAGATAGCTACCTGTGGCTGGGAGGAATCGCTCTGTTCACCAAGAGCTAGGAAGCGGCTGTGGTTACACATTGTTTAGTGCATAGCCAATTCAATCCCTGTGAAGTGAGATTCTCCCATATGTTGTCCTCATTAGACTGCTCTAAAACTTTCCAATTATCCATACTGATCATGAAATGAAAGGCAAAATAACAACCCAGACACAGGAATCTCTATACCGCAGTTCTTTATAGGGAAGTCCATGGCCTGCATTTTCTTATCCCACCTTTTGTGTTTATTTTTAGGTTTGTGCAGGTAGGTAGATGGTTGCTTCAATGTATCTAAAATAACCAGCATATCAAAGCAAACCAAGGGTAAGCAGAGCTAATATGAACATGTCTTAAACCAGTCAATGCAGAGCAGGAAGTTTCTATCTTCTCGGTTGTTTTGTTAGCTGACCACACAAGAAATTCCCGAGTTCACCAGCAGTGTTTCATTTGCCCAGCCTTTTTGACAACCGATATTCCTCCTCATGCAGCATGAAGGTCACACAATGAGAGTACCCACCAGCTAACAAAGAAGGACCTTCATATTCTGGAGTACCTGGGCTGCATTGCACGTCTTGAGAAACGTGGGGTTTATTCTTGATGGTGTAAACAAACAACACTCCTTTACACAGGAAAGGAATAGCATTTCCTGCCTAGCACATGTGCAGTCTGCCTGAATTAATTGTACTATTTGAGCGCAATGGCATTTATGCCTATGGTTTTCTTGATAAATCCCAATGATCAGTAATCCAAACTCAAGCTTTTCCCACAAAATAAAAAAGATAATTTATTCAGACCTGAGGTTGCATTTCTGGCCTTTCTTCCAGCTCTGACAAATCCCCATCACCCTTCATATTGAAATAAAGGAATAATGAGCTTGCACATTTGGAAAATAACAAATTAATCCTAAAGAATGAGGTCTTAAAATCTAACTTGGAAATACAGTTTTCCTGTGGTTTCTGGTGCAGGGAGGTTTTTGAACTCAGTTGATGCAGTGCAATAGCAACAAACAGTGCACTGAACTGAAGACGTGGGTTGCTATGCTGAGGTGCTGCAAACTAGTCTGCAGATGTTTTCTGAGGTCTAAAATAAAAACCCTCCAGCTCCACTTGCACCAAAACCACTCTGCTGACTACAGTTCATTATCACTGTGCAAATGCTGCATGTGTAAGGTGGTTTGTATCATGTTCAGATTTGGAATGCCCTAATTCAACACAAGCTGAGCTGGGGATCACTATGAGATTATTGGAATTAGACATTTTCTTTGGTGATTATACTCTAAGTGTGCAACCTCAGGGCAAAGTACCAATAGGTGTTAACTAGAAAACTTGGAGGCAATCAAATCCAAACTTATGTAGCAAAACCCTAAATGCTGGAAAATCAAACCTGGAAAAAATAATTCAGACTAGTTTCTTTTCATAAGGAATGTGGTCGTATATGTTGAAATGACTGTCAAGGACAGATTTTTGCAAAGCACACAGTACCCGGCAGTTCCTTTATAAGCAGAGAAAGCAAATTATAGAAGTTGCTCATGGCCTTGTGCTGGAGAGCTCAGGATATCTGTGTTTCCCCAAACCATCTGCAACAGACTGGCTCTTGAAAATATTTGAAAGAAAGAGTCATTTCCCAGTGCAGGTAAGGTTTAATGTCAATGTGCCCAGCTGTGCGAGAAGTGCTGCTGAGTGTGAGTGACTAATACATTTGCCAGCACAGCAATGTGTACACTTAAATGTGTAATTTATTGTTGTGTAGGCTGTCTGGATAGCTCAGTCCTGCAGCCTTTTATTTTGCCAGATGCTGATCACCTCCTGAGAAGTGCTAAGACCTCTCATTTGTCAATGCGTTCTTGGTGCCTTGCAGAAAGTGATCAGAGCCTTGTTGGGTTTGTGACCCACTAGTACTGAAAAATTAAGATGATCCGTCCTCTGCAAACAGAGACAGCTAACATAAAGCCAGTGCCCTTGAAAGAGCCACTGTGACCTCCGGTTTGAGCAATTTAGAGGAGACATCACTCAGTCTGCTGAATCTGCTCATTAACTGCTGGAACAAAGAATTACTGTGAATAAATAGTCCTTTTAGCTTCCCCTACTCCACCATTTGAAAGCTAAAAAACATTTTTCTCGAAGTGGCATAATGGAAATTAACTGAGTGGCACCAGCTTGAGGTTCTCCCTGGCAGCCTCAGGCATGGGGCAATGCCCAGCCAGAATTCAAGGGAGTCTGTGGAGGATAGTTCCCATGTTTTTCCCTCCTACCTAAAGCCCCCTGCCTGCAATGCCTGGGTTGGTTTGTGTTGTTTGTGTTGAGATCGTGTCCCTGGCATGGCTGGGACAGCTCCCAGAATTGGTACCGCCTGACACGTATGAGACTTTCCTTCTTTTCCTGAGGCTCCAAGGGGTTTTCGCAGCAGGAGTCTTTTACCTGCCAGAGATACCCAGCTCCTGTGCAGCACCAACTCTGTTGAAACACATCACCCTAGGCAAGGATCGGCTGGATTGTTTCCTCATTTCCACTAGAAACTACATCAGCAGCTGTAATTATGCAAGACAGTGCAGCTTTCAGGAAATAAATGGATGATGATGCCCTACAATGAGCATTTAAGATGAGTATATTTGCCAACTTATGTTGCTTGATGATTGTAGGAAAATATTTCCTTTTAACGAGGGAGGTGTATTTACTATTTTCTCTCTTCTGCTAGCAAAAACTTCTGCTGCAGGTTGTATGGCTTCCAACATCAGCCAGTGGGAAAAACATGGAGCTCCCTGAAAGAATGCTGACAAAGAAGTAATATGTTTTCTTGATGCCAAACCTCAAACAGTGGATGAATGTAGGAATTATTTCAATAGCTCAATAAGGACATAGGGCAAGGTGCCGCCTCCCTGCCACCAGTGCCTTCCACAGGGCCAGTTCCTCCTCCTGGGTGCCACCACTGCATGCTGCAGCACCATGATTGGCACACTGGTGGCAGGAAACTACATGGTGTCTAGCTTCTTCCCGTGAAGGATTATTTTCATCTGGAATTTCATAGGATTTCGAAAAGGGTTCCACATTTGAAAGCTGCTGGGGATCTCCAGAGGAAAGAAACCAGTGCATGTGTCGTGTCAGACACCTCACCAGATGTGTGATCCAAAACTGATTTTGAGCAAGCTGAATTCACTTAATATTATTGATATTACAACACCAGTCAGTGAGGGGACTCTGGTTGGACATCTCACTGAGAGCAATTTTGCCTGGTTTTGCTATGTGACTCATACTGTAAGAGGAGAGTTCAGATTTCCTTGCAGTCTCACTGTGGCCCCTGGATCTGCTGCTGCTGCTGGAAAACAGGCTCCTGAGTCCTTTTTATTTTCAGATGTACCTAACTAAAAAAATCTAAATTCAACAACTTTGGTCTAGGGGTACTGAATGATGTCAGAGTCCTGTCTCATTAGGTTTCATATAAAGACAAGACTACATTTATCCTGTCACACAAAGTGCTTGCACCTTGACAAACTGGAAGGGAGGCAGCTACAGTGGGAAATGCCTTGCCAAAATTCATGCAACAGATCAAAAGTTGAGCCAGAAATGTTAGCCAGCTATCCCAGTTCCTGGCATCTGAGTAGACCTGCTTCAGACTGGCTAGCAGGTGGATCTGTGTATTTATTCATATCAGTGGCTGCTGCCTCTTAACAAATATGCTCAAAAGCTTACACTGCAAAATTAAATATACTTTGGAGGAATTGCTGGCCTGTGGCTGACCAGCACTTCAGCCAGGGAACAGCTCCAGCAGCAGTTGCTCGTGCTGGATGATGAACATCATCATCCCTGAATTTTGTGAAACTAACTGCAGACAAGAACCTATTGAAGGGCCAAATGGCACCATTGACTTCTAGTCCACAAGTGCCCTTGATCACATCAGATAATTTTACCCCAAAATAATTGCTGTGACTTGGCCCTGGCTTTGGAAAATAAAAATGCACAAATTTTTCAAGCTTTAAGAACCTGATTCAGTATTCTAATCTCTTTCTACCTAAGAACAAATCACTGGATTTTACCTTGTCATTTCCACATCCAAATCATGACTTCTGGTCGAATGACAAATTATGCTGCTACAGTTTGCATGCTAGATGAGCACCCCTTACTTCAACTGAAATTAAATTGTGGGAGTAAGTATCCTCCTCTCCAGCCCATTGCCCTTCTGAATGAATGAGGTTTGTTCCAAAGTATCACAAATTATTTTAGCTCCTTGCATATATTACAGATTTTAGCTGCTCTGCACTTTTTGATTTATTAATCAAAAGCAGCTGCCTGTGAAAGAGTATTAGATCTAGAATTTGCTTTTGACCATGTTGCCCATGAGGTCTGCTAGAAAAAAAGTACTGCTGTAACTGAAGAAACATTACCCTAGAGATTGATACACTGGATGCCTGAGCATGCACTTAGAGTTACGTAAGTTCTCTTGTGGTTAACCTGCGGGTATTAAAGAGGGGCTTCAAAGTTCTCAATACTAGTCCAAGTCTTTTAAGACTATTTGCAATGAGTTCACCCAAGTTACTACACCTCAGCCTGAAACTTTTTGGAACAGTACCAGAATACAGTGCAATGTACTGGTGAGACAGATAGAGGGACAAAGGTCAGATCCTCAAAATGAAAGGGAGAGAAATGAGGAACTGTGCAGGCTATGTACAGTGCTAAAACCCCACAACCAATGGAGGGAAGTCAGGGGTGATGCTGATGACAGCAAGTGAGCGGCTTGACTGCCAAAAAAAAAGAAAAACAAAATGCAGAATCCAGAGGTTGCCTGTACTGCAAAGGTGATTTTTTCTTTCTGTGAAAATAATAATAGGAATTGGGTTTGTTCAGAAAAGGTTTAGCTGCCCAGCAGAGCTAGCACTATATGGATTGCTGGTTGTTGTGGTGCTCAGGCTGCCTTGACAGAGATTCCCCATGGAAACTGTTCTTTTGACCATGACACTGCACAGTTATAAGAAAAAGTGGTGTACACCCCCAAAATGCTGTGTTTCCATCTACTTTATCAGTTCAGGTGAGGAGACGTCATGCTACTGGAGCAGACACAGTTTGCAAGTGCCTGCTGGCAGCAGAGAGCAGAGGGGGAGCAGCCTCGCCCAGGGGAGCCCGGCCAGGCCTTGCCACTTAACTGTCACAAGGCTGGCACTTTCCCGTGGCCCAATGTGGAACAAGAAAATGAAGTTTCTATCAAGAAAGACACTTGCTGCCCAGAGGGAGGAGGAGTGCAGATGTTGATATAGCAACAGAAAAGGACTTGTGGGAAATCTGAGGCAGTACCCCACCAGGAGATCAGGGTGATAATTTCTGTTGCTACTGCCCTTCTTCATGCAGGACAGGGTCTGGACTTAGGGTTGTTACATCTTCATGTGGCCAGATTTTTTTTTTTTTCTTATTTGAGTGGCAGCCATAGGAAACAAGTTTGATTCATTGCACAACTGTTACCATTTTGGGGAGTTACTTTTCTTTGGTCTATTATAAAACTCTGTATGGGATGAGCATCAATAGGGCAAACATTACACTTGCTAGAGGCAACAGCTGTTATACTTGTGCTTGAAGAAGAAGAAAGAAAATCTTTTTGTGATTACTGCCAACAACTTCTTCATGCTTTTTGGATAAGAGTGAGACAACAGCTGGTACAGACACATGTTCCTCTCCTTCCCCATCTTGCATTATTAGCAACTGTTAGTGCAAATCAAAACAATAGTAATTTGCTGGCAATAAGTAATTTTATCTGAAAATACTTAATTTCCTACATGTGTGAACATATTCTTAAATGAAAAGATATAAATTACTGATGGTAATTTTATTGAAATAAATGGTGTTTTAGGCTGTTTGAACTGAAACTTGCACAGCATCTGATGTTTATGGCTATAGCAATAAAATTATCATGACATTTTCATAAAATCATTTTAATGAGAGGTTAAAAATTTGAAATGCTCTGTTTGAGAAACTAGTAATGTGACAACACCCTGCATTAAGCAATTGCAGTGTTGCAGTTGGTAGGAAGTGAGACTGTCAACATGTCCTCAGACCAAGGGACAAAAATATCACCACAACACACTTTGCTGTGATTGAGAAATCCTTCCAGTGAAGAGAAATAAAAAACAATAAACGAAAGGGTTGTAAGCCTGACATCAGGAGCAGGTGACATGCAGTGCCTGGTCCAGCTCAGGCAGTGTTATGGATGAGTTGCTCTTCCAGCCACCTGCCTTCTTCACTCCTTGGTCCTTAAAGATGAGCAGGCCCAAAACACCTTTGTTTTCACCATTTCCACATGACATAATGTATCATTGCTCCTGTTACCTTTGTCAACTCAAGGAATTGGGGGAATAAATCCATGTCCCGTCCTGGGGGCATACTTTTTTTTCTGGGGAAAAAGTCTGCTTTACTCTTTGAGCTCTTCTGCATACCTTTCTTAGCCCTTTCTGCCATTTCCCACGATAGCAGCTGCGCAATATGTTTTTATACTGAAGGACTTCCTCAGATAGCAGGATGGGGAAAGCATAGCATCCACCTCACGAGAGTGAGCATGCACCTGCCTCTCACAACAGCCTCCCTACAACAGATCTGGCTGGGCAGTGCTAACAAGATGCTTCTTGCAAGGATCACCTCAGCTAAAGCTGAGCAGTTCTCCAGGCCGGATGAAA
The DNA here is from genome assembly GCA_013397795.1 of Orthonyx spaldingii. Classification (NCBI taxonomy): domain Eukaryota; kingdom Metazoa; phylum Chordata; class Aves; order Passeriformes; family Orthonychidae; genus Orthonyx; species Orthonyx spaldingii. The sequence continues at coordinate 39,478 of VZTJ01003515.1, forward strand.
CTTCCATAGGAGGTGCTTCCAAGTCACGCAGAGATCCCTTGAGGAGGTGTCAAGGCTGGGCACTGTGCTGCATTAATCAACCCCAGGATTATGATGAGTCCCCAGTGTGATACAGATGTAAACTAAGGTAAATACAGTTGTCAGATGTGTCGAGCCAGGCATTTGCAGTAGCCTTACTTGCTATTGTGTAAAGGCAGAGGTTGAGGCCTCACCTGCAATCCCGGGACTAGGCCTGGTCGCTTGTGTTCAGAGAAGATTAAGTCAGATGGAAGCAGGTGAACATATGGGGCAATTTTTGGCAGGGAATGTGCTAAAAGATGCTAAGAAGAAGTCACTTCAACTTTTGTCGGGGTTGCTAGTAAGGAGAGCATGCTGGGAGCCTCTCCAGCCTCACCACTGCCCTGTGATGTAAGGCTGCAGCTGGACTGCAAACCAGCTCCACCTCTGAGTCATTGCCTTGCCTCTAGCACGGCTGTGAGTCATCCCTCCTTGGCTGTTCCTCCTCTCACAGTTAAAGCACAATAGAAAACCCCAAACAAAATTATGTTGAGTGAAGGAAGCATGGTGTTCTTGTCAGAAACCATCACGCACTCCCTGACCTCCTGGGGGATGCCCAGGGAGGCCCACTGCTGTGGTTAAGATCTTTTCCTCTCTGTAACACTCTAACTGCCCAGGACATCTGGCATAACCATGCCCATTCCTTCGATTTATTCAAATTCCAGTTCACTCAGTTCCCAGTCACTGCTTCAACCAAGGGAGCAGGGATGGCTGAGGCTAGCAAGAGCTCATCATGTCCTCTGAGCAGCAAAAGCAACACGGTGTCAGTAGACCTCAAATGAGATGTGCTCACAGCAAGAAAAACTGAGGAGATGGTGCTATAACACCAGCTGCCCTGCAGAGCAAGGGCTCAACCAGAAGTTGTGGGTCAGTTTCACTGAATATTGGTTTCAAATTAATGGTAACAATTATTTGGATATAACCAGGTGATGTCTGGATTACAAGAATATCTAGACATCATCCAGACAACATTGCAGAAATGGGTATGTTTGAGCCTGCATTGGAATCCACCTTTCTAATAAAGAAAGCCCAATTAGTAAATTTATGAGTAGCCTTTCTAGATAGGACCCATTCATCTAGTCTGGTAAAGTCAGAGATAGACTGGGTCTAAACACAGCCCTGGTCAACAGAGTCCCAGGGGACTCACAGCCCAGCATCAACCACTAGCATGACCCCACTTCAGAGAACGTAATGCTCAGAGCAAGGATGGCACCCTGAACTTGCAGGCCTGTCCACTGATACTCATCAGAGCAGATGTTAAAGACACTCCTTCATCCTTAGCCTGAAGTGCTAAGACTGGGAATGAAACCTTGTAGGGGACTGGAGGAGAGGAAATTCTTCAAGAAGGTTCTTCTTGGCCCATTAACAAAAAAAAAAAAAAAAACAAACCCAAAGCAAACCATAAGTTAATCAAACGGTACAAGGTTTTGCCATCGTGGGATGCCGGGAGAGAGCTGTTTGGGTAGGCCTCTATCCTGCCAGAAGGGCAGATACTCTCAGCTGGACTGCGGGAATGGCCGTCTCTGCTTGAGCTGGTGACTAAACCAGACTGGAAAAGAAGGGGAAAGCATAGGTGTACAAACTTAGTCTATCCTACTCCTCCTTGCAGGTAATGTTTAAGAGCCCAAGACCTAGGGAGAGAAGAAATTCTGAAATGTCTGGGGAAAAGCATCTCAGCAGAAATGAGGAAAAACTGCAATATTTTTCAGTGAAAAAAGCTTGCCTGAGTTGCCAGGGTTAACACATGCTGGGTAGAAACAGAGCTGAAAATCACTGGCTACAGGCCATTAGTACATCTGAACAGAGAAAACACATGTGAAACCAGATCCTTGCTGAAGTCAGGGAGATTTTCGCTGTTTGACGAGCTGCAAAATGCCAGTTGCCAAGTCCGAGCTCAGCCCAGTGTTATCAGCACAGCTCTAGGGTGTCCAGCTCAGTTTTGTGAGTCCCCCTTTTTCTGTTTATGACTTGATCTGCAGATATGCTTGTAACCCTTTGGGCTCAGGCTCTGGCTTGCTGGCTGTGAAGCCAAAGTTGTATCACATGTAAGAGGACTGCCTGGCATAGCTCGGTTACCATCCCCACAAATATTTCTCCGTGTATAAGCCTGCCAGGATGTGCAAGGGTAAAGTTTCACCTCACTGTGCAGAAGGCAGAATTAAGACATTCAGTGCTGAAATACACGTTTTCCTATTTACTACCAGTTATAAATTACCAACAGAGGGAAGAGAGGATTTAGATGAGGGGACTCCATTGATACAAATGTACTTTAATTCCAGCTTTTTATCCCGAGAGTGATATTTGCTGATATTTTAAAATTGCCTGTAGGCCTGCCAGAGCCTGCTTCCCCCATCTTTAGAACATCCACCGTGAACATAATTTTCTTGGTTCCCTCTACTGGAATGTCTTCCAAGTTTCTAATTGGTAAAAGGACAGGGTTTCTGTTCCTGCAGAGATCTGAAACACAAATTTTCTGGTCAAATGGCAGAGATACTATTTTTTTTTTTTTTTGGCAGAGACTGATTTCCAAATCATCTGTGAGCTGCTCTCTTGCCGGGGAGATGGGAGTAAGTTGGGGAGTTTCCATGACAGAAAACAGATTCGCTCAGGGCTGCACATATGTACCTGACTGCTCTGGGTGAGGAGGGCTTCGCTCTGGTGTAACATCTCCAGGTGTGGCAGCCCCCTATTAGGGAGGATTGAGGATGAGAAAGATGAAGATGGGGATGTAGAGGAGGACTCTCCCAAGGTTGCCAGAAAGCTGAATTCCCTTTCACAGGTGTGAGGGGAGGGGAGACGGAGGGGAGGGGAGGCGGAGGGGAGGG
>VZTJ01003515.1:42434-138744 GCA_013397795.1 Orthonyx spaldingii
ACAGTCAACAGTACAAAACTGATATTCGTAAGCCTAAGCCATTAGAGCACTCTGCCTGCCTAGGGAGAGTTCCTCAGTAGTTGTGTTATCAGGATACACCATGGTTTGCTATTTCTGCAGAAATATTCAGAGCTTCTGTCCAAGCATAAGAGGCTATTCTAGGAGAGTAATGGATGCAGGAGTGCAGCTCTCAGATGAGTGCTTGTCCTAAAGACAGTCACTCAAGGGCCAAAATTGGGGGTCGGGGGGCAGGGGGGGAGGGTGCCTTTTTTGTAAATGTATTACATAAAATATGTACTTTGAAACAACAACTACCAATGCCCTACATTGCCTGGAACCTGTTTCTATTGTCTTGAGTGACCTCTTATCTGAAGCATGGACTAAAGCCAGGCAAAGGCTGAAGTGTGTGTGGCACACTGAGATGGAAATGAGGGCTGGCAAGTGCCATTGTTCTCCACTTTGCCTCCCAGTGAACGGCATTTAATTCTGGGTTTGGTTGTCAGAAGATATTAGATATCTAAATTCTGGAGTCCATAAGTGGTCTATCTGATCTCTTAAGTGCAGAAAACATGTTCTGCAGCACAAATTGCCAGATGCATGATTAAACCATTTGTGTATTACAGCAGCAGTATAGTGCATGTTTGCAGGAAGTCAGCTTTTGAAAAAAACACTTGAACTGTACAAAAATAATTAAATTAACAAGAGTCCTGGGGATAAAGGAGTCATTTTCCCAGCAGACTGCCAGCAGAGATGAAGGCTTGGTTATCAGCTTCACGTAAGCGAGGTCTTTCTGGCAGGGCAGCAACACTAAGAGCTGTTCTGAGGGAGGCTCCCGCTAGGCGAACAGCACCCAAACATAAAGTTCCTCAAAGATTAATGAAGACTATGATGTGAGTGATGGAAGGAAACCAAACAGAAAAACAGTATTGCAAAAGAAAGAGAAAAGGAATGAGCTATTATTTAAAATGCTTACCAGCAGAGGACACATCTGTTTGGCAGAACAAAAGGACATTGCAAAGAAAGTCAGAGAAGTGCTGCTTTGCAGAATATTCTACAATCAGCTCTGAAATCGTATGTGTACATAACTTCCAGAGGCTTGAGCAGAAGGATACGAAAATGTCTGCTGCATTTTTTCTCCCACAGACAAGGGGAATATATTTTTCCTTATAAAAGTAAGGGATGATGAAAGAAATTTCTCAGGAGGTATGCTGCCCTGGTGCACTCCTGCAGGGGGCCTCCAGATGGGGAGACCCTGTGTCTTCTCTCCATGACAATTAACTGCAATCATTGCTTGTAGGGGGTTTAAAGCATATGTTTCTCACCCTGCTGTCCAAAAATGCCACAAGACTGGGCAGAAGGAAATTGTACTCCTTTCCTGCCTGCAACCAACCTTTTTCCGAACAACATGTCCAAGGCCCATGACAGAGAGGATGAAGTTACTTCTGCAAGGCATCCAGCACCTGGACAAACCCTGTGCTTGGTGAGTGCAGGGACGCCAGGCTTGGGACCCTCCAGCCTGCAGGCAGGTATCTCCTACCTTGGACCAACACCAGTTCTCCCACTCTGACCCCCAGCTCCGTGCAGTGATGTCTGGGACTGACAGTGGCAGTAATAATCTATCTGGTGCACATATTAAGCAAGACAAAATAAATGCAGGATATAGTCCTATTCAGATATGAGGGGTAGGTAGGAGACAAAGAGAAATCTGCACAAGTCCTGTTCTGGTCAAAAGGGTGAGGCAGAGCATGGTGCCTGCTTTCCCCCGGCTCAGAAATAGATGGAGAAGACAGCAGCTAGGAACACTGGCACTCATGGGCTATTTGCTCTCTCATCACTTTGAGGCTTTGGAGGGAATATTGCAAAGAGGAATCATCAAGGAGGATATGCTGAGGGTAGGAGCTTTGGGGAGCATGGCTGCTGCTCACACTCAGCATCCACTCCCTGGGGAAGAGGCCATATCCTCCAGCCTGGTATCCTCATTGCCTCCAGCCTTGCTTTAAATAAGGTAACCAAAGGAAAACGCGTTTGTGATGCTAATGTAGAAACTCTCATTCCATGCAACAACAATTCTGCTTGCATCTTGTTTTCTCCCTCTCTTACGTTTGCCTACACATGGCAAAGTCTGGCTCTCCTGTGGGCTATACAGTGGGACCCAGCCTCAGCGGGCTGCTCTGTGGTAGTGAAGACGATCAATAATATGAGCGAAGAAGGGAGAGTTTGTGCAGAAGGAGGAAGCCAGTATGAGCAGAACTTGGTAAGCAATGTCACAGAGACTTGTTTCTGCAAACAGTAAATTACAGGCTAACACAGTTCTGTGTTTGACGTAAATTTTATTGTGTTTTGGAGGAAATTCCATACAATCAATCAGGTTACTCCAACAGCAGATAGTATGTTTCATGTGTACAGTCTGGTCTTTTTCTTTTTAGCTACTCAACATAATTCTTAGCAGGATTTTATGCTCTAAAGGGTAACTAAAACTGTCAGCATCCAAGGGGACACCTCTTCCTGTTGGGGTTAATGACATTTTTTGGAAAATTCCTAACTACCCTGAAATTAGGAAGAGGCATTCTGTCTCTTTGTAAAAATACAATAATATCTCTGCATCATTTCCTAATAAGAGTATCTGAAAATGTTCTCTGTAGACAAAATGTACTGCCAGTGTCAGAGAACATTTTCTTCAACACAGAGCTTTTTATTTGTTGTAATTTTTGTCATACATCACCGTCTCAAATCTTTTTATGAACAACAACTGAGTGATTTTGAGTGGAAAAATTTTTATTCTGAAAAAAAGATCTGGATTTGCAAGAGAAAAGAAATGCTAATGGAGCTGCAATTGCTATAACAAAGTACATTTAAGAAACAAACCCTGACGGCTGAAGATTAATCATCTGACAGAGAGGAAAGTATTGCCTAAGGAAGGAACACAGACATTGTGCTTGTGAGTGCCAGCTTCCATCTCCATGTACCTTGCCTCACCTCTGTGCCATGGCACACTGCTCCCAGCCTTGTACCAGCACAAGTTCCCTCTTCATATATTGTGTTTCTGGGAGTTAAGATGGCTTTTAGATGAAAAATAATGGGCTGAGTAAATTTTTTGGGGCAAATGAGACACCCTCTCTAGTGTAAAGTGTGGCAACACATAGGGCACTGCAGCAGAGAGAGGGCACATGTGCTACAGCATGGAGGCAGGAAGAAGCAGTTGCAGAAGTGCTATAGATTTGAGTGGCTGCTGAAGACTTTCTCCAAAGTAATTGGCTTACTTTCTATTTTTCGGCAACATTTAGCCAATGTTTTCTCTCTGATGTCAATGCAGTTACGTATTCATTTTCCATAGATAGAACTACACTAAGAAGCAAATGTGGTTTTGGGGTGTCCTTTTGCCCACAGCTATCTGCAATTTCCTCTCTAATTAAGAACAAGAACTTCCAAATTACCTTCTTGTCTGTTACAATCCTGGATTATCATCTATACACTTAATTATAGTCAGACCTAGCATTAAAACTAGGAATTGAAAAAAAAATCCTATAAAAACAAGACAAAGAGTCCATATTTCAATCATTAAAAAACAAAAGGAATCAAAGCTTTCCTTGATTTTGGATAGTCCATAAATGTCTTGAGATAGTACCTGAAAGAAAATAAGCAAGACAGTGAACCTGCGTACATAGAGGAAAAGTGCACATTTTCAATACAGCTCAGTTAAGGAACCTTAAAACTGCTGCAAACTGCCTTGCTTTGTTATCTCAGTATGTTACTCTGCAAAAGAGCAGTTTGGAAACTGTTTATACCTGGCTATCTAATTAACTAACACTGTTGAGGTTCTAACAGGCCTAAAGTCGAAATTTTAGAAATTCAGAGCAGGGGACTGTATCTATGCCCAAGGACTGCAGAGGTTGCAAGGGAAACCTTAGGAAAGGCTCACATTTATGAGGCTCAGTAAAAAGAGGCTTTAACACAGTGGAAGCAGTGATGCAACTCACGTCAAATTACATGACTGTCAGGCCAGGCCCACTTGACAGGAGCTCCAGCTGACTGCCTGCCTTACACAAATAAGCCAATACACCTCCTGTACATGCTATTAAATTTCAGTTTTATCCCAAATCCTGGCTCTGGTCTCCCCTGGCATTTTGCAAACTGCATTCCAAGAGGAAGTAGCAGCATATGGCAAGGAACAGTTTGATACCTGTGATGGTGATAAGCACGTGGACCAATGCAGCAAAGAGTGAAAAAGGCAAAGGCGAAGGCTGGTAGGGACCAGGTTGCAATGGCAAAACCAAACCATTCCACAATTTCTCCAAAGTAGTTGGCTCCAGAAACGTAGGTGAACAGTCCCCCTGCAGCAACAGACAAAATATTTAATTTTTGCAGTCATCTCCTGCACACAGAAGGTTTTTTCACGTAAAGTCAGCAGACGAATGCATTCCCTTTCTTATTTGGACCCCATAGCAGAAATTTAAATGCCCTTCTCTGATGTCAGTGGAGCCATGCCAAAGGGGGATCTTGCTCAAAATTCTTGTATAAATACAAGAATCAAGGGTGGTTCTGACTCAGAGGCTTCCAGCACTTTCACAGTCATTTATATTCATTTGGAAAATAACTGAAGAAAGACCATTATTAGATTTAAATTATAATAATTAACATTTGTCAATTCTTTTAATGCCCTAAAAATATTTTGCAACTTCACTACCTTTGGGGAATGCAAAATCTGGTCTCAGTTTTTCACAGCCTTTACAAGAGGTAGGTAAATACTGGAGGTGAGAAGCTCTGGGAGAGACATATCACCATCCATTACAAGCCAGCAGAAGGAATCAACACCAAGCCCAAGAAATTCTTGTATCCCCATCCGTATTGCTCTACAGAGCTAGACATTTCCTGGAAAGGCAATTCAGCACCTTGCATCCTTGTTGTTATTATTTCCCCCTAAAGTTTACACTTTGAGTCCACCTTTTGCACAGTAGGAAATCCACTACTTCTTTCTGGGCATGGAGAAGACTATTTCCTTCTTTGCAGCTGCCTTTTACAAAGTTAAAATCCTCTTTCTGTGTCCCACTTCAATCTTCTCTGAATTACCAGTCCATTTCCTAAAACCTCTCTCACTGGTCATGTTTTCCAGATACTCTTGCTGCTTCCCTTGGACTGTCTGCAGCCAGTTCACACCAGTCCTTGCAGCTTAGAGGGGCACCTGAACCGAGTGCCTGTGCAAGACCAGCTTCTCTGCCATTGTTGTCATTTTCCTGTGAATTCAGTCAGAAACCATTATCTATTCTGCTGCCCTACTTTCTTCAAGGAAGTGGGGGGTAAGAATATACCTTGAGGAATCTTGTAAGTGACTTCCCCGGGTTTCCTCAGCTGGCGCAGCAGGAGATCACTGTGAATGTTGATTCCCATTCCCAGCAGAAATAAGAGGAGGCCTAAGAAACCAACAAGAAATGGATTAGAATGACAGCTCTGTCTAGCTATCCTTTCTCAAGCTGATATGTGAGCTCATATGTCTTTGCAGCAGACAGATGGGGTCATAATGTGAGGTGGGTGGATTCTTCTTCTAGTCAAAAGATGCATTGCTACCAAGAAGGCTACTGAACAGGAGAAGCAGCGGTGACAGGTGACACCAGAACACTTCCAGCTAAACTTCCCAGGCGGCCACAGTCACTATTTATTGAATACTCAAGGCAGGACACAAAGTCCCCCATGGGCACTACTGTCTGATGACAGCCAGCCACAGCTGTGGACATTGCTGCAGAGCAACCACTGAGCTGTGGGCAAGTACCAATACTCTCATTTTACTGCTGGGGAAAGAGAAGCACAGAGACACAAACTTATCCACAACATCACTGGAGCCAGGCAAGGAACCTACATCTCAGCACCTCTCAGTCCACTGCCAGGGAGGCTGCTTGGACAGAGCTATGGGCATGGATGGAATGCAAGTACTTGCTGAAGGATGCTGATGTTATCTGGACAGAGTGGTCCATTGACCAGGTTCCATTTAACTGAAAAACTAGAGTCATTTGATTGAGAAACTCTGCAGGTGACATGCCCTACAATTCATGCCATGTTGGACACTGAGAAAACCACCTCTGACAATGACTGGAAAGCAAGAAAAGAAATAGCGTGTGCACTACAATGTATAGATAAAAGACTAAATGCTGATAAAACCTCAACACTTCCAGTAGCAACAGAAAGTTGGCAAGAGTCTGTAGAGGAAGAATATACTGTTCGTTTTTTCTTTAATATTTCAAGTACCACTAATGCTGGTTTTCTTTTTTCTTTTTTTTTTTTCACATTAAATATATTTTTATTTATCATGCAAATTAAGTGATGTGGTGTTTTATTTGTTGTGTATGCGAGGTCTTACTAAACAATGTCCAGAGTTTTTAATATGTGATGCTGTCTGAAAAGACTGAATTTGCATCCATGATCTGAAACAGGGTACAGAGAGTACCTTGGTTAGTTTGTACTTGTCATATCTGAAACATTTCGTCAGACCTCCACGTTAATCCTCATTTCTATGTTTACATTGAAAAAACACTCTCTGTACATTACCAAATCTGTAATGCCATCTAACTGCTCTTGTTCAGTTATTCTCTGAGGGATTTTATGGGGTGAAATTCAACTAGGCTATTAAGCTACAGAATATAAAGGAATCGTATTAGCATACAACCAGACTGTGCATGATCTCTAATCTTCCCCTGTGCCTTACACAAGAAAAAAGAGCTCTTTGTCCCTAAAGCCTCATTCATGCTGGGGTTTTACCCTCCTTTTCTCTTTCACTCAGAATAGCTGCATCAAGTGCAAAGCTCACTGGCAGGGAAGAGAAAGCCACAGCTTGCTCTCGCACACAGCCACTGCTGGGTGCACACTTCTGGCTGAGCAAGGGCACACCCCCATATACCTGGGGCCTGAGATTGCATCTCCATGGCCCGTAGCAGCAGGAGGCTCTGGAGTGGTGGCAGTAAAACAAGGCTTATGATTTGAGACTAACACATAACATCATATACCTTCAAAAGTGGCTGCCTAGCAGGAAAAAAAAATGTACTGCACATTTACTTGTTCTGTCTGGGCCAGCAGGCAGGTCTTATACTGATTTCCATCACAACAGATTTGACTCACATGTTCAGTGAAGATTAGGACATAATTCAAAATGCTTACAAATTGCTTGGAGATTAGATCTTGGAAATCCTGCAGCTGTAATTACCTGATGTAAATCTGATGTCAGTGCACCAATCGTTTGGATATTCAGCGCAGTAAATCAGGTAGTACCCCTGGAGGAAGCCATTATAGATACAGAATAACATGCCAAAGAAAAGCAATTGCAGTGGGAAAGGTCTGCCTCTAGTGAAGAAAGGGTAAATAAATGTCCTAAAGTAGATAAGAAAACAAAGTCAGCACATTGCTTATAACATTGTATTTGCAATTTCTCTGCTGTAGGGAAAAAACTTGAACAAAGCACAAGTAGAAAATAGGTCAATAAAGACAAAAAAATTGAAAAGAACTGCAACCATATAAGATCAACAATTAGTGAAATACCACAGATATGTGTCTTTTTCTGGTCCTTCAGGATTGCACACAAGGTGGGAAATTAGAAAGCTCATCCAGACTCACTGATGCTTTGAGAATGTCTCTGTACCTTTCTCCACGCTTGTTGGTGCAAATGAGAAATTCATGCCCACAAACAACATTTTCATTTTAAGACCTTGATAAAACGCTCCAGTGAGCCAAGTGAAGATTGGTTGCTGTGGAGGGACATGGGTACAATGATGTTCAGACACCACTGGTATTTGTGAGGGGAAGTACCAATTGCAATACTGATTCTCCAAACAAGCATTACTATGCCAAAAGCATCGTGGAGGTCTTATGGAGAAGACATTCCTGATCCCACTACAAGACCGATCTCTGAGGACTTTAACCCACAGTGGCAGATGGAGTTGAAGGCAGTATTGAGACCCCTCTGGCTCTCTCACCCTCTGCAGTATATAGCCTAAGATGTCATGTCCTTTCCCAGCCTCTCCCACTTCACTCAGAAAGAGACCCTCATGCATCTCCAACACACAACAGCTCTGTCCTGCTCTGCTTGATCAGTTCGACATAGAGGCAGAGCAAAGTTTTTGCCTGCCTGGGGAGCTGCTTTGCCTCCAGTCCCTGCCTCCCCTCCATGCTTTCAAACTTTTCTTTAAAATAAGAAGAGCTAAAGCCCTAAGTTTAATATGCTAAACACCAAGATTTCCACACAGCTACAGCACCTAGGGCTTTCTTAGACAAAACTGTGCTAACAGTAGCATTAACACCTGTGTGAGCAAATAATTGGTGCTTGTATAATTTTAATTTATATATATGTTTGCTTCAGGTGGGAGTATCCCTCTTGACACTTTGGACAATCCATATCATCCGTGGGAGAGTAAAACGAAGAAGTTACATTCATATTTAGTCAGTATTTTCTTACCTGACCAGTTAAGTTCTGTAAGTGGTAGAATCTACACTCTCAATTTCTTTCTTTTGCCCTCTTGGGCTTTGCATGGCACTCATCATACCAGTATATAAGCATTGCTGATAAGTAATTCACATCCCATGTTGCCAGTGTCAACTCAAGCAAGCTGAGGCATAAAATGTCATAATACTATAAATCTAGATTAAATCAAACTGTGTCTGGAAGTGAGTAAGCAGAGTACAAGCAGCAACATGTTAATGTATTCACTGCTTTCGAAAGCAAGGTAAGACAGATTTCCAGCAATTAAGGTAGTTGTGATGCAGAAGTGCTAAATATTTCTAAATATAGAGAAACCTAAGAAGTATGCAAAATATTCTTCAGATAGTGGTACCACATTTGTCATATTTATTACAGAACGGAAAGGAAAGCTCTTTGGTGTAATGTTACCAATGATCACTGGTTTTGCCCTTTGGGAATGTGATGCTGGAGCTATGAGCAGGCAAGGCCAGCTTTTGCATTCTGATCTGCTGTTGAAGTCATAGTGACAAATTGGACCTGAACAGTTACGAGAAAAAGTGTGAAACTTGCAAATGCAGGCTCGGAGACAGCAAATTGTATAGAAGAGGGAATTGTACAAACCACACAAAGTGAGTTTAGGAGGTGAATTTATACGGCAGGTTTGAGTAGGACTGGTAATACTTTATCCATTTTTAGAACCGGTTAGGTTTAAGAGTCTCTGAGTTTTTACAACTGATGCAAACAGAAGTTTCTCGGGTCCCAGAAAAGCTGATTGTTTCCATGCTGCTTCCTGATGCTGCTGTTGCAGGATCGAGGCTGTAGGCCCTTGAAAGGTGGCTTATCCTGTAGTAACAAGAGGCTCCAGACCTCTCTGTCATGGAGTGGACAGAAACACAGAAAGAATCTGCATGCAAAGTAAAAGTGCAATGGCAGGGGAGCCAGGAGGGAGGCACCACCTTCGTTTAGTTATTGAGGGAGTAAAATCCTGACATCACTGTAGTCCTGCCTCCTAGCAGTTTGGACTATCCAAGTCAGGATTTCATCCAAGAATCTTTGTTGTTGAACAAATTCCCTAAGGAAATCTCCATGGGTCTGTAAGACCAGAGGCCAGATTCAGTCCTCTGTATCAGAACAATGCCCTGAGTATTTCTTTTAAGACAGCACTTTTCAGGTTGTGCTACATGCCTAGCTGAGGGTGCACAAACTATTCCTGATGAGATTTGGAAAAGCAACAGAGATAAAGGAGGGGCATTTCATAGGTTTAAACATTCCATGGAAGAGTCTGCAACTCTGCTGGAACTATTTTGCAGTGTGAAAATCAAAGGGGGTCTGAAGACCACCATCTTAGAATAACAGAACAAATCCAGCCTATTGGGTTTAGTCCAATGACTAATTTGACCTTTTACTTTCAGTGCAGTATTGATGACTAATTCATTACTCCTTTATTATCTTTACCAGCCAAAGGCACTGCATCTGACTAAACCATTGCCAACAGCTTCTTTTTAAATGAATGAATAATGAATTATTCATTTTCTTCCCCATCATTTATTTTCCAAAAGAACAGGTTTTGAAGATAAAATCATTTGACATTGCATCAAATTTCATCTTAGAGGTATTAGTCCAGCTTCTTGAAAACTCCGGAGACTCTCATCTAAACCAAGGGAAAGTATAGGTTTGCTTTTCCTTCCAAAGAAGGTGGAAATCTTTTCACAAAGATTACCATAATCCACTAAGAGTAGGTTGTCAGTCCTCCAACAGCTTGTCAGTCAGAGATGTTTGTGCTCCTGCTGTGTCTTCTCCTCTCCAGGGCCTAGATGCAGTAGGTCAGACAGTAGCAGTTCATTTTTCACTCTGGAAACACAAGATGTTTTACACCTGGGGCAACTGGGTCAACGGTGCCAAGAATGGGGGACACCTGGCTCCCTCCAAGCCTGCGGGTCACCAGCCTCCTGCTGTGTCTGCCCATCTATGCCTCTGCCACCAGGCCTTCTGGGTCTAAGCAGGATGAACAAAGGACTAGGAATCAGAAAGATTGCAAGGTGAGCAGGGCTGGTGTGGTGCCTTTCTCCTTGAAGGCGGGTGCTGGCCATAACCCAACTTTCTCCTACTCATGCTAGGACACGGTCTAAATGCCCTGACCCATCCCCTGTGACCCTGGCCAGCCTCCAGAAGACAGTTATGGGCTTCTCCTGACCAGGAATGCTCCGGGTCCCTGCAGGAATTTTTTGGTTCTCCTTGGACAATGGGGGCAGGACCTGCCCTGAATCCCTGGTGAGGATGAACCAATGCACCAAACGGTGCCTGAGAGCCACTCCCCACAGCCTGGGCTCCACATGCTCTGGTTCCTCGCTTGTCCCACTCAGACCTAGAAAAGGTGAGGAGTGCTGGTGGCTCAGGACAGGGCAGGCAGCCAGGCCCTCCCATGAGGGTGATGCCCTCAGGGCCCTCCCAGCTCATGTGTACACTGAGCTGACACTGAAAAACACTCCACAGACAGGTGGGTGTTGTGCAATTGCTTCAGGGGTCATGCAGTAGGTGAGGCACCCTGCTTCATTGAGGGCCCATGTTGCAGTCTCTTCTCAGTCCCTGAAAACTCCTTGCTGAGGTGCTGTCTGCAGTTCTCACCCCTTCATTGGCACCTTCGCAAACAAAGACCTCTCTAAGTCAGAGGACAGCTCTCTAGACTCTACTGCACCTCCTTCCTTATGGGCATGTTTTCATTTTCTTATTTATACAAATACCTGTATCTCAGGTAATAAGAAAAACCGTGTGATTTGTGTTACACTAACTTACAGACCAGTCAGATGTGAAAGGATTTGCCTGCTATCAAACCATGGATTTGTCTTGTGCACAGTTTGAAAAGATTGGTGTCCAAACTTGGGCAGATTACACAGATCAGTTCTATTTGCACCAACAATTAACATCATAGGAGTCTTTGCCATAGGTAGTCACTGGAATCACATTACTAGGGAGTTACTGGCATCCTTGGCATACCTGACCTCTTGCACAAAGGCTCAAGTTGTTCGCAAACATGATGGACTTCTATTTGGGGTGGCTGTGATGCCTTACACAAAGCCTCTAATTATTCTGGAGAGTTATGGACGTCAAATTACATGTCCTAAAGATATCTGCTGCTGAAGAGTCTGCACATACTTTCTGAGCCCCATTGTGTAGGTTATTTGTGAATTGCACTCTGGGGTAATTTTAAACTTTTACTGTTTTTGAGTTGTGTTACACTAATTCTCATTGAATATCTATAGGAGAAAATTGTCAAGCCCACACTAGGACACAATCTGGCACCTAATTTTCCTGTGGCCAATTGAAAATTTTCAGTCATCCCAGACTGGGTTTAAACAAATGTAATGGGTAAATGTTCAGTTCCGATGAGCAGGCTAATTTACTATGAGTTTAAAGGGAAAGTAAAACAAAATACTCCAAAATACTTTCAAAAGTGAAATGAAACATTTTAACCCTCCTTCATTACGATATCTACACAATGCAGGTAGAACCTCCTCACCTGTCATATTCCTCTCCTCAAACATCCTACCCTGAGATGCTTTACCCTTCCCTTCCCCACTTACTCTGCAACAGTCTGAGAAGGTCACTGAGAAGCCAGGAATATTTAGACAAAAAGTAGGTTACTAGAAGCTATTTGTACTGTGCAGGGTGGCTCGTGCCTCTTTTGTTAGGGTCTGCACAGTGAGACATGATCTGTCACAGACTTGGGAACAAAATCTGGGCTACGGCAGGCGGGAAACACAGACTGCCCATTAAGCCTCTTGCAATACCCACTGCAGGTGCAGCACAGACAGCAGATCTAATCTCCTGTATTGCAGTTGTATCTCATCTCCTGGTGGAAGAAAGCTGTAAGTTCAGGAGCTGAGCTCTTTTTCTGATGTCCAGCTACATCTGCCTGAGGAGCCCGCCAGTGCAAGGGGTGTGCAGTGGCTCTGTGTGCCACTGGCTGACCCCAGAGGAAGGGCACATCTTCCTGGCCAGGGCAGGGAGCCACTCTGTTCCTCATTCTTGCATCACTGGGACAATGTGAAACCATCAGATAACTGTAATCACTTCCTGGACCATGGCCCAGTTTGTAAGCTCATCTTAAATCATTGAACAGAGTCAGTGAGGGGAGACACCTTTTTATTTTAATCATGCAGATTTATTTATCTAGTGATGACAAAGTTCAAATGAGCCCTCCTTTCCAAGAGCAATATTTTTCTACATGCAAAATACCCTACTTCCATGTTGCTCCAAAGATATTTGGACAAACTTTTGGTGGCTATAATTTAAGGAACAAGAAAGATAGATATATTATTGAAAAGCTTATGATTCAGCTGTATAAAACAATACTGAACGTGCCATAACAGGTTCATATCTGAGGATTCTGTCCAAAAAAAATTTCTCAACCTGCAATTCTTGGGGTGTTTGTGGTTCACTTCTAAGATTCAACCAACCTGAAGCCTGTTTGTAGGGACAGTCTTTATTTGTGGTCTCTTAGTATCAGGCCCAGGGCTGGATGAAGACTTCTAGCAGGAGCAGACTCACCTTTCTTGGGCAAGAGATAGAGGCACACATATGATCAAGGGATGGGAGAAGGACTGAGGAAGCCCTGAGATGCCATAATTGGGTTTCAAGGATTTATTGAGAAGAAGGGCAATGGAAAAGAGAAAGTCTGGGCAGCACTGATTTAATGCAAATACATCAGAAATGCAGTAGGATTCAGTGGCAAAATGAGAGGAGACTTGTAAGAGACTACCATATTGAACCATGGTGCTGCTGAACTTATACGGAAGATTAATAAGAATAAACTTATTTGAGATAAAAAATAATACACAATACTAGAAAATAATTTATTTGGGACAACTGAATAACTGTGACCAACTGTTGTCGTGATATTGAAAGGAAGCTAGTTTGAATGCAATGAAATTTCTGTTAAATGTGATATAGAAAAATCACTGAAGTAAAGAGCTTGGTAGGACTGAGAGAAGGGGGATAACAACAAATTAAAGACAAAGGCAGGTTCTTTAATGAAGACAAAGGTTTGGAATTAATATTAATATTATTTTTTATATTTCAGGCGATAAATTATATTCCATTGAAGAGAGGCAGAAGGTAGCAGCTGCCGAGGACAATTGACCACCATTTACTGCATTTTGTTTTGAATGATCTGACATAGGCTTCTGCCAAGACAGGGTGCTGACTGTGAAGGACCTCTGCTCTAATCCAGCGTGATACCTTCAGGGTTTCGTAATGTCTCATGACTCATCTAACATTTTATACAAACTGAACATCTCAAAGATGATAAACTCCCTGGAATAGATTAGCAGTTGCTTAACACCAGCATTTATGAGTAAAGCTCCAGAGTGGTACTTGCTGTGCCAGGAAGGCTAACACCATGGATGACAGCACTTGCAGAACAGTCAAAGGAATCAGCAACTGCTCTTGACTTGGGGCCACAGAGCTAAATACAGACTTCAGGTTGAAACCTTGGTGACGGGTCAGAAAAGCTTAGTTGCTTACAAATGCATTTGAATAAAGGGGGGGTTATAGGAAAAATATTTTCAAAAGCATGTATATCTGATGGGAAAGTCTAAAAATAAAATGCTGCTTCTATATCACTGTCAATCATTGCCGAAAAAAAACCCATGATGAATTTAACCTTGGATAAATTTAAGGAATCTGAGCTATGTAACACTCAGTTCCAACATTATAGACACCTGAACTAATCATTCTGACCATCTAGAACTAGTCAGTAATGCCTTACCAATTGATACAAATTTTAAGCACGCTATGCAGTTAGCAAAGTAAGAAGAATAAATCCAGTTTAGGGACAAAGCTTAGTCCTCTTCACATTGCATACAGATATTATTAGATGAGCTATATTTAATAAAATAAAAGTGGTTGGAAAACAAAAGGAAGAAAAAGGAAGAGAATTGGACCTTAAAAAGATTATTTGGTTTTAATTAGTAGAGAAGAATTGTGTAGGCTTGACTCCAAGGCAAAAATTTTTGCTCTTCTAAATTCACTGTGACAGCAGCCAGGTTTCAAAACTGTTTTGCAATTTTGTTTATAAATTACTTCATTAGTCCTCTTGGTTTTCTTTCATTATTTCTGAAAATATCACTAGAAAATCTGGTGTTTCCCAGTGACTACCAGCATCCAGACAGAACCAACAAAGGAGAATTCTTCTGGTAAAAAGGCATTGAACCGTGAAAAGCATCGATCATTTATACTGGTTTTGCAGATGCAGGAACAAAACACCTGTACTTCAATTATTACGCATTTTCTAAAGGGACACCAAGAACAGAATTGTTAGGTTTGATGCACTAACAAGCTGCCTCAGCAAGTTACAATCCATCAAATTACACTCAGTATACATTTATACCAGCATATTTGTTTCTCAAATGTATCCATTTTGGTATAAACACCAAGTAGGTTTGAAATATTCTTAATTAAAAATATAATTTTATTTTTATTTGCTATTAGCTAGCTGCTTACTTTTTTTTCCTTTTTGTTTGTATTGTGGAAAGGAGATCAGAATGAGAGCTGAACTAAACAAAAGGAAGAATTGATTGACTGCCCATAACAAAAGGCAACTGAAACAAGAGCCAGATGAACCAGATGAATCATCTTTCTCACCATTTCTTGTCAAATTGGGCATATTCATTGGAAAGATGAGTATTTGTTTTTAAAGTGCTTTTTTGTAGCCAAAGAAGGTAAAGTGGAGCTAATAGAGCAAAAGAAATATGCCCCCTGTACATTCCCTGCTGAAATCAGTATCCTCCCCTACAGACTCATAGTTTAACCTCAGACACTACACAGACAAGTTAGTGGAGTGCAGAAGGTACAGCCTGATGGACTTCTTGTCTAAACAGTAATACTTGTAACAGCCTCTTTGACTCAGAGTCCTGCATATGTGTAACAGCAGAAGAGAGTATTCGTTTCTATATGTAACTTAGCTAACTCTATTTTCTTGAAATAGGTTTGTTGAGTGAAGGTATTGACATAAATTGGATATATGGGATTATAGGGATGGTAGGAGCAGGCCATGTCCCGTGTCCTGACCTTAGATTTTTACACCATCTCACACGTCATCCTTATAAGTAACTTGGGCTTGCCTGGTTTAGAGGATGTTAAGTGGCTGCAAACTGATTGAAAAATTATATCAAGAAATAGTTAACAATTGTTTACTATCAAACTAGAAAGGTCTTTTGAGGGAGGTTCTGCATAAGACTCTTCTGGTGCTACTTAGGAGGTTTTTCATTAATATTATGCCTCTGGGGGAAAAAATATTCCCGATGTTTGTGTTTGACACAACTCTGAGAGATGCTGAGCACACCAAGAATGAAGGCCAGAGTTTAGAATAATCTTGAAATACTCGTTTGATAGTTTTAAAACAGTTGATTTTAATTCAATAAAGACAATGGCAAAATACTACACTTAACTAAGACCAAATGTAAAAGACAAGCTGAAAAATGGGCTGGATAGCAGAGGGAGTGCTGGTAGGTGGCAAACTGAGCATGAGCCAATTATGTCAGGCTATTGTGAAAAAGGCAATTGTTAAAATGTGTCATGGGGATGGGCGTGTTGTTGGAGACACCTGAGGTAATCTTTCCCCTTTGCATGCCATTAGTAGGAACTTAAATGGTACTCTGTCCAGCTGAATTCAGCACTCTTATAAAAGACAAAGTGGAAGCAGCCCAAAGTAAAACAGCTGTGGTCTAGGAAGTGTGACATGAAGAAAGACTGAAGGAGTCAGGGCTTTTAAAAATAACTAAGAGAAAACCAGTGGAAGACATTAAAACAATCTACAGCTGTATAAAAAGCTCCTGCAAAGAAGAAAGGAGTAAAGCATTCTGCTTGTCTACTGGGAACACAATAAAAAGCAACAGTCTAAACAGCTGTATAGAAAATGCATCTTAGACATTAGGGAAAACATTGGAATATACTAGGAATCTCAATAAGCAGCAAATGTTAAGGACAGACCTGACAAATGTCCATTAGCATTGAGAAGAAAATTTGAGGACTGTATGTCGCCAGGAACTGCCTGGGAATGGGAACTTAGAGCTATTTTGGTCAGAGAGAGGCTCTGATGGACTCAGCACCAGGCCAGCTATCACAGTTGAAACCCCAATTAAACTTGGTCCAGATTTGTACTGTCATGGGGATTGGAGAACAGGACTACTTGTATGGGGATTAAAGCTCAACTTGACTAGATGGATTGTGGTGATGACAAATGTGCAGATCTCACAGTGCTTCATTATTACCTCTACTACTTGATAGTATCTAAAGGGCAACCGTACTTAGAGATTGTGAGAATATTTGCTGTTTTATCTAAGCAATAGTGTGTCAAAGCCTTAGCCAGGCAAAGGTATCTCCCTCTTTTCTTCTTCAGAAATAATCATTTGATATTTATGAAAACAGATCACTTTGTTCCTATTGCTAAACTGTGGGAGTTTGCCAAAAGCACGAAATACATGCCAGAGTAACTTACTCAGACACTACGATGTGCACTTCAAAAAGTTCCCTGCTCCACTGGAGCAGAGAGTTCTAAGAATTCACAGAGGTTGAGGTAATGAGCAGAACAGAGGGATGCGTCTACATGAAAACTGGCACAAAATGCAAGGATGCCCAGATCTGTGTTCTAACAACGGCACTTACTAGATAAAATGTCATTATTTTCCACAAATTGTCCACATGGGCCTGAGAAATGACCAAAGGAAGACAGACAATTGGTAATCTATCCTTAATCAACCTTAGATCTTGGTCAGATTATATCCAGCCAACATACACTGGACTCTAGAGCTGCAACTAGAGCTGTAGGACATGTTACTAGTAGTTCTTTAAATACTCTAAACTGGCTTTTCCCACTCTACTAGTTCCTTCTTTTTCTCTTTTATGCCTAAACTCCTGCTGTGTCTCCATTTTGCTTTTCTAGTCTTCCTGATGTTCTTTCTTTATCCTTTCTTCTTCAGATCCTCACCTCTTTATTGCACTTCATTGCTCACGAAATTGTGAGAAAAGTGAGGTTGTAAAATATAGCAGTTTCTCTCAAGCTTTCTTTGCATGAGGGAGGAGCACGCCAGGTGTCGGGTGGTGAAGGGTTTCCAGCACCAGTCTCTAGGTGGGGAGCATGTCTGCCCTCAGGGACTCATAACGATGTGTTCAGAGGCAGAGGCAGGATGCTCCCTGCTCCCCCAGACAGCGAGCAGGTTCCCAGCTGCACCACGGTTCATCCTGAGCAGCTGTGGCTGGCAGGAGTCACAGAGCAGGAGTGATGCTTTGGGGCTACTGGAGACTGACACACAGAGCTAAGGACGTGGGTGTCTGAGGTGACAGCCAGCTGCAGAAGCCTCACCCCCAGCCCATGATCTGCTACGTGAAGTAGTTTGAGATTGTAAGCTATGTGCTGCTGTTAAAAATGAAAAAAAAAAACCAAAAAAACCCTCCAACCCAACAAATAAACAACTAATCCAGACAAGCTCCCCCATATAAAGTCAAAAATCACCTGTGAGAAAAGTGAGGTTGTGGTGTAGTTTAGTTTAAAGCAGTTTCTCTCTAGCTCTGTTTTATAGATGCTCTCATCAGAAACAGTTGGAAGTCCTGCCTCTGCTGGGAGCGCTTCTTTCACCATGCAGCGGGATACTGGTAGAGAAATTTTTGATGATTTCACCACAGTCCACAGGGTTCATAAGTGCCTCACTGGGTCATCTTCTTCCTTGTTTGTTATAGGCAATGAGATGCTCTATGAAACCGAAAGATTCGGCAATAAACATCTGCAGAAGTTTAGGCCTGTTTTGTATGGGGAAAGTCTTCTTCATAACTAAAATGGCCAGAAGCACTGCATACATTCTTTTTTCCAAAATGGTAAAAAAGTTAAAGCTGAAAACTAATTTCTAAATCCTTAGGGTCACATTTCGAAGAATATTCATTGAAATATCTTACATTTGGGAGGGTAATAATCCAAATTTCTTCTGAACCTCTATGACCTCACGACACTCATGGCAGTACATACACAGAGTGAGGAACAAAATTTGAGCTGACCAGGTCAAGTCCTGAGTTTGTGCTTACATTAAAGTGATCAGAGGACTTAGAAGCCTTTTTTTCCCTAAGGAAAATCTACCATGGGCTGACTCTGAGTCACAATCATCTGTTTCCTCGCAAAATATGTCAAAAGATTTCCTAACACTGAAAGCTGAGTGAATCACTCAGCACAGTGTCAGTATCGTCTCTTGATACCTGGGTACTGCCATCTCATATCATGACCTTTACTTTTTCATTTCTTCTCACTCCTGCCCCACTACTGCCCTAGCTGTTTTTAACAACTCTCCAACTTGTCCCTTCCTGTGCTCTTTCACCTGACCTTTCTATCTCTCCCCACCTTGTAGCCCTGACTGTAAACCTCACAGTGATTTTTATTTCTCTGCATTCAAGACAGGTTGTATTTTCCTAATTCATGTTGCCAGAACTCCAGCTAGGAGACCACTCCTTCCCTGTTGATTATCCTAGCAGCCAGAAGAGTCTTGCTCTGTCTCTACAGTGCCAGCCTAGACCATACTTGGCTGGATTGCAGGCTCACGCGCTGTGGTCCTGCTTGTAGCCTCAGATGAACCAGAGAAACAGACTTTAAAAATGTTAGCTGACAACTTTTATATTTGAACAGATACAAATGCATTTCTGAGACAACTCAGCCAAGTTTTAATTTCTTTTTTGATTTCTTTCCCTAGGAAGAGCCAGAGACATATCTCACTTTAGTAACCTCAATCTGGGCCAAGTTTTATAATGTGAATGCTTTAATAGTTCTATTTAAAAAAAAAAAAAAAAAGGTTCCAAAGAGAAGCAAACAGGCAAAAAAAACCTCATTAGCATAATGTAAGTACTTTTCTTCCTCTGTCTTTTCTCACCATTTCTTCCTCTCCTGTTCTCAGGAGCAACAGAAGTTTTATAGGGGTCCATGCATTGTCCTACCCCAGATGTGTTACAGGAGTCACTGGAAGATTTGCTTTGGACCACACTGTCTAGAGGAATATTCATGTGAATCTCTAGCAGGAGATCAGCTAACTTATGCAGACCTCTCTGTGGCCTCCCTGCCCACCCTGAATGATGGCATGACAACCTAGATCAAGGAGACTTGGCTTTGTAGGAAAATCACCCCACCCATCTTTACCAGTAAGTCAAAGAGCTGCAGGTCATCACTCTGCCTCAGAATCTGCTTCAGCATAGTCCTGCCTGGAAACTGATCTGCTCCTTAGCATCTCCCCATGGCAAACCCTCTTTCTCTAGCAGACAGTACATCTCTTTGAAGACAACCTTGATAAGGTGACATTTTCCAGAGACATTTCTAGGAGGCAGCCACCCAGCATGGCAGGTGTTGGATTAAGTTGGTGAACTCTAGCACTGTTGTAAGCAAAATGGTATCTTGTGTCTGGCTGAAGGTGACTGTGGGTGTTGCTACTCTATTACATGTATGAAGAGTAGTTAGGAAGGAGGATGTCAAACCCAGCTCTCTTCAAATAGGACATTTTTTCATTGTTGTTGAAGGTCACATTTGGATAAACCTTTCTAGGAATGGTGAAACTTTGTGTCCGTCATTAGGCATTGATATGGCAGCAACTGATGCTTCAAAAGTTCATAGCTAGGTAGAATTTAGCTGGCTCTTAAAATAAATTTTAACCTGTAGGAAAAGATATTGTTTTTTCTTCTTATGAGTTGACTTTTCCCATTTTCCTGCATGGAATATTTCATCCCAGTTTTATTTGGGTTTGGTTTGGTTTGGTTGTTTTTTAACAAAATAATGTCATTGCTCTTGTTGTAACAATGAGATGTTGCAAAAATAACTAGAATGTCAGTTGAGTGGTCAGCAAAGAGTAACACAGCTCTTACATGCAAATAGGTGTAGATGTACATTAATTTAATTATTTGACCAAATTCAGTAAAGATCACCCTACTGATCAATTCACCTGCCACATTTAAATCAATTTCTGGACAGAGGAGGACACTTCAAGCTGCATAACTTAAGAATAGTATCTTGATTTAAGTTTGAAAGTATTTCTTTATCATAATCCTTCTTGACCAAAATTACTTTAATTTTTATGGAGATACCAAGAATATAATTTACACCAAGGGAATATGAGGTGTCTGGGATGGACACTGATTTATAATCATACAATTAGGAGGTTATTTCACAATTTTATTTTTCTTAACAGACCTCCATAAAACTGGCAAATTACCTAATTATGTAAGCTTTTGAGTATGCAAAGGGGCTTATTAAAATGATTCCTTTAGTCAAACAATATTTATTGGCTTAGTAAAAATGTCCTACCTCCTCCATAATGGCTGCCTCTATTATGATAAGAAATAAAAAAAACCAGCCTTGTGGATCTTGAGGGAGAAAGATCCATCACAAATTTTCCACTGGGCAAATAGAATGAACCATAACACTTTTCCCTTGCTTTTTATTTTCTAGTTAAAAGAGTATCCCCAATAAGGGAGTACTACAGATATCTCATGATTAAAACAAGTAATTTTCTTGTTTGGTAAAAGTATTACTATTTTCAAGTAAAAACATTTACAGAAACTCCTGTATATCATTTAATTCATTTTCTCTCTCTGTCTTAGTAGAACTCTTTATAACTCTGTTTCTGATATCAACAGCAGGAATGTGGTAATGCACATCCAGATCTTTACATCCTCGCCAGTCTTACCAAAGCTCAGTAGAGTTTGGAACTCAGAATGTTATCATCCAATAAGGATTTAAACTCACAGCATAGCAAGTGCTTTAACTTCCTCAGTGGGCTCAAACCTCACACAGGTGAGATCAGAGGAGCCCTCTTGTGCCTTGGTGACATCCTGGTGGCTGGGAGTCAGATCTCTGTCCTGGCACTGCAGTTTGGACAGTTCTCTGCAGAGCAGCTGAACTGACACCCACCAAGTCATTTTGTACTTAACAATGACAGTGAAATCTCAGAGCAGGCATAAATACTCCTTTAGTACATTTAAAGCTGCCTGATAATAACAAAATAGCAAAAATGAATTAACATCAGATATAAAGATACTCCTAAGAGACATGTTGTCTTGAAAAAGAAGAAAGATAAAAGTCTTAAGTTATCTCCGCAGAAAGTCTTCCAGACCAAGAAACGAAAGGGAAAAATCACATAGGTGCAATTTGGGGTGGACAAAAACTATAGGTTTCTGTAATTTTAGCCCACTTTCCAATGGGAAAGCAGTGTATAGATAGGATTATTTGTGTTAATTGTTAGGAAGGCAATCAGATAGTATTCTATTTTGAGAGCAGAATTAGGAAAGTATTTCGTAATGCTAGAGAAGACTGCAAGGAAACAAACTCCACACCAGCACTGGGTACATGAGCATTTTACAATGCTGAGGCTTATAAAGAGACTTTTGTGTTGGCTATTAATACATTAATTTGAGGAACCTGGATAAAAATAGCAATGAATCTAGTATTTTCACGGAAGAGAAAAAATGATATATTAGCATTACTGAAATGCACTGGGATGACTGAGGAGTAAGGAATACATAGAAGAGGCAGAGCAAATGGCCAGCCTCTGTTAGGGATATTGCTGACAGACCTAGAACTACTGCCAAGTCCAAATAGCAGGAGAGAGGATGCAAATGTGTTACTGTGCAGCTGGTGAAGGCCAAAAGGAATCTGGTCAGGGTCGATTCCAAAGCATCAAGGTGAAGGAAAAGAGAACTGGATTTTTTGCTTGTTAAATACCTGCATATTTTATATTGGGAGATTAATGATAAAGGTCTCAAGATGCCAACAACAAAAATGTCTTTAGTTATTGACACTTAATAATAGTGACTTTCTAAGACCAAAGGATAAAATAACTATTTCTATGGGGGGAAAAATAGTCTTTCTATTGGATCTATTGGATTTGGTGGTTATTATCTGCTCTGGTTATATTCACTACTAGCAAGGAGAGTACCACTTAAATGTATAAATATCCTTCAAACTTAATCTAATTTCTGTTTATTCACTTCATGTTTCAAAAAACAGAACTAAAACCCTGTATGAACTAATACTGAATACCTCTAAAAATTATGAGCAAATAAATTTATAAATTAATTACTCATTTGGAGCTTCCATCCATCTGCATTTCTCTGGAGGCTTGAGCTGCTTTTCCTACTAATCACAAGTAGGTACTCCTACTTGAAAAAAAGGCCAGTCCAGGTATGTCCAGGTAAACATAGCATCTGCCTGACTACCCAGGCAGTGCAGGTAGGCACTGTATTCTGCAGAGCCAGGGGAGAGGGAGAGCCTTTTTCTTTCTCCCCCCAGCATAGTTTCAGAGAGAGGGGAACTGGCAAAAGAAGTGTTAAAAACTTATGCAAGGATGCAGTTTTCAAATGTTCCTCATTTCTCATTCTCTTGCCACAAAATTCTGCGTTCCCTGATCTTTTTAGAAATATGTCAATTTGTAGAAAACCGAGTAGAGGTGCACCAAATGTGTCACCTCCCATTTAGAGGAGTTTGGGGATCCAGCTGTATCTCAAAGAGCAGCCTTACTTAATGTCTTTCAGATTCACCTCAGTGCACTTCAGAAATGAAAACAGCAGTTTGGTTAGTTAATATATTAATGGAGTAAAATAGAAAACAAAGATTTGATTTGATTTGATTGAAAACAAAGTTGCAAGAGAAGAAAATAAATAAGCAAATGTAATTCTAGGTAGTCTTTGAAACTGAAATGCCTCTTTAAATTGTTTCTGCCCCAGCTATTAAGGGCAGCACAGAAGGGGCAAATGCAGCACTCTGTCTTTTACACCTCTGTCTTCAGGATTAACTTTGTAAGTCAGTGGCACATGGCCTTCCCTGCGCCATTGCACATGGTGGCATCTTCTCTGCCCCCCTGACACCCTGTCTTCCTCACTGGCAAGAGAAATGCAGCATTAAGATTTATACACAATTGGATTGCAAAGGCTTCCTCTCATTGCCTCATGTTATGTTTCCCACCTTTGGTTTTTGAAGCTGGACTGCAAAATGAAAAGGCAGCAATCGGGTTTCTCCCTGCCATCTGAGGGCTTCCACTGGCATTCCCAGCACAGCTCCTCTAGCAGGAAAGGCTGTATTACAAACCACATTTCAAAGTAAAATACTTTGCAAGGCATTTATCTCAAGAAGTGTTCCTCTACATACATCTTACAAGACTCATCATTTTCAGCTCATGACCAGCTTTCCACAGAGATTGCATGTACAGATGGCAGACTTGGCAATCGTTTCTATTCTCACTTTCTTCTTCCTTTTCTCTGCCTTCCCACCCCATCATTTTTGGAGGTCCCTACCATCACAGAACCTACCTTGTAAAAGCGAAGAAGCTATGAGCTTACTTAAAACAGATGTGAAAACTCAGATATAGATTTTTTTCAGATTCCAAATAATTCAGATTTCAAGAATGTTATCTTTAGCACCAGAGAGCATTTGAATTTGGTGAAATTCACACCATGCTGTGCTAAGAAAGTACACGTTGAGACACAAAGAGCTGGCTAACTAAGGAGAGCAGCCAAACAGGCGGGTGGTGGCATTCCTTCCTCCCATCTCCTCCCCTCAGCAGTAGCACCAGCAGCCTACCTTCAGCCCTTTCTGAAAGCCACGAAGAGAGAGGCTGCTGCCTAGCGGTGGCAGAGAAAGGCAGAAAGCATACTGCTGTCACGGTTCACCACGGGCCACTGGACAAGGCAGGATGGAGGGAAGGTCTCCTGGCTCCATCCACCTCCCTCTTGAATCCTCTCAGACAGAAAATCCCTGTTCTGGGCAGCACTAGGGGAGGGTTGGCTGTTTGGCCAGCAGTCAGCACCCAGGTGACCATCTCCTTTCCCTGTCAGCAGTGGGATAGATGGGGGCACGGCACCTGCCAGAACTGGCTCACAGGGATCCAGTAGGCAAGCAGAGAGGGCCTCTAAAGTCCTTGTCAATGAGGCACCATCAGCATTAACCCAGTTTCCAGAACAGGATTAGACTGGTCCTTTCAACACTCCAGCATACTCTGCAAGAACCTGACAATAAATACAAAATTACCACTGATTAAGCTGGCTCATGGCACAAATTCTAGACAACTGGTGAATATTAACATGGATGGGACAGCATTTCTAAGTCGTGTGCCCATATTAAAAAGTTACTTTGAAGTCAAAGAAATACAGTGATACCAACAAAACCCACTCCTAAGGAGTGATAGATTGTAACCTTGGTTACAATCCTGGTTACACCAGCTCCAGAGTGTTCTAAGTAGCCTGGAAACATAGGATGTCCTTCTATGACTCCAAACAGAAAAGCACTCCTCAAATCTGTAAACATGGGAGTAGCATGGGGGAACAGGAAAGTAATGTTGTCTCTAGACATGCTACTACAACTCTGGTAGTGTATTATACACCACACACTGATGTCTTCATTTTAATACGGATATAGAAAAAGAGGAGAGGGGGAAAAAGGCACAGAAATTATCTGAGAACTGAGAGGGGGAAAAAAGTCTTGTGTTAAGGGATGTTCTGCTGTGGTTCAGTGACATTATAAATCTAGTTTAGGATACCTCAGTTCAGATAAAAAAATAGCAGATAAAAAAATGGTAGCTATTTGACACCATGTCCAAAAGCAGGACAAGTTAATTATGCTGGCTTAATCCTGTTCCTAAATTTATGAAAAGGTAATTTTATCCTGACCAACTTCATGTTGGATGAAGTATCATGTGTCTGCACTACTCTAACTCTGTGTCAGATCAGGTAATATCTGTTAACCTATATCTGGCATAAATCCACCACAAACCCATAAATTCAGCATAAATACCATATCATGTGCAGTAATTAATTCACCAGAAATATGATCATTTGCTCCTATATTATCTGGATCAAACCGATGCTGACAGAGGACTTGACAGCTCTGTAACAAGTAAATTAAAACATGATCCAGTACCGTGTAAGTGATATCATGGTAAGAAAACACTGGAGGATACTACAGAGTGCTTTAAATTGGCACAGGGTGGATAGAAGGAGCAAGGCCCACTGGGAGAAAATCAAGACCAGTCAAATTTAATCAAGACATTTTAAACATGTTTAAGTAAGGGTAAAAGAATTCAGAAGATAACACTACCAAAGAAAACACTGGCTTTCTCCATTTAAAAAATTATGGATTTTTCATCTTCTCAGGTCTTCAGATCAAGACTTGAAGTTACTCTGAAATATGTGCTTCAGTCTAAAATAAGCTACTGGGGCAACACAGCTGACTAGAACATAAAGGAAGGTAGAATAGCTAAGCACAGTAGTCTTTTGAAAATCTATGTTTCTCCATTATGGACTATAATGTCCTTCCAAGCATACCTCTAATGAAAACTTCCCTTCCTCGTGTATGTTTGCTATAGCAGATGAGACAAAATTAGGAATTATAAAAGCTTCCCTGTGGAAAGAAAGAAGTCACTAAATTATGCAACAATATACAAAGAAACTGTTTCATACAAACACAGAGGAATGCTTAAGTACAGATATCAGACGATCAGTAGTAAAAGTAGGAGTGGAGTAACAAAATACATTTATAATTGAAAATGGAACACCTTTATTCATTTTAAAATTTTAAAGTCAGAAAATTCAGTAGGTTACATCCATTAGGTAAATGCAATTTTATTATTGATTGATTTAATGCTTTACTCATTATGCTTGCAGTCAAGTTCAATCACAAAAGTATTTAAAACTGTTAGATTATTCCAAGTAAAGATAATAAATGGAAAAAAAAAAAAAAAGTTTTATCCTGACTCTTATGTCCAACTACTAAACCTCTTTTCAAACACTGTATGGCAATGAAACATTCTAATCCAGTGTGACCAGTACCCCCTGGTAATATGATTTATCCAAAGTCATTTTATAGGCAAACAACCATAATATGCAACTGCACATAGCACATAAGTGCACTTCTTTCTACCCCACTGCAATAAGACATCTTGACCAACAGTATTCTCACCAGGATGTGGTGGCACTCAGTATGGAACAGGGAAGTCTAATATCCCATGAGATACAGCCTAGAAAATCCAGGAGATGCAAGTGGGCTTAGACTGGAGCTGATGCTGGATGACAAAACCTGTGAATGCCCAGTGGTCAGGGATGTCTCCTCCACTATCTTCTTCCTCCCAGGACTAAGTCCCATTCTTTTAGTTAGAGGCTTAATCCAGATTACAGTTATTGTGTCACTTACTGATTGCTAAGGATTTGACCCAGCCTTCAGAGGTTCCAAGTAACTAAAAAGTCTTGGGTAGCTAAAAAGTCTAGAAAAGAAGAAAACTGCACAAATTCAGTTTAACTGTAAGCTATGCTAATGGCTAAAAAATTCTCTCTAACAAGAAATTATCCTACCTGCTAGAAATAGTAGGGAGCAATTAGCTGTGCTGATTGTTAAAACTTTAATGTTGTCAATAAAGCTCTAATCATAACCACAACCATGTGGCCATAGGTCATTCTACCAAGGTTCTCTCAAAGAACTTGCCTGTCCCGTAGTATTGTCAGGTGAAACCCAGAAAAACCTCTATTTTGCAATTTTGCTGCTCTTTTACATAACAGTAGAGTAGTAATATTTAATACAACATTTTAAATATTATTTGATTCAGTACAATGTCAGAGTGGCTTGTGTGAGAAGGGGGTGCAGACTGTGAGAATAACATTGGAGTAATATGCTGTATTAGAAAGAAAAGTTTTATACAGGCTTGACTGAAGTGAGGGCTTTTACTTTTACAAGAGAAAAAGTATACTCCAGTGACAGATGAAAAGATGCCTGAACTGTCTGGGAAAGAAAATATATGAAAACACAATGCTTTTGCCTAAGTCCAGCAGCAAATGTAGGAAAGAAGCCACAGACTCAATAAATGTATGCATACTGGTAGGGTAACACTTCTTTCACTTGTCTAGTGGTGTTCGTTGATCGTTACGTTTCTCAAACAATCAGAAATTCTTGATAATAACAGAATGCATTAAACGAAATTTTGTATAACTACATGTAATCAATGCATCTTAGCTTTCTGAAAGCCAAATGTGTTATGGGTGTGTCCTCCATCTGACTCCTCCAGAAAATACAATGGTAATGATAACAAATACATGTCTAAAATAGTGTTGTAACACCATAAACCATTCTGTTTTAAATTTCTCAACAACAGCCTTGAGTTTCTATCCCTAAACTATCTGTAGAGACATAGCACCTGGATTTTCAATATATTAATTTTGGTTGAGTAGCAAGTAATAACCTCTGATCAAATATTACAAGAATGTTTTCTATTACTATGAAGCAAACTAAAAAAGCATAAATAGGAATTGTGGTGAAAAATGGCAAATCAAGTCAAGGTTTTGCCTCAGAAGTTACATAGCTCTTTACTATATAGTGGCATAACATTTTCACATGCACTTGCCACTTGTGAATAAAAACCATTTTTTTTCCATAAACAAAATTCAAATTCCTCATAAAAGAACTCCACAGAAAATGGAAGTGGAGCAGAAGATGGATTCTGGTGATATTCTCTAGAACCAAGTCCCACTGACTGCAGAACCGGGTGACAATTGTACAGCTATGTCTCTTCAAAGTTATCACCAACACTGGATCAAAACTACTATTTCTTTGAGCTCCTGTTCAGTAAATACAGAATTAATTAGAGTTACAGCATTCGTTGACTCTGATATGACAAGGTTTCTAAACAGAAAATACATTAAAAGGAAAAAAACCAACATAAATTGGTACTTTGGTAGCGAAGTGAGAATGACGAATTGAGCATAAAGAACCAACTTTGGTGCCGGGCAGAGCACGGGCACAGCAAGCCGTGTTCGCCCCGCGCCGAGGGCAGAGCCGAGCGCTGCCCCGCTCCCCGCGCTGCCCCGGGTTCGCTCCCGGCCATCCAAGCGCATATTCCCACGCCTGGATTTGGCGGCCGACGCTGCTCCCGGCGCGGCACATGCGGCGCTTCTCCTGCCCGCAACAAGCTCTTCCTATGTGCCTTTACATAATATTTGGATGAGTTTCATCCAGACCTTTGCTCCACCTTACCGAAACCTTCTTTCTGTCTTTTTTTTTTTTTCTTTTTCTTTTCCTTTTCCTTTTTTTTTTTTTTACCGCCTTAAAGTACAATTCAAAGCATCCATCCTCTCCCTCCTTCAAGCACCTGAGCACCACCTGCTCCTTCCCGTGCAGAGATGCCCACCCGGCCGGCACCTACGCTTCGAGCGGAGCCCATGGGCGCGGATGGCCAGCCGGACCGTGGCGGGAGGGAGCGATGCTGCAGCCAGGACCTGCCCCGGCCGCGGCCGCGCCCGTTCCCGCAGCTCGCCTTTGTTCAGCGTCCCGAGGCGCGGCGGCGGGGAGCCGTGCCCAGCGGCGGTACCTGTAGAAGTAGTGCCAGCAGAAGAGGCAGCAGAGGAGGCGGCAGCCCAGCGGCTCGAGGCGGGGCGGGCTGCGCAGCGCCAGCAGCAGCGCGGGCACCAGGAAGGAGGGCAGCTCCTGCAGGAACCAAGCGCAGCGCGCCGGCAGCCGGCCCCGCGGCCGGCACAGCCGCTCCTCGTGCTTCCCGTAGCGGGACGGCACCCGCAGGTACAGCGAGAGCTGCAGCAGCGCCAGGGCGCCCAGCAGCGAGCTCAGCGCCAGCACCAGCCCGGGGAAGCACTGCATGCTCGAGGGCGGGCGGGGGCAAACAGCCCTCGGCCAGCCCCAGCCCCGGCCTTATTAGAGCCGCGGCCGTCACCCCGCCCCGCCGCGCTGCCTCCCTGCGCCCGGGCTCGTCACAGGGCGCAGCCCCTCGGGCCGGAGCGGGCGAGGCGCCCCGACCCGCCGGAGAGGAGCTGTCCCCCTCCAGCCCTCCCACCCGTCCCGTCCAGAGAGGAGCTATCCTCCTGCATCCCTCTCTCCTGCCCTGCCCAGAGGGGAGCTGTCCCCTTCCATCCGTCTTTCCTGCCCTGCCCGGAGGGGAGCTGTCCCCTTCCATCCCCGCCATCCGTCCCGCCCGGAGCGGAGCTGTCCCCCTCCATTCCTACCATACATCCCACCCGGAGGGTAGCAGTCCCCTGTCCCTCCCTCTCTCTCTCGCCCCCTCTCTCCCGTCCCCCCCTCCCTCCCTCCCGTCCCCTCCCGGACTGTCGGGGTCCGAGCCGGCCCCTCCCGCCTCCGGTCCGGTCCGTGGCAGGGCTGAGGGCGGCGGCGGAGGGCGAAGGGAGGGGGGCTGGGGAAGGCGAGGAGGCACGGTCGGCACCGAGCCGGGGCGGAGGCGCAGCCCGGAGGTGAACGGGGGTGACTCCCGCAGGCGGCAATCGCTCCCAGCGAGGTGGGAGCGAGCGGCGGAGTTCCCTTCCGCCGCCCCGGTGTGTCACCGTGCCCCGCGGCTTGCCCGGCCATCTGTGCTGGAGCGGCACTGGTGCCAGGCAGTGCCGCTCCACTGCGGGCAGGTGGAGAGTCAAGGCAGACAGATGCCAAAGGTTGGATGAAAATGAACAAATGTAGATGCTCATGGTAGGACTAGGAAAACAAAGTCCAAAACCTACGAGTCTGACAAGTCCAGGTCATGTCTGGCATAACCAGAGCATGCTGAAACTTTTTAAGTGCCCCAAGTTTTAATGAAGGTGGTCCTAATGTAAGTGCTAGATTTGGGGTGTGCTCAGAAACCCTTCGGTCTGAACCACATTAAGTAGTTTTGACAACAGTTTGCCTAAAATTACAGTCCTTTTCTTTGCCTGTTTCCTCAGGGGTCTTCATTTGGTAAGGATTAACAGGATGCTGAAATTCAGCAGGAGGGCTAGCAGATTATTAGACTCTGTATTTTTTCTGGCCATTACAGCATATCACCTCAAGGTCATAAATTACAGTGTCATCCATGTCATTTTGCAGCTTCAGTGAGAAACCAGTTGGATGCAGCTCTGCA
The DNA here is from genome assembly GCA_013397795.1 of Orthonyx spaldingii. NCBI lineage: Eukaryota > Metazoa > Chordata > Aves > Passeriformes > Orthonychidae > Orthonyx > Orthonyx spaldingii. The sequence continues at coordinate 72,762 of VZTJ01003515.1, forward strand.
AAGGATTGGATGCCACACAAAACTGCTCTTCTGGAGCAGAGGTGGTAATTGATTTTTATTCAAGGTCTGAGTGGTGAGTGCACTGATTTGGGATGTGGGAGACATGGGTTCAACTGACTCTTCTGCTTAACGGGATTCTCTTTTTGCAGAGGAAGACCAAACCACTGGCTGTAGTCTATCCTGTGGTGCAGGGGAGGCACTTGTTCTGTTGTACTGCCTATTCTTTGGGGCAGCTACTTAGAGGAGCAGAACTCTTTCAGTCATAGACAATTTCTCCCTTACCCTTGTAGAGTGCTGTAGTCGCTAAGGTCATGTTTGTTGCAGTGAGTAAAACAGGTCAAGGTTTTTTTGGCCTCCAAGATGTGTGACATGTTATGGCTGTCAGCCACATGCCAGAGCACTCTTCACCCACAGAAGATGCCTGTCTGCTTGCAAGCTGCCTGTTGCTCACAGTCTCTGGTACATGCCGTCTCCCAGCTGTGTATGAAAGAGGGCAGGAACTGTGCCAGCTATGCCAGCCATAAAGCAGCTTAGATGATCACAGGCTAGCAGCATTGGTACCTGTGTTCAAGCAATGGTTCCTGGCTGTGAACCATCAGCGGAGGAAGGTAGGACAGATTTTAGAAATCTGCATCTGTATCTTAGTTACAAAGAAGTGGAATCCAAAACAAATGGTTGTGTAGCAAAGCAGTTGAATACGAGAATTTGTCAACCATTACGACAAATATGCAAGTTTCATGGGGAATTACTTCAAACCGCTGGTAGTCTCATCCTGTGAATTGAAGACATTAACAATAGAAGCACATTAGGGACATCTATGGAGTGCATATTCTGCCATAGTGCCTTCTGATGGAGAACCAGTGACGGACTCAGACTTCCACAAAGCATGCCAAAACTCAAAAGTTAGTTGGGGCTGACTGCAGGATGACTTCAAAAGAATGCTTTGCATTCAAAGTAAAACCCTAAAAGAGGCACAACATAAGAACTAGAGAGGGGTGTGATCTCAAATAGCACTGGTAGCTTCAGGCAGTCAGTCCCCTGTTCATCATCCTGGTTGGTTGGATTCAAGTTGAAGGGGTCTAGTTGTACTTGTTTACAGGGGAAGAATAATGAACAGAAATGCTTCTAGTAGTGAAGCAGTGAGCTACTCACACAGAAACTATTTCCAGTCCATGGAGAAAAGGAAGCACTTGTAAGGTGAGATTTATACCATCCAAAGAGGTAACAAAACATCAATGAACCATAATGTAGAAAAGCTTGTTTCTCTCCACTGGCTCTAAAAGATGTCTAGAGAACTGTGTCAGGAGAACTGAATCCCACTCATGCTCTGTAAATTAAGGTTCAGAAGATTTTTCTATGGACAAACACTGCTCTAAGTTAAGTACCATGGCATCTATGTTCCTTGTTGGAAACAAACACTGCATGATTATTCATCATATTCAACCACTGCACAAATCTTCCCCCTAGAATTCCTTCTTCTTGCCTAAGCACCACATGAGGGATTGTGACAGGAAAGGTGAAAGCAGTGCTGCAAAAGCATTTATTGTATTCATCAGGGGTTTTGAGAAGGTGGCAAGGTCCAGTGTTGAAAGAAAGTGGTTTGTGTAGGATCACCAAAAACCTTCCTTTTAAACTAAGCTTTATTTTTTCCATGGAAGCATATCTAGGTATTTGTTTCACCAGCCCAAAGGAGCACTAAGTAGTAATAAATCCTGCCCTGAAATTATCTCAAGTCAGCATGATCAAGCTACAAAACACAGGCCATACAATTCAGTCTTTTCCCCCTCCAGTAAATTACGGATATTTTGAATGCTTTTTATGTCTCAACAGTGAATAATTCAGTGGGAGTATTTGTTGAAAAAAATACTTCAACAATAAAGTGTTTGCAGGCCTGCTGAATTTGAAGGGAGAGGGGGAAAATGTACAGGCTAAGCCCTATTTGTATATCTGATAGGACTTCAGAACTCTTGGCTTATTTTATCTTCAAAAAGAAAAATCCAACTCTTCTGAAGAATTGAATTGTACTAAATGTATGAGAGGTACAAAATTACATATGTCACAGGTATATATTTTTATATAGGAGCCATCTGGAGAAAAACCGTGGGTCATTTATAAATCTGGAGGCCTATGAAGGTTTTTCAGAAGAAAATTATAGATGAAAATCACGGTAATTTTGTACTACTGCAGGTCTCTTTGCCTAAGTTCAGGAGGTAGCCAAGAATCCTTGTGGCCCACTGTAGAATCCAAGAAAGGCTGAGCATTCCCCAAGCTCAGCCTGTCACCTTGTGACACTCCTGTGCCTCTTTGGACCCCATGGTGTGTGTCTGCACTCTGGCAGCTCTGGGTGAGAGCAGGATGGTTCTCTTTGGGTGCCTTCCTGTGGCCCAGAGAAACTCATGTGAGAGAGCTCCTGTAAACCAGGATCAGAGCACAGTGAAGAAAGAAGTGCTCTGTCCCTTTTACCAAAAGTACCTGGAGCTTGAGTGTAGAGAGTACCATCAGGGATGTCACTCCACGAGTGAGTGGCTGCATGGTACTTAGTTGCTGCCTGGGGTTAAACCACAGCACAGTTGCACAGATACAATCTTTAGGAAGGGCTCAGGATCAAGTTTTGAATCAGAACGCTCAGTAAGGTGAACGGTTGCATAACGTAGTTCCCCAGATCCCAAAAATTTTATGTGCACTGGTGCAATTTTGAACAAACCTTTTTCCAGTGCTGACATGAATGTAGATAGGCTGAAGTTAGGAAACACTGGGAACCATCAACTGCCATTTGCTGTTTGGTTTGCACCATATATATCCTGTGCTGAATAAGGAACTCTCCATTTCCTCTTGGTTCATTTGCTATTGTACTATTCTCATAAAATGTTTACTTCCACAAGAGCACAGAGTTAACAATCCAGTATAGATATTTCCCTCTCAGTCACAGATAGTCTTTAACTGCTTAGCAGGAATTTTCATCTACTGGCATTAGAAGCTGCACGACTGTCACTTTGCATTGCATGTTAGATCCAACAGGTGAAATTTAGAACATTTTTTAAAAAGAGAAAATGATTTTCATTTTCCTTCAGTCAAAGACATTCATGCATGGGAAGAGTGGGAACCGAACAACGTGGTTAGTAAAACTGTCTTTGTAAAGGCCTCTCCTTTGAGCTGTGCAAGCAACTGCAGAAAAGCAATTAAAACAGGAGAAGTGGGCATTAACTTGGTTTGTGAAATTTAATAAGCAACTGTAACTTGTACTCCTAACACTGACGACAGTGTGAGAATAGGTTTCAAGGAAGACAAGGCAGATTAGCTCTCCGTGTGTGAAGGAGGAAATAAATCTTTTACAGGATTAACTTTAACCTAGTACACACAGAGTTTTGCAGCAAGTTATTTTTAATAGTGTGTTCACATCATGACTGGAATAAATATAAAAATATAAAATGTATGACAAACAAAAGCCCACAAATGATAGGTAGAGGTTTAATATTTTAAGGCTTTTAAAGGCTTTTATTTTACTTCAGATTTTCTTGAACAGTATCTATGTAGGAAAGCCATGACATCAAGATCTGACAACCAGTTCTCTCCTTTAATTAATTGTCTTTTATCCGGTGACACTCCTGCTATGCTTTATGGTTTTCACATTCTGATCTCTACATAGTTCTTTCAGCAGAGAAGGACAGTACCTTTACACCCACACTGCCACACCTATTCCAGTTTGTTAGCACTAAAACATCCTACCCACTCAATATTACAGGATGAGGAAACACACTTAGGTTAACTGTCTGAGCTCACTGAAGCTGAGCCAGAGAATCACAGAATGAAAAGCAGGGGGAGCTTGAGGAGCATAAGAGAATCTTCCTCATTTGGTGTCTGGTGTGAGGCACTGAGCCCACACAGCACAGCACTGCAGTTTCTGTGCTTGCCAGAAGCTGGGACATTGTTGTTGCAGACAGTTTCTCTGGGGAAATCAGTTATAAACTGTAATATGTTTCTCCTGATCATTGTAAACCACATATTTTCAAAGACTTCTTTCTTGGCATGTCCCAGATGGGGAGACCACCTCCTGACAGATTTCATGCAAATGCTCCAAAGCTTGGGGGTGCTAGAGCAGCTCAAAGAAAATGTCACTATTTTTTTAGCTTGGTTAGTTATTTTCTTTTCAGAAACACTTGAATTGTTGGCTGACCTTTTCCAAAACTTTGAGCAGGCATCAAGCTTGGAAAATGGCTGACTATATGGTTAGAGCTGGAAGAGTTATAAGCAACATAAGACAGAGCCTAACTATGGGAAATGCCAGGCATCCTTAATGATTTTTGGTACTTTTTCCCTTACCTGCCATGTATGAAAGTAACAAATAAGTTAGAGCAGTGCCTATGCTGCCATATTTCCCTGCCTGAACCCCAGCAGCAGGGTTTGCCACGGTGCCACTGCTGTTGCCTTCCCAGCCTGTGACTGGTGGTATGGGTAGTGCGAGCCAGCAGTGCATGCACACTGTGGAAACTCTGGCTATGCCAAGGTGCAGGCCAGATGTCTTCCCCGGAGGATCTCAGCTTCTTTCAGTTAAAATCAGGGACCTGCCTGGAGCTGTGCCACAGCTTCTAGCTGATGCTCCTGGGTTTCTCCTCCATGCAAATGGTGAGTCCAGGAAGGGGGCAGGATGCGGACAGATTAGGTCTGGTGTCCTCATATAGAGTTGACTGGGTAGTAACTTCTGAGTATCCAGGTTTTGCAGACACATTTTTGTACCTTATTTGCCTGTGTAGGATCTGTTTCCAACCATGCAAATTAGAGAGACTATTGGTTCTGAGCTCTTGTGCTGGTTAGCAAGTTCATAAACAGGAAATTTGATAAATACTTTAGGTCTGTGGTTTGCTAAACTTCTAGCATTTGTTTTCTGTAACAGGGAAGTGTGGGAAGTTTTCTCAACAACAAGCACGCACCTTCCTAGCTGGCTGTGCTGCTTTGTTCTGCCTGTTTGCTCTGCCCTGAGGCACCAGTCCCACTTGGGCTTCTCTGAGCACTCCAGTACCCAAATTATCTCCTGAAGAGAGACTTCCACAGGTGAAGCCTGACCTGAAGCAACCCTCAGATGCTAGAAAACTGTAGGTATCCTGCAACAAACCAGAGCAGCCCAAACCCTTACTAAAAAAACCAAAATTTTAAAAATGGGATATTGGCATAATTCGGTGTGATCCATTGTCATGAATATTTCCATATGATCATCTGTTTGTGTTTTATATAGTACCTTGAACTGTCAGAACTGTGACAGCTGCATCAGGAGGAGCATTGCCAGCAGGAAGAGGGAAGTGATCCTGCCCCTCTACTCAGACAGTGGTGAGGCCACAGCTGGAGTGTAGGCTGTGTGCCCCAGCTGTCACAGCAAAGGGCCACTCGGATGATTAAGAGCCTGGAGCACCTGTCCCACGTGGGTGAAGACCAAGACGGCTGGCACTGCTCAGCCCTGAGAAGAGAAGGCTTAGGGCAGATCTCATCAATGCACATAAATACCTGAAGGGAGAATGTAAAGAAAATGGACCCAGGAACATTCCAGTGGTGCCCAGTGACAGGAACAGAGGCAATGGGCACACACTGAAACACAGGAGGCTCCCTCTGAATGTCAATAAACACTTTTTCACTGTTATGGTGACTGAACACTGGCACAAGCTGTCCAGAAAGGTTGTGGAGATATCTGTCTTTGGAGATAGATATCCAAGAGCTGTCTGGACATGATCCTGGGCAGCCTGCTCTAGGTGACCCTGCTTGAGCACATGTGTTGAGCCACGAGTTCCTTCCGACCTCAACTGTTCTGTGATTCTGTTAAATTCTGTGGCAGTGTCTTTTAAATTGATGTAGGGAAGTTGTCAAGTGAACCATTTACCATTTGAATGTTGGTAGCACATTGCTTTCAGTAACTGGATGTATTTGTTTGTGCTTTCAGTGCATTTCATTTTGTCACAGATTTTGTGATTATCATCACATGTATAAACACATTTATACTTAAGATTGCTAGTCCTTTGTGATATTCTGTTTTCCATTTCTAATTGCTTACTCTACCAGAATTACAAGAACTGAATGGATGTAGTGTCTTCGTGTAATCTCTTGATCCTCATATTTAGGGCTTTATGACAAAACTCAATAGACCCAAAAGTAGCAATATTATTAAAATGATGATGGTATACCACAGATATAACTTGGGCAAATGCATAAGCCTCATCCAAGCCAGGACTGAAATAGCCATTGGTGACACAGCTGAGAATAACTGGTGTGTGAATTGCAAGTGTATCTTGGACTGTGACCTGTCCCAGTGAGAGGTACGGAACAGGTCGTGTTTTCAGTGACGATACTCCAGGCAGTCTATAGACTCATGGACCTATTTTTCATGTAAGCTGTTTACAGGGAACAGACCCTTGCCAGCAGTAACTGCCAAAGCATGCTTTATAATCTCAACAGAGAGTTATTTGGTTTAGGTCAAAACTGTGCCAAGGATCATTCTAGCAATTTAACAGTTACCCTCTAGTGCCATTCATGGCATCATCCAAGTCAGCAGAGTAGATGAGCAGTCAAAGTTTGTCAGAATGTATTTATTTTTAATGAAAGACTAGATTCCTCTACATCTGTCTGAAGCCATTAACATCTTCTAAAATAAATTTCGTAGTCACAAATCAACACTTTTTTTTGTTATGTTTTTAAAGAGGCGGGACAATCGACAATTTTGTAAGCCAGCAGTCAGCAGAGTGCAAATAGTGAAAGAGAAGTTTTTCCTTGAACCATACATCTGAGCAAGAAGAGTAATTATGGGTGTCTGTCATTCCAGTCTCAATATCTACTGAGGTGTCACCTGTTAAACTGACTCCTGAAACCTGGACATTTTCCCTCCTGTCTGGCAGGACAGGTACTTGCTGATTTTTTGCTTATCATCTTGTGCAAATTTGGTCTTCACAAACTATGTGAGATCAGCACTTCATTTATTTCTCTAAAGAAAATGTAAACAACTGTCTCAAATAAATATACTCAGGTGGGACCTAATGGGATGCCTTGTAAAGTGAGTACATTAATTTCCTGACCTCACATGAAACAGAGCAGAGTTGTATTTTCACCTTCTCAGCTGTCTCCACTTCCCCCTTACTTCAGATTCTTTTAAATCCATATGATATTTACAAGTTATGGTGCCAGTTACAAGAGGAATTCTGTTTCCAAATTTGCCATTAATATTATTATAAAAAATGTTTCTAAAAGGTCTGAAATGAGCTATAAAATACTCCAGGACTTAAACAAACCTGATTCATCAATATTTTAAGATTACTTGCTTATGAAGATTGAAAGTTGACTTTATACATGTGAAAGTACCTTCATAGAGGTAAAATACTTGATGCTAACTGACTCTTAAGTTTATCAGAAAAACGTGGAACAAAGACCAATATCTGGAATTTAAAACCAGACAATGTCACTCAAAAAATCATGATTTTCAAAGCTGGAGATGATTATCATAGAAAAAACTTTCAAAGAGAAGTAGTTGATTCCCTGTTGCTTAATGCTTTCCAAGTAAGACTGGCTGCTTTTCCAGGGAGTGAACTTCAGGTGAGTATGATTACTGAATGCAATACATGAGTAGCTGGACAAAATGAAGTGGCCTCTGTTAGGTACTTAGAGAAGATGAATTAGGTTCTTTCTAGCCCTGAAATGTGCAAGTCCATGAGAAGCAATAAGAAACCATTAATGGATCTATTAAATCCACTTCTGTTCAGGTTATAAGCATGAAATTATGAAGCTGTATTGCTCATACCAGAAATACTCTTCACTTCTTTGACCATTCAATAAGTCAGCAAAGAGTCTAGAAATAAGTAGCTCTCCAGAACAGCGTGACACAGTAACCCAGCCACTTCCACCTGTCATATGGAGGACAGATGAGTTTCTCCAACAGAAGCCAGAGAAAATAAATAGAAGCCCAAAGCCACCAACAAAACTACCAACACACAGGCTTGCCAGCCCAGCCTTTAGAGTTCAGCTTTTCACGTACTGCATTGAAGGGTTCAATTAGATTTGCAGCAATGGTAAAACTAATATGATATTAGATTAATAAAGAAATTTTATGTGTTCAAGTAGTCAAGTGGATTGTTGCATATGTTGTTTATGTTTATATACCTTTTTGAAAATCATTCAATGTGTTTAGCTTAAACAGGGAAGTGGTGACAGTAAAGATCGTGCAATGTAGAAGTTGGAAAACCAGTCTCCTTAGACTTGGTCTGCTAGAAATTAATATTTTTGGTTATATCTCCAATTGTTTCTTAGTGTATTTTTTTATCTTCACAGTTTGTTTTAATTTTTGGCTCGGTTATTCTTTGGCACTGATCTAGTAATGGGACACCACATGTTGCTGTGTTGTAACTTCTGAAAGCCTGGCTGCAGAATCACTATTTGCCAATGTCTGCTAACTTCCACTTCTAACAATATAATAAGCAGTGGATAGACTCTTATGAAAGTATTGTGCAGAATGAGAATCAGTTGTGTCTGGCAGTTACAGTAAGAATCAGGATAATGCCATCTGGATAATGAAAGGCACACAGCATTTACATTTGTCATTACAGCTAAATATCTGAAGTCCAGCGCCTTGAAGTGCCAGTAGGAACTGGAGAGGAGACGCAAGGAGGGTTGGTCATGGATTGAGCAGAGGCTGATAAGTCTGCAAGGGGTAAATGTGAGGAAGGGCAGGTATGTGATGTGGGACAGAGCATGTGTACTGAAGATATGATTAAATATGTTTGTGGATTCAAGCAGAATGTTTGAAGTACCTCAAGTATGAAGTGTTCAGCTCAGTTACGACGTGACAAGGTAGCAAAAAAGGACTGTTCTCTGAACTGTAAGCTAACATCAAATACTAAGGCTTGTTGGTTTATGTACACATCTGTGGTTTTCACAGTTTAACCAGCATAGCATCTGATTAACATGCACTTGTTTTCTGTTTGCTGCATGCCTCCTCTCCGCCCCCCCTAAATTCATCATAAATGCATCGGGATTACTCGACAAGACTCCTCTTGACTTCAGAAAGGTTGAATGTGGTGATCTTAGATTTCAAGAGAATATTTTACTAGTAATTGGCTACCATTTTGTGTCAGATTTCATCTGTACCATTTGTGAGGAGATCCTGGGGAATGTATGTTTTCTCATATTGTTTCCTCAGATTTTGTTGCTCTGAAGTATATGCCTGAGGAGAGAACAGAAGTTTAACAAGAGAAAGAATGTTTCAATATTTTAACCAGCACTCAGGAGATCTATGTTCATTTCTCAGATCTCCCAGTAACTCCCCAGGTGGTTTTGAGCAAGCTATTCAGTCAGTTTTTCCCCTCTGTGATTGTTTAGTGAAACAGCAATTATAGCACTCCATTAAGTCACGATTCCCTGGCTTGTGAGAAGGTCAGCATGTTCAGGACTATCACTTTCTTCAACACTACAGTACTGTGAGTGTCTTGCTTAAAATAGACCGCAAGGAACTGAAGTGAGGGGAGTGTGCATCACCAACCCTGCAAGACCTCGTCGCTGGCAGCAGTGCTTCGGGCAGAGGCTGTGCATGTGCTTGGAGCACAAAGCCAGCTGTACTTGTGATGGAGCACTGCTGACTTCACAACCTGTGAGGCTGACACATTCCTGGCACGACCTTAAACAACATGGGCCACACTGGCTTTATGACTCTGCTATTGAAACATGCTTCTTTTATTTTTACTCATGGCAGTATTCTTTTAGGAGTAGTTGGACATTTTTCTTGCTTAAGTTACGAGCAGCTTTGGTTGTTCTTCTATTTCCTTTTTGTGAACTTGCAAGCCTGGTATACCAGTAGTGATAAGGGAGAGGCCATAATACTCTTCATTTCTGTCTTACCAGGCTGCTCTGACCATTATATAGGAAGTCAAAATCTCTATGTTCAGTACTTTAAGCTTTTGATTGCTTCCTTTCTGGAGCTGCTAAGCATGCCTTCCTAAAGAATTGGCTGTACTGAGAGACGTATCAAGCTTACACTGACTGTTACTTTGCTATTTTGTTTATTGTGCTCCTTTTGTGTCTCAGGAGGGAGTCCAGTGACACCATCCATCCTGCTGTCCATTTGGCAACATCTGAGGACTGGAGCAAAGGTGGAGTGAGTGGAAAGGAACAGGAGGGGTACACATGTGAGCCAAAACCTGCATCAACTGGAGTAGTAGCTCTGAAGTGATATTGCTCCCTGTAAGCAGATATCCTCCCATGTAAAGCAGGGTTGCCAACAGCCCTCTCCAGAGGCTTGGCTCAGCATGAACACTTGAGCAGAGCAGCGGGACCCTTCCTGCCAAGTCTACTCTTGGGTCACAGTGGCAGAATATGTGGCTTTTCTCGATCATCTCACTATCAGCTACACTTTCCTCTCACAGTGAACTTGCAGGCCTGGTCTGAAGCCAACACAGCTCAGCAGCACACTGAGAATTGGCATGGGCTGGGGGAAGAGTAGGGGAATAACTTCTTTGTGGAGATATTCTGACATTTTCTCTAAGTTTTGCCTCCTCCATGGTTGGAGAGAGGGACTTGCTGTTTGGGAGTACTGGAATCTAGGCTGTATTTCAGAAACGTGGCATTTGCCAGTCTCTTGAAGAACCACGTGCATTTGTTCAAGTTAGAAGTATTGTTGTCATTATCTAGAGCTAAAATTAAAATTTATGCCTTTTATTAAGAGAATTAAAGTAAGATCAACATGATTTTGGCAGAATTAGAGGACAACTCTAGCTAAGTGCTGACCTACATAAAGAACAAACTGAGAACATTTTCACTTGGCATCAATGACAGGAGAGAAACAACTTTGCCTGCATTAAGCCATATGCCAAGCCCATAACTTATGAAGTTCTACATATTGGCAAGCATACAGAACTCATACACTTTTAAAACTTAGCAAATGTCTACTTTCAACTTCATAGAATTTCTAAAAATGTCTAATTGTGGTAACAAGTGGAATATGAATTCAAATGAGCTAAAATTAAATTTCTAAAACTAGAATGAGCATTTAAATTAATGCATACCTAGGAAAAACTCAAATTTTGGGACCTCTTAGGGAAACGTGAACTCATGTATTATATATCAAAGTAGTATATATTTTTACAAACACCTAGGCAATGCAACATATATGAAATTGTAAATATGTGTTCCTACCTGATGTTTTAAATATAAATTCCATCAGTCCAATTGAATTTATCTAATTGTTTACTGTTATCAAGTGAGTGGCTGACTGACCAGTTGACTTGCTGTATTGATTCAGTACGAAGCCTTGCTTTTCCTTGCTGCAAGACAGACCTGCATAGAGAAACATTTACTTTTCTTGGAATGAAAAGGCTACGATTGGAAGCCTATGGGAAAAAAAGTTGGATTTAACCATCACATTCTAACCTGATCACTGAAAATGACAAAAGTTTTTCTCTGAAACTAACTGAGCTGCCTCCAAGTCCATGGGCACACTCAGGGTCTGCAGAGCCTCAGTAACTCAATGTGCCTTTGATAGATGAATTGATGGAACCAGTTTTACAAGCAGCAGGTTGCTCTGGGTGTTAACCTGCTGCCTGCTGAGGAGGGATGGAGGCACCCACACGGCTGTCACACACCACAGGCGTTGGAGGAACTCCATAAGAAAGGTGAGGAAGATCCTAATTTTCAGGCACAGGATGGAGGCTGCTCCGTTTGGTAGAGATTAAGTATATTCAGTCTGCTGGGAGGGACTCTGCCATGCTTACTGAAGATAAGTGTTTGAAGAATTAGTTGGCAAATTTTTTAAAGTTTCTAAAGAGATAATGTTCATCTAAAGTGTGGAATTGGGACACATTTCACTATATTTCAATGGAGGCTGGCACCAGGATAAATCACTGCCAAGAGAAAACTGCCAGATCTAAAGCATGGAAGCCTTTCCTCTAATTTACAAACAATCTTTAAGAAATTTTTTATGAGGGAAAAGACATTAATATTCCTTTTATGTCATCCTCAGAAATGCTGGCATCTTTCTCAGAAAGAATTTTTGAATGATTTTACTTTAAATTACTGTATTTTAAGCAAAATATTTTGTTTTTCTTAAAAATGGAGGGAAATGTATTGTTTTTCCCATATGATTGATGTCCCCAGAAGTGCTGAACATTTCACCTATTCTTTTAATACAGGTTAGGCAGATACCAAACAGGAAAATACAGAAAGAAAGAAAATAGGCAAGTACCAGTAACATTAAGCAGAGGCATGATTATTGTTAGTGTTTGTAATATCTTCTGGAATAATAAAAACAAGCTGGGTCTATTTATGCCCTTTTTTGTTATGCTTTTTTTAATTTTACTTAGGCAATTTAATTTTCTTCATCTATGTTATAATATGATCATTTGAACAGAAAAGTTTATGCTGCTGAAACGTTAGAGGCAACTACAAAAGAACACAGTAGTAACTGTGGATTTTTTTAAACAGGAAAAAAAGAGACTTACTGATATTGTATTTTTTTCCAATTTAACTTTTTTTTTCCTCAAAATAATTGGAAAAAGTTTTGCTGCTTTGCTAAGAGTTGAAAGCAAAATATGTAAAACTATCCTGCTGATGTACATACATTGTTCTGTCATAACCTGGGTTGAACGTCTCCCTTTTCTCTGAAAGATATTAACATATGCCAAAGAGGTCGTGGAAGGCCTTTTGGAGGATCAAACTCTATCCTAACAACCTTGAGGTGTCTTGCCATGGAGACATGCCTCCCAACTGGCTTCTTCCCAGCAATCACAGAATGCTAAAATATATCAAGAGTTGTGGGAAAACAGCCACTCCTGAAATGCACCCGGTATTGTGACAAAAACAGTAAACTGCATTAGGACTGTGCAAAAAAAAATAAGGATAATATAATCTATTCATAATCATCAAAACATCTCTAGTGGAACTCATCTGACAAAGGAGTGTTACATTAGGACACATAACAATGGTACTAGAAATTTGCCAGGAGATTTAACTGGAAAAATGCCTTTCCATTTTCAGACACTCCCCACAATGGCAAGAGCAAAAAGAAATTAAATTCAAAAACTGAAAAAAAACTATGGGAAAAAACCATTTTATCTGGCAGTTCAGCTGGCAGCTGGCTAACATTTTTATGCCATGTAACTGTGGTTTCTCTGTTCTGGTAACCCCTGCCTGAGCATGGCCTACATAGAAATTTGTGTTGATCTCATGAGTCATTCCCAGGAGATGGCAAACATGACTAAAAGACTGGAATACAAGACACATGTTACAGGATGAAAACCAAAAGAACTGGAGGGTGTTTAAAAAGCGGTCAGGAGATTAACTATACAGAGACTGTGTAAGGAAATGGACATGAAGGAAAGATGCAGAACAGGATCACAGTACCCTTTGCTCCTGTTGTCCTCTAAAGCTGCTGCTCGGGTGCAGGGAGTCCATTGCAATCCCACAGAAAGCTGAGGAGAGACACAGTTAGTCTCACTGGTCCCAACCCCAAGACAAGGAGACCACTAATGGTCCCTCTGGCATACAACTACCATTCTCCATTACACACGTACCACAGACTTTAGTAAGCTGTGCAATAGTTTGCTTGGCACAGGGTTGACATTGTCTTGCTATTTATGAAATCAATAAAAGCTTTTTTGTTTATTGAGCATATGTTCTTGATTAAAAGGTTTATTGAAGCACACTTGTCCTTCCTAACACATATGGATATCTTTTGGGATGGACAGGCTAATTTTCAATGTCACAGAAGGTCATATTCAATTACAAATACCATAGCATATTAACAACACATGTACTGCAGCTTCAACATTGATAATGTGCCATAGCAAGCAATTAAAGTTCATTAGAAGGGGTGGGGGCTTTTTGTGAGTCGGTGCATGAAGAAGTACGGGGTCACACCTAATGCCTCTGCACCCTGCTTTTGGAGATAGAAGTGCCTCCACACACTTGCCCGACTGACAGAAGCGCTGAGCAGTCACCTCTCCTTCTCTCCTCTGTACTCTGCTAAGAGGAGCTTTCTGCTATTCTGCCACCCACCGAGTAGGCTTTTGCCTTTAGAAAATTCTAAAACACAATTTGCATTGGTAACACAAGGCAGAAATTTCTCAAATGCTTCAAGCCATGTCCTGACATGTTTCCATTTTTCTTTCCCTCTTCCAGAATTCATGCTTATTGTTCGAAAACTGGTCTGCAGCTCAGAAGATATCTTTCTCAGATTTCCACTTACTGAGAAGCCTATCACCCTGACAGCAGATAAAATCAAAATAACAGTAGCACTAACAGACCATTTAATGTCTGCTATGTGAGGCTGTGGAAAGTGGGGGAGATACAATATATATGAAACCAAATGAGTTTTGAAACAGCTTGGCATGAGAAGCTATTCCAGTACTTTGTAGACAAGGTAGCCTAAAGCAATTCAGGGACAGAACTATGGAAACGTGTTTTCAGGTTCAGTTCAATATTTCAACAGAAGAGAAGCAAATAAAGAGAAAAAATAACCAGTGTAAGTCAATAATGCGTTTCAAAAGGATGCTTTAATTTAAAATGTGAAAAAAAAAATGCTGAAGCTGCTTAAACCTGTAAAGCATAAGTTAATACGTCATTCAAAATTTTAAAAACATCCTATTTTACCTAGTTTTTGTTTTGTTGAAAAAGAAAAGCCACTAATCAATTACTTGTTTATCTCTGCCTGAGGCTGGCTGCAGTATGGCATTGCTTGTTCTCTTTCTTTCTGTTTTAATTTCTTTTTTATACTCACACTCCATCTTACTATCTCTATCTCGTTCTGCACCTTTTCTTTTAAATTAAAAGAATACCTTTTTTTTTTTTTAGTTACTCTGCATCTAGCAGTGAAAGATGATAAGAAGAAGATATTTTATACAAATGTGCTTGTTTGTTTGCTTGGACACCACAGATAACATTCTCAGCTATGTTCTTTAGCAACAGTTGCCAACCAAGAACTGGGGTAGAAAAGCAACATAAAAGTTGGTATTGAAAATTAATTCTACATTACCAAAACCAAGTTTTAAAAGCACAGCAACATATTCTGTAGGAAATTATTGTGGTGAATAACTTCAGCCAGTATGGGCTTTTGATTTTATGTTACAAACTTCTGAAGGTGACAAAAGTACGCTAAACATATTAGAGACAAATATATTACCGCTGATCTATTAATTTAGAAATGTGGATCAGTTGGCCAATTACCTTTTTATCTTTCTCTATGCAAAACTTACTAAGAACAAATTGTATGAAATCTAAGCACTTGCCTAACATTTATTTGTTAGCACAATTACATTCAAAGACTTGTCTTCATTTCCTAAGGGCCAAGTTATGCATGCGTTCAGCCATGGTGAATTTCCACTTCTGTCTGTTGTACAACCAATTGAAACAACACCCCATTCTTGCATTTTTCTTTGTGGAGAAAGTAAAGCAGATTTGGCAGTGAAGGAATGTTGCAGCAGAAAGGTTCACAAGATAAGAGCTGGTTGAAAACCAAGACTATCATTGTACCAAAAAAGTAACCTAACTTGGTTTTATTTCAAATTTAAAATGTGTTTTAAATTTAACTGGAATTTCAGGGCAGAATTTCTTTGCTTTATGCTACAGTGGTTAGTAATAGTGAGTTCTACTTTGGGGACATCTACTTGAGTTTTCTTTAGGTTTGTGAAGGCTTTTTCTTTACCATAGCACTATCAGTTTGGACTGAATAGGGTTTCCTTTTGTATTTTTCTATGCTCTTAGCTCAGTTGAAAAGCATCAAAGAAATTATCATTTCTTGAAAGAGTGGCATCTAGCAGTCACTGTTACAAGTCAAATGTTAAGCAAACTTTGCCACCACAGAGAAGCTTAATTTTTCTAATTGGTATGTGTATGGTAGGATGCCATCCCAAAGGTTGGCAAAGATTTCCTAGTTCTAGCAGATGTTAAGCATAGGATGACTTTGCATCTTTAGTTTGTTCCTGAAATTACAGTGCTTTTAAAATTATTTTCTTTTGGATTCTTAGGGAATCTGAGAAAGTCTGACCTGCGTCCAGCAGGGACACCTGTGTGGGAGGAGTCCTTGGCATACTTCAGCTTTGTATTCCTGTTGCCTGGAGCAGTGACTCATGATGTACATGTACCTGCAACATGCTGGCTCCTGTGGAAACCCTGCTCACTCCCTCCCTGTGAGCATTTCAGTGGATGGCCTTGCCAAGTGGATGCTCAGACCTGAGGTGCAGGGACAGATGCTGGATAATGCCACAGCCACTCATGCTAACCAATGGACATTGGATATTCATGGATTTGGGGCTCCCTGGCAGTTGAGCTCTCCTAGACCCATGTAGCGTTGTCCTCCTTTGATGAGGGTATTTTTAAGTTGATATTCCTTTCCGTGTCAGAAGCAAACAGGTTACCCCCAAAAATGAATGTCCTCTTTCTAGCCGTCTCTACTAAAGAAGTTGTAAGAAATGCAGGAAAGCCACAGGCCGCAGTTTCAATGGATGCCAGTGAGAAGTGGGTACCTAAGCACCCGAGGTGCCTTGGAAAATCCCAGACGCTTATGAAATCAAGCAGCTCTCAGCTGTCATCATACGTTCCAACAAAGGCTGTATGTCTCTCATTTGCAGGCTCCAGACTGTCTCTCTTTTTAACATGGGAACAGTGCTGCTTCAAGGAGCAACGACGCGTTCCTGGTGCATTACAATGTAGAATCCTTGCTGCTGCTCTGAAAGTACCCGTGGCCTGAAATATGGGGACAACAGATCCTACTGAACATAGGTTCATACTCTGGGTGTCAAAATGTTTCCCAAAGACTGGGCTTCCTGTTCAAGCTTTTGCTATTTTCCCTGGTTTGCATTTTGTCACTCATTTTTTCCCATTCTTTTGCTGCTAGCTATTTTTCATTAATATCTTTGGTCAGCAGGAACCTACCCGGCTTCAATTTCACAAGAATTTTGACAATTGAAATTCACCCCATCATGTATTTCAAAGAAAATCACAACAATTCTTCATCTATTACAAGCTGTGAATTGCTGAGACATCTGACCCAAATTATGGCTTCAGCTGGCATGAACATGAATTTATTCAATGAAAATCAGTTCCTTCCAAAAAGTTTGTTTCATCCTTGCAATATTTTTAAATGCAAGTTTGAAGATCAGTAAGAACTCTATGTTATCACTTATTACCAATTAAAAGTTGACTTCCTCCACTATTTTAAAAACAGATGGAAAATCAATTTCCCTGAAATTCCATTCATTTATATCAATTCTAAAACAAAATTTCAAAATAATAATATTTGAATGACTTAAAATGAAAATGGGAGATGGCAGTCCAACTCCCTCAGTTTATTTCGAGCCTTTCCATTTCCCTTTCACTGTTACATTGCAGTTTTTTAATGTCAGAAGTGTTGTTGTCTACGTCTGTCTATGTCTGTGTTGCTGTTTCTATGTCTACAGGATTTAAAATGTAAGACTTTGCCTTGGGATTTAATTTAATTTTTTCACCGGCTCAGAATTTGATCACAGCTGAATCATCTCAGTAACAGGTCTTGCATCTCACATCAGATTCCAAAGAACTGACTACAGTTTATCTTCATCTGCAGACAGATGCATTATCTCCATCCCAGGCTGTCTGAACCTGGGTAAGTACCCATCTGCCCCATACTGAGGAACTTTTACTGGGGGCTCACATGTCTCTAGGCAGATGAAGTGCACGTATAGCTCATCACTGATTTCAGCTCTAGGGCACCTTCTGGCAGCCTTTCCTCACAATGTGAAACCCCATATTCAATCTCTTCCAGGTATTGAAACTAGTGGCACAGTTCACTCAGTGCCCTTCTTGGCCAGTCTCACTTCTTGGAGCTCCACCTATGCTTAGGAACTCTCATCTGATCACTTATTTCCTCCAGGATAAAAGAGTAAAAAAGAATGCAAGGCCACTTTCATTTCCTAGGAAATTATACGCAAAAGTATCCTGAGCTGTGTGATGTGCACTCAGTCAATCTCATCCCTGTCTGTGAGTCTGAGACAGCAGACACAGCAAGAGCTGTGATGGAGACCTTGCTGCACTGTAATCCCCACTGATATGCCCTGCGGATATGCACAAGCTCACTGGAAAGTAAACACAGTTCTTCAGTGCCCACTTACACCCTCAGGGGCTGATCATGTCCTGCATACCCTGTTTAACTGGCATCTCAGTGCCTCAACGTTTTGTGCTGGGTTTCCACTGAAGAATTTACATCTTGTTCAAACGCTGCACTTTGTAAGAGCAAACAACTCTTAACAACACCTTGTAAAGTCTCATGAAAGCAGTACTGTGACATACACCTTGTTAGCTGTCCTGACAGCTGCAACCTTAAATACAGCAGCTGCCATAAATGCTAATGAAAATACAGTAGAAGCTGCCACAGTGTGCAGCCAGAGTGACACTGGGTTGCTGGGAGGGCCACCCGTGCCCAGAGGTGGACCAACATGAGTGTCAACATTTCATAGCCCTTTGCCTTCTCTTCAAGTCAGGATCCCATTGTGGTTAGAGGAACCCAGGAAGTAAAGGGCAGGAGGCAGGTCCTTAAACACAGGTGTCTACTGCTTTTTTACACACCATATTTTATATGTCTCTCCCCGTCTAATATGCCTGTCTATCCCACTTGGCTTTAACCCATCTGCACCAAACTCCAACCACATTCCATCTGTCATGCTTTCACAGCGTGAGTTCCCCATCAGTGATAATGGCCTTCTCACACACCAGATCAGATGTTCATCAATATTCTCCTTGCCAGGGTGTGATCAAACCTTTCCACTTCATGGCTTGTCTGCCAAGGGCCACCATCCAAATAACAAACAGAGGTTGTGTCTGGAACAAAGCTTGGCATTTGGTGACACCACTTGCATTTCTCTTTCCAGGTCACCTCAGTGTTTCTATGTGCTTACCTCAATGTATGTGGTTATTCTCAAGCCTGTTTCAGAAAAACAGTTGCATTACAAGTGGGTTTAAGAGCTATTAATTTACTTGATGCTGAAATGATAAGGGTTAAAATTAATTTGCTCAAGCACATTCTTGTACTGAGGTGTCAGCATCATGTTTTAGCCAAAAGCTGGAGCCACATTTTACCTTGATCTCCAGGGCAAATTCCCAGCAGTTTATTTAGGAGTGAAGGAATTGCTACATAAAAGAATGTCCAGAGTCCCTTGGCCCTCAACAGCATCTGGTTCTGGGTGCATCAGAGAAACCTGGAATTGGCACTCCTGCCACCGACGTGGAGCTTCTCTTGACAAGAGTTGTGAGAAGCCTGATTTTAATGGCAAGGTCTAAGGATGCTGCTTTAGCTTTTCTTGTGATTAATGTTAATTAAGTATTCTTCATATGTGTCCACTCAGTGTCTAGTTTGTGTATGAGTTGTGAGTTTTTGGTCTGAGCAATAACCATCTGGGCAGAGGGTTATAGTTCTGAGCTTGGGAGCAGGGAATCAGGGATGTTTTTGCTCTCACCATGCCCTGAGTAGGATATGCTCAGTTGGTTTAATGGATGGATCTGAAGATGGGATAGGGGTTATCTTTTTCCTGGATTTTGCCCTGTTTTGCATGCCTGATCAATGTATTGAGGTGCATGTCTCTATACCTAAAACCTGGCAACTGGAAATGATATAGGCTAAAGAGAATGAAAACTGCCATGCATGTTGGAGCAGTGATGGTGCTGAGGATTAGTGACCATCAACCATTTTAGTTTCAGTAGTTTGTCTGAGTCTTGGCAACTGGCTCCCTTTTAGTTTCTGTAAAAAGTGCTTTGTGAGCTATTCAAAGTGTGCATCTCTTCTTTATATAGTGCATGTTCCAAGAGCTGATAGATTCATGTTTTGTGCCAGAGGTGCACTTTGGTAGACACAGTTACACTGACTGTTTTACTAAGTAGGAAAGGGGAGATTTCCCGAGTCGTGTTGTAGAGCTTGCAGCTCTGTGTTGATTTTATTTCTGTTCAGGAAGTTATTCCAGGTTATTTATTGGTATTTTGAGTTCCTCTTTTGATCAACATAATCTCTTCTTTAATTAATGTTTATATTTCTTTCATAGACATTATCTGTTCTTTTGGCAAATTGTTTAATGGCTGATCTTTTACTCTGGGGGAGTGATTTGAAACACTCTTAGCTAGATGCTACATGGAAAACATTTGGAACTGCATCATCTCTGATCAGTAATTTAGCCTTGGCTAGTGTTTGGTAGCATTTCCATTCCAAGGAAAGACAGCATAATTCATGGCATTTTAGTGCCACACTCCTTGTGGCCCATTTGACAGGTTTTATTACAATGGTAGACAATTTATTTTCCATCTTTATGGTCTCTAACAAAGCTGTAGATAAGAATTTGAACTGATGCTTCATAGCTCATGTTTTATTTCAAACATTTTCCTCCCATGACTTTCTTTGTCTCACCCTATATAAAGTACATGATTGTAATACTGCTGGAATTTCTCCTAAAGAGAAGGATTTCTTTTGAGGGATGGCTTGTTCTCCATTTGAGCAGTATTGGGAAGTAGGAAACTGAATACTAATTTTCTGTAAGCAATACATGGAAGTTCTGGGATCCACAGAACTAACATCAGTCTTTTGATGAGCCTTAGGCACTACCTAAGAGCACAAAATAAAAAAAAACAGTCTTAGAGGAGGTATGGTATGACAAAGTTTGGGGTAAGTGGTCTGGACTTGGCTCCTGAGCTCCCAAATCTTTGCACCAGCTCCCTTCTGCTTTGCTCTGAGCTAAAGTATAGGACACAGCAGGCAAGTGTCAAGAGCCTGGATCAGCTCTTCTTCAACATACCATGTGAATCGACACATACAGGTAACCAGGGCAACCACCAAAATGCAGCTGAAATGTAAAGAGTAGATTTATTGCATTTCCTCGCTAACATTGCCAGGCAGCTGGGGCACACAGGGACAGAGGATGCGTTAGGTTCAGTTCATCCTAAAATGCTTTGTGCACACGCAGTTTATCACATGGCTGTGGTTTTATGGTCTCTCTCTCTCCCAGCAGGAGGCTCAAGCATGTCTGTTAGTGTTATCTCTACACAGGAATTCTACTTCTCAAAGCAGTCAGAGGATGAACAACACTAGGCATAATAAATGGAGTTTTCCCACATCAACTTCCTTAGCATTCCCAGCTGCAAGATCACTTCAAGCGAAAACCATTCCATCCTCACCAAATCTTCCAGTTTTAACCCTGTCCTCCCAACACCTACATTTTGCAGAACATGTGTCCAGTGGTGACTCATCAGATCTCATCAAGATCCTGACAGTATCTCAGCTTTGGACCTGCATGGGTTGGACAGGAGCTGATTCTCTCCACACTGACCCTTGATTCAAGCAGCTGTGTTCCTGGGGTGGTACCCAGCTCTAATGGTTTGCCACTTGAGTTTCACAAGCTCTGTTAGTTAATCTCTTTTTTCAGGTCATGTGAGAGATGCGTGGGGTAAAGTTTTGCCACTTAGTTATCACCAGGCCTTTACCCTGAGGCTTGAGGAGAGATGGACAAACCTCTAGGGAATGAGGCAGTGCAGAGTTTTGTCCCTTCTTTGGCTGTCATCTTTAGACCAAGAGTCTGACATATAGACTGCAAACTGTGTGGTTTGGCTGTGAACCCTCATCATTCCTCCTTTGTTCTCAGCAGGATTTTGTCTCTGGAACATTCAACTTTTGCCTGAAATACATGAGGTTCTTCCACCAGTTTAATTTCAGTTGATGGTGGATGTCCTTTGATTATGACAATTAAGCGTTCTCAGTCTGTATTCCAGGTGCTTTTGGAGTAACATCTGCATGTGTCTACTGTGTTCAGTTCTTGTAAAATGCCTAGAAAATGAGACAGGGCTTGCTTGGTCCTCAA
The DNA here is from genome assembly GCA_013397795.1 of Orthonyx spaldingii. Taxonomy (NCBI): domain Eukaryota; kingdom Metazoa; phylum Chordata; class Aves; order Passeriformes; family Orthonychidae; genus Orthonyx; species Orthonyx spaldingii. The sequence goes on from VZTJ01003515.1 coordinate 94,583, forward strand.
TGAATCTCTCTTTAACTGAGGCTTAGTAAAGAATATTGTGAAATTGCCTTTCTGGCCTTTCCATTTTGCTTTTTCTTGGCTGCATCTGAGCGAGCAAAAGTATTTGAAGCAGGTATCTGAAAAAATTGGAATCAGATGCAAATGAAAGTTTTCACTCAAAAATATGCAAAGTATGACATAGAAATTATTCAGATAATTTAGAAGTTATCAAGGGAACTAAAGCAAATAAACTTCAGCCTGACATCCTGAAGGCTGGGTGGAAGTAACCTCAGAATTATGTAACTTCGGTGAACACACAGAGGGCAAACAAGGTGGCTTGAAGATGACAAAATCAAAACTACAGGGGATAACTTTAAAAGGTGTAGAATGGAGATGGGAAACTATCAATTGATGAAAAGAAATTGCCATTGAAAAGGTATTGGTGGGAAAAAATGAACAAACTATATATGGAAGACAAAGAAGATTAATATTGGCTAAGATAGGTTTGTCAAGTATAAATAATGTTAGACTGGTTTGCTTTCCTTCTGCAACAGGGATATCATGTCTTGTGGAAAGGGCAAAAGCAAGAGTTTCCACATCCCATGATTCTAGCCAGGCCTTCCCTAGCATGATTTCATTTGATACTACAATTTAGTGAAGCACAGTTTGGATGGTTTTCTGTCTTTTCTAATGTAGAAACATGAGGAAGCTTACAGTTCTCCGTAGTAAATTCTGATTACTGAAAATGTGCCTACTTCTCTTTGCTACATTTCAGAAACCCCTTAAAGATAGCACATCACAAAACCTAAAGACAATACTTTCCCCATCACTGATTTACACAAAACAACCACAGGCCTAGTACAAAACTGGTTGCACGTACGACTACAGAGTAGCCCCTGGTGGTTTCCTATTGAATGTGAAACATACAAAGGTGGTTTCTATAGAATCTTGTCTAGGTTTGCTCTGTCTTTAGGTAAGGAGCCAAAAGTATATAGGCCCCTGGCCCCATAGCTGATAATGATCCAAGGGGAATCAATAAGCTAATTTAAGAAGTTGAACTCGCATCAACAGTGTTTGTCTGGTGACAATAAAGTAAATACCATTCTTACAAAAGCAAGACTATAGACTGCAAGACACAAGAAACGACCATTCTACTCTACACAGTGCTTGGTAACAGCTCATCTGGAATATTCCTTGTGGTGGTCTGGCTTTCATCCCTGCAGATGGAGAAAATCAAGGGAAGAGCAGCACAAATGGCTAGTGATCTAGAAAATATGACTTGTGATGGAAGATTGAAGGAACTGGGTTCTCAGACTGAAGGAAAAGAGGATTTAAAAAGTCAGTAAGTTCTTTTATGTTCTTAAATATGTATAATGTTGCTTTATAAAGGAAATGAATAAACTGTTTACCATGTTCACAATGAAAAATAGTGGGCTTAAGTTACTGCAAAGGACATTGAACATAAACATTAAGGGAAGCATTACAATATTAAGTGTTGCAAAGTGGAGCCTTTGCATTCCCTAAGGCTGTAGGTCTTTGAAACATGAATCTGTCAGGAAAGAATCAAGTACACATAACTCAGCTCTAGCCCAATAGATTGACTGGTCTCAGAAGTCTCTTAACAGTCTTTGTTTCAAAGAGGCTGTAAAGCTGTTGAGTTTAAGCTAAGCTAATATCTGATAGGAGATTTCAGCCAGCCCTTGTGATTAGATATCTTCAGTTAAACAGATGGGATAATTTAAAATAAACAGTTTTTTATAACTGATTTTTAGTATTATTTTACTTGAAAACTACATAGATGAGACTATTTATAAATCCAGATTGTAGCTGCTATTTTATTTGCACCTGAGTTAAATTTTAGTTATGTCTTAGACTTTTTGTGACTTTGTCCATTTTCATCATTACAGACCTGCTTGTAAGTCATTACTTGACTTGAAAACCTTGACTGCACTCAAATAGGCATAGTACATCTGAGCAAATTTTTTGTCAACAAATTTTGTTGCCTTACCCTTCACACACATCTGATTGTTTATGTACATGTTGAAGAGCACAGACTCCTTAGGGATTCCACTGAAGTCCTTTCTCCGTTGAGAAAACTTTGTTTTCTATTACTCAGCCAGTTATTGATACACAAATTATCTTGCTTCTAACCCCCTGGTAATTTAATTATTTTTGAAAAACTTCAAAGAAATCCAACACGCACTGTGACTTTTCTCTACACAGTATGAGACCTTTCCCAACATACCACATTTATCTCTCTGACTACTAGTCTTAGTCTGTGCCATGACCCTGAGTGGAAGTCAGGATTGCTGATCTGTTTCCTGGATTAAAAATTAGTGTCACATCTATCGTCTTCCATTCCTGTGGCACCACAGCTGAGGTATTATACCTAGATGGATTATATATCCAAGCAATAGCTTCATGACTCAATATCTGATTTACAGCCACATTCAGAAGCTGGTCTGAATAGCTTCTGGCCCTGCTAACCAGAAATTATTCATATCAGCACCTCTGAAGTCCCATTTACTCATTCTTTAGTTTTAGGAAGTTTTTTTGTTGTAAAGGAAGGCTAAAGTCCAACACAATGAACACCAAAACTTTCCTGCTAACCTTATTGCCAGGGCCCATTAACTGTCTTGCTTGCTCATTTTACACCTCAATATCATATTACTCCCACAGACTTTTGGCTGGTTTCTGTTAGGGCAAAATACATCATGCTGGATCTGACAGCTCAAGAAAGGCGAGTCTGCCACAGCTTCACAACCCAGGTCAAGCCAGCAGCGAGATTGGAAATGCATTCCCAGTAGGTACAGGCACAGAAAGCACTCCAAGTCACTGAAATCCCTGCCTTTGGTTCCTCCTCTAAGCATCTTGTCATAAGGCATGGATAATTCCAAACTGCTTTTCCCATAATGTGTCCTAGAGCTTAAGACAGTGACCCCCACAGATCAAAAGGAGATCTGGAGAGCTGCTCTCAATGACAGTTCATGATGGGTTTCAAGTCTGGACACAACAGCTGAAGTCCTCTGGGGACAACCCTGGGAGAAGCTTGGAGAAGTTCCTCCCTCATTCTTTGGGGATTCTTGATTTGGATTCCCACTTACTTTTAGGCATCTGTGCTCCTCTGGCTTCTGGAGTTGGACCTTTGGTGATCTCATGGTCCCTGTGATGGGCCTGGGAGGACCTGGGCGGGGTGTTATATGCCCCCCATCCTCTGTGCTCCTCACTGGGTGTGCAAATGAGTTTTCATTACATAGCGTAACAATTTCCTGCTTCTGATGTGTTTAAAAACATTTAATATTAGCTTTTGCCTCTGGTGACTTGCTTTTGAAAATCTTTTATCTGGTCCAACCTTTTTATGTTATCACATTTAATTTGACAGACATCATCTTTATTCCTTGCTTGAAATAACATTTTTTTTTTTTTTTTTCTTTTTTTTTTTTTTTTTTTTGTAAACTTCTGTTAGCTTCTGCTGGTTAACCACACTGACTTCATTGCCTTATCAGGGATCTTTCAGAGTTTTTATTCATTTGAGAGATGCATTTATTCTCAATTTCTAAAATGGTGTCCTTAACAAACCTCTGGGATTGCAATAAGCATATTCTCCTCAGTTCCTTTTTAATTACTTATCAAACAGCATCTCCATTTTTTACATAAATCCTTCTAAAAATACAAAATAAGTCAATTTTGTGGGGTTTGTGTGTGTGTTTGTCTTTTTTGTTCCTGCCAGAAGGCTGGATTTAACACATTATGAGCCCTTGTATGGGGTTCTATGTAAATAGTTACCCACTGAGCCACATGCCCTGCTGTGTCTTTGCTGCTGGTCCTCCAAGGTCATGGATACAGCATGACTTTAATCACTTTAATTATTTTGTGACACCACTGAAGAGGACGGTGTCCCCTTTTCTCCCTGCTGCTGCTCCTTACCCTCTGGATCAGGAAACAGAATTCAATAAAACTATGTGACACTTAAAAGTTCCATTTGAAGCCTGCTGCCTTTCACTTTGGGAACAGCGTGTTAAGCAGGGAGTTGAGATGCGTAAAGCTCCAGCTCAGCTTCCTTTCAGGTTTGGCTGGGGCTGAAAGTGCTGCCAAGAGCAAAACTTTAATAATTTGTCTTAGGCTCAGCTCTCATCCAGTTTCTTGTCCCAGCTTACTGCAGACGCATTGGGCGACATGTCCTTGCCATGCTTGAGCAAGAGGGCCTTTACTTGGCTTGAAAAAAAGCCAGTATAAACGTAGAAAAGGTTTATCAGGAAGAAGTTCACCACCTGTTGGAGGAGCAGCTTTTTGCACGCTTCTGCAGGTCTAGGGGAAAGGTTTTGGCTTCTGCAGCTGGCAATTTTTTTGCAAAGAGAAGGAGATTGAAAACATCACACTTCTTACCACCTTTGCCAAAAGCACTTGAAAACAACTTCAAAGAAGAACATCCCCCCTCCACGCTCAGAGTGCAAAACATCCCTTTATAGGGAGTCAAACCAGACCAATGAAATGGGGGAGAGACATCTTCTTTGATCATTTGTTGCTCCAACAAACTCCTGGATAACAGTTTCTAGGTTAATTAAATGTTACTTCACACGGACAAGCTATGCTTGTGTTAAAGCCTCAGGATTTGCTTGTATGGCTGAAAGCTTGCACTCCCTCATAGTCACAGCATAAACCACAAACCTTCCAGCTTAGTAACATGCAAACATAACAGCAAATAGCAAGGTACAAGACCTGACCTCTTGGCTTCAGTATTGGCTTTGGGGAATGAGCCTCACATGTCAAGAACTGGTTATCTTCTCAAAATCCATTTATTTTCTTTCGGCAAAGAAGCATGCATTCAGTTTTTACAAACTTTCCCATTTTTAGTTTGTTTTTTTTTCAGCTGCTCCCTGATCAGACTGGCTCAGTCAACTTGCTTTCTCTGCAAAAGGAAGAAATGGGAAGGAAGGAGAAAACAAGTCTTGTCTACTCCTTTCATGATTAGGGATAAGAGGCATGAGTGTGTTATATAAAGAGCTCTGGTTGCTCTGTGAACTTTCCCGCTGCTTTCCCATGTCTGTATGTCGAGTCTTGCAAAGCTGAATGATAGCACAAAAATCCCGCTCTCATGGGAAAAGCATTATTTCCATGTGGTGCTACTTATCTGCTACTTATCTCAGTCCATCTGAAATAGTTCCTGTCGTAGCAGAACAATTAAAGCAGAAATTCAGCTGTTTCTTGGGCAGCCCTTCTTTACCTCTACTTTATTCTGGGAAGTTCTTCCACAGATTTCAAAAGGCTTCAACTACAAGAAAGAACTGAGTTTAAAACTACCCTGTGGTGCTATGGATGTCAAGCCCCTGGTGACAAACCTGACTGTGAATGTTACCTCTGGAAAAGTGTTTCTTTCTATATGGACACCACAGACAGCATAAGATGCTGCAATGCAAATACTAACTAATGTTGGACAGCATCCCTAGAACAGATCCAAACAGCCAGGTATCTGGAGGTTTAGCTGACAAATGAACATCAATGTTCTAATTTCTAATATTTGCATATGGCAGAGCACATGTGAAGTGACCTAGCAAATGCAGGATAGTCCTACTCACAGAATGGCCAACTACACGTCCAAAAATCACACATTAGGCTTTTTCTTTAAAAAATGGAGTTAGCTTTAAAATAATTAAATTTAAAAAAAATACCTATGACTTTTTGCTTGTTTGAATCCTTTAATAAAAAACAAGTAACAATTTCAAGCTTCTCTCTAACTCATGACAGCCAGAATCTGAATTACTACTTTTAATCAATTCTGGGATGTTCTGTGTTCCCTGGTCTGTGGGAGTCAGGGCTCTAAGAGACCCTCTGGTAGCATGAAAATTACAATAAAATGCCTTGGTTCCACAGAGAACACCCTTGGCAGTGGAAAGGCAGATTTTCTGGTGAATTTCATTCTAAATAGCTGTTGGATTTAATTCTCTTCTTCTTCAGTTATTTACATTTAGGCAATGTGTGTCTCTCCAGGGATGGGCTTGGGCCTCTCCCATCAGCACAGATAGTCTGGCTTTCAGCCTGACCAGCAAGGGCCATGGGAAACCCTGAGAGGGGTTTGTCCCCACTACAACACAAGATTTCTGTTGTCTGTGCACTTGGAAAGGTGCAAAAAGCTGACAGTGCAGCTTTCACATAGGACCTTTTCCAATGGGGCCACTCTTTTTAAAAGTATCTGGGTGCTTTGCAACCCTTTTGAGATTTCCAGAGATAAGAACTGCAAGTCAGCTTTTAATTCAGTGTGTGGGGGATGAAAGCCTGCCAATGCTGTGACCACCATGTGTGCTTTTACATCAAGACACTGAGCTCAGGACATGTGCTTCAGTGGAGACGAAGTGCTGGTCATTTTTATCATAAAGCTAATAAAGTTAAAATGTAGGATGTGAGCACATGGCCACCCTCAAAAACCAGCACTCAGTTACAAAGCACCTGTGCCCTGCCTCTGTGAGGTTTCTATCAGGGCAATTTTATTCCAAGGTAATAATTTTAAGTATCTGTCACAGGGCCAGGACCTTTGCGCAGAGGCAGTACAAATGCAGCTCTCCAAAGCACAGAAGAAGAGACCAGGATAGAGGAATTACAACTCAGAAGGCTTGAAACAAAGCTCCAGTCTGTGTTCCCAGAATTATTCTTGTTTTTCATCCAAAGATGAGAGTGCAATGTGTAAGCAGACCTGCCCTCTGCCCCGAGAGCATTCTCTCATCCCTCAGCTACAGGCTCTTTATTGCGGATTTTCTCTGATGTGGGTTTGAATATCCTCCAGCTGAGAAAAGCTTAAAAGGCATATGTCACATTTCCTGAGCACGTGTTCAAACCACCAATACAAAATTTAAGCATTACCACCAATGCCTTGGGGTGTTTTTCTGCTTTTGAAGGATGCAAAGAACTTGTTTCTGAAAGGCAACACGTTAGCACTAACCCTCAAAAGAGGACCCAGGTTTGGGTGACCACAGGCTGGAGGAAGGGACTAGATCTTGACCTTTGTCAATATGTCTTTTTCTTGAAGGCAAACTGTAGAGGCACCCTAACCTAAAGTATGCCTGGTTTCCAATCCTCTTTAAAGGATGCCAAACCTCCTCTGTCTCCTGTGTCACAAGTATGAGCTTCAGGTTCTGGCTTCCGTGTCAGTAGCCCTGACTGACCGCTGCAGCCTTGCAGTCCCACAACACACTCAGGAGTTTAGAGAGAGTTGTGCAGGCAGAGGAGATGGACCATGCATCCACTTGCAGCTCCTCAGGTTCACGGATTGGCACCCTGATGGCTTCCCCCACCATCCGGTGCAGACTGAAACTTGGCTTTGAACTTTGGAGATATTACCTCTTGCTGCTAGGGAATAATAACAGAGCATTTAAAAGGAAATAAAGAGTGGTCTAGAGCCTTTGAAATCATGCAATTGAAATTTAATAGAAATGATGCTTCTGGTATCAGATACTTCATGATTACAACACCACCAGAAAAATACATGTTTACTCAAATTATGCATTTTAATAGATTGCTATTGCATAGCAAAATTCTGATTAGTTTATTTTTTAATAAATCACCTAAGAATTTTCCACACAGATTGAAGAGGCTAACCTGACCTGGCAGTCACAAAGTGAAAGCATGTTTTTAATGCAAAGCTGTCTTGCCTAAAGATTTACTTTCAGAACACTGTTTTTATAGAAAAAAAAATTACCATTGCTAAGAAAACCTTATGTATTTTCATTCTAAATATAAATCTGCTTGCTGGAGGAATACTTAGTAATCTGTTCCGATCTTCAGGATAAAATAATGTTTTTACTTCAGCATGAAACAATACTCAACCCTTTCATGGTCCAAGGTAAGACATTCATCTTGCCCATTGCAGACAGAAAGAACTTTTCTGAACCAACATTAGAAGAATTTTTTTTTATTTCAGGATAAATTTAAGAATGGTGTTTCTCTTCAAATTGAGTACTTGATGACGCTAAAAGAAGAAAATACAACAGATAAATGTTTGTCTTGTCATAGTCAAAGTGTGCTTTATTCTCTGAGTATGATATCACATCCAAATAACTTTTCAGATTTCCTCAGATGATGCAGACAGCCGGTCAAGTTCCCTAAAAAATTAAAGTGTATTCACCAAACAGGTCACCATGGGACTGGGATCATGCTATGAAGATGGTAAAATCTATGTTTTATTATAAATTTCTGTGCAGCTGTTAGTTGCAGGGCCTCTCCTGCCTTTTTAACTTTTCTGAAACTGGTGCCTGCCCAAGTAACACTGCTCCACGATCAGCTGGACTGATAAAGCCTGGTTTCATGTGGATCCACCTCCCTACTTGAGCCATGCTGCAGACTTTCTAGAGGGTCCCCATCTTCTCCTCCTCCTTCCTCTTCTCCCACGCTGCAGACATTGTGCTTAGCTTTCCCACACTGCCTTCTCCTGGTAATGCCCTCAGCGCCCCAAACCGCTGGGGCAGCCAGCAAGAACTGCAGGCTTTTCAGCAAGCAGGGTGAGGATAAAGTGATTAGTCTGGTGGGAGAAGCAGCAATAGTGGTCCATCAGCATTCCTTCAGGTGTTGTACTGAGCGAGGCACACTCGGATCCAGAAACTCCAAGTCTGCCATTCCATGAGGGATGCCGTCCCTCTTACCAGAGAATGAGGAACAGGCTGATATCACACCTTCTTGCAGCACAAGCCAGAGCCTGCGTGAATTTGTCTGTGAGGGACGTTGCACTTTGTTCACAGGATTTTTTGTCCTTAGAAATATTTCACAACTAAGAAAGGAGAAAAAGTGCTCATGCCATGAGTTCTGACTGCAAACTCTCTCCCACTTCTTGGCAATGGAATTTATTAGTGGTGCTTTGGCACCATCATGCTCTCCCAGGATGAAAAGATCAGTTGTTTTAGTTGTTTCTCATTAATTCACAATTTTAAATAAATTTTCCACATAAATTAGACTTCTACGCTCTTCAGTAGTGCCAGATGGTCAGAGCCATCTGTCAGAGATTAACACTCACTAAAGGACCACTAGTATTAAAAAAAAAAAACAATAACGTAGCATTCCAAAAAATTTTTGCTTTGTACATTGGTTGAACAAACAATTGCATGTAAAGCTGCTCTTATTTTCAAAGATCATAATTTATGAATGCTTGTATAATACTTTACTGAATTTGAAACAAGAGATTGTTGGATGATTAACCCATTTTTACAGCTTGGGCACATTTCTGACGGTATCTGATCTGGGATGATGCTGCATAAAATAATTGGAGAACTAGAAATTGTACAGCCCTCATAAAGCCATAGACAAGTCATAAGCAAGTAATGGATTGCTGCAGGAAAGAATGAAGCCCTGAATAAAGTGTCTTTCCTTTTGAAATGAGAAGAACTTGTATAAAAGTTAGCAAAAACATTGCTAAATGATGAGTATTGCCATTACCCCAGGCTTCCTCTTGGAAATCTTTTTTGTATTTTTTCTCCTCACTGTTCCACCACCAGCCAAAGCTTTGCACCCAAGGATCACAAGTATAAGCCTTGCACCTCTCCCCTTGGCACTAAGGGCTGAGTGAGACACCCTTTGGCTGTAACAGCTCACTCCGGGGCCACACTCCTTGGGCCACTGCGGCCCCCTCCTGCCTTGGGACTGTTCCCCTAGGCCTCCCTTTGCATTCTTAGCCCATTTTGCCACCCTTGGCAGTGGTGCCTGGAGTCTTGCAGAAGCTGCTCACTGGCAAGGCAGCAGCCACGGGCATGCTGGTACTGCAACCAGGAGTAGGAACCTTATCCTCTCTAAAGGGCAAAGGCAAAAGGCAAACCCCCAGGTTTCCAAAAGCTCAGTCTGTCTTTTCTGTGTTAGCAGCCCAGGGTAAGAGCTCCCTGGCAGAAACATGATAAAGCAGGTTTGGCTGGTTAAGTGCAGAGATGTAGTCTCTCCATGACGTTACACTTTATGGGCACTGGAAACGGGACTTACTGAACCAGGTTGTCCTTTCCTTTCCACATTTCTATCAATTAAATCTATCAGTGTCAATTGTGTCTTAAGTTTCTTTTTGTTCCCACTGGAAGGGTCAAGTTGTGATTGGACAGCTGACAGAACTGCTGTCAAAAGACTCAGATTTCAAGGTACCAAAAAAAGAGACAGCCATCTAAACTTATTTTAAAAGACCATTTTGATAAATTAAGCATTTTCAAACTGGTTGCATCTAATGAAATTCCCCATAGATATTTCCACCACTAGCAGAAACTATCTGAGAGCTGACTGGGGTTACCTGAGAATTTGGGGTGGGTGACCAAGGTCCCACAAAACTGTTCAAGGGCAAATGGAGTGATGAGCTTAATAAAGGAGGGACAGAGGAGCAAGACAACTGCAGACCAGTTGGTTGAACTTCAGTACCCAGAAAAACACTGTAAGAACAAAGAAGGCTACTTGCAAATACATGAAACGTGCCAAGCAGATGAGTGATGGCAAATACAGATTAGTGAGGAACTAACATTTCAAACCTTTTTGGGTTCCTTCTGTGAGAGGATAAAAATGGAAACTGCCATTCTACAGAAGCAATAGATGTGCTTTGACTACAGTAAAGCTTTAACATTTTCTCACATGATGTGTTAAAAGGGGGAGGTGACTTGAGTCAATGTGACACCATTATAAGGACAGTTCAGAGTTGATTAGAAAACCTCCTAAGAGTCATTGTCATTGTAAATTTCTTGTCAAACTAGAAGGGTGCATTAAGTATGGATTTCACTGAATCCAGTCTGTGGTACTACACTGTATCTTCATTAATGGATACGAAGTTCCTGAAACACTCTTGATAAATTTGAAGATGGTGGCTAGGGTAAAAGGACTTCCAGTATACAGGAGACAGCCTAGGAATTCAAAATGATTTAGCCAAACTGGAAAAAGCATCTGGAAAACAGAAGACAGTTTGATAGGGACAAAAAAAAAGTGCAAACCTGTCATGGATTTCTAAAAGAGCAGACATTTAACAAGGCAACACTCGGCTATACAGTTGTTCTGCTGGATTTAGGTGTTAGTGTGTGTAACAGTGACTTGCTGCTAAGGAACAGGGAGCATCATCCTGGGTCACACCATGCAATGGTGACATATGTGAAAACATGAAGTTATACTCCCCCACATTTGGCACCAGTCTGGGCTCAGCATAAATGAGTCATTTGGAATGCTCTAGTTTGAGGAAGTGCTGACCAGCAGCCCGGAGGAAAGCAGCAAGAGCAACTAGTCATGGTGTAGAAAAGGATGAAGAGAATTTGGGCTTTTCCTGACAGGGAAGAGAAAAATGAGAAGAGATGCAATAAGGTTTTTACAATCAAAACCAGCAGATGCAAAGGAGATGGAAGAGTTTAGCAAGTCTGCTGGGAAAGGAAAGTAAATGGGATTAAATTGCAGAGAAGAGATCTCAACCCAAATGCCTCCCAGAAATGGCAGCAAAGCCCTGGCAGGACCATGCTGAGGGGCTGGGGATCACCACACCAAAGGTTTTCCATGAACACAGTGGAGAAACATCTGCCACAGGCAATTTAAACTTGTGCATCCCAAATGGGAGATGGGTGGTGGACCTCCCAAATGTCACATGATGTAACACTGCTCTCTCTCCAAATGCCTGCAAGGGCAACAGGGCTGGTGTAGGGCCTGGAACACAAACCCTGTGAAGAACAGCTGAGGGAGATGGGGTTGTTTAGCCTGGAAAAAAGGAGGCTCAGAGGACACTTTATCACTCTCTACAATTGCCTGACAAGAGGCTGTAGTCAGGTGGTGGTCGGTCTCTTCTCACAGGCAACTACTGACAGAACAAGAAGACACAGTCTTGAGCTGCACCAGGGGAAGTTTAGGTTAGACATTAGTAAAAAATTCTTCACTGAAAGAGTGATTGGGCACTGGAATGGGCTGCTTGGGAAGGTGGTGAAGTCACCATTCCTGGAGGTGTTTAAAAGAAGACTGGATGTGGTACTCAGTGCCATGGTTTAGTTGACAAGGTGATGCTAGGTCATAGGTTGGACTTGATGAGCTCAAAGGTCTTTTCCAACCTAGTTTAATCTGTGATTCTGTGTAAAGACTCTGACAGATATAGTGGAGGTCACTAAAGTCTTGCTGCTATCAAAAGGAAGTCAACTACCATGGTTTCTGCTATAAAGATGAGGAATCTCAGGCACATATCCTGCTTGGACAAAAGTTCAACGTTTGGTCAAGCACAGAACTGGGCAAGAAGGTCAGTGCGCTCTCATCCAGAATGTGCAACCCCATCACCAGGGATCTGGTGGAGCAACTGCACAGCTGGAATATACCTTTGGATAAAGTTATCAATATTAGAATCAGGGGTTATTTTTGTGTCAATGTAATGTTACTCAGGGAACTATTTAAGAAAACATAGTGTTTCATTTACAGAACAGTTTAGAAAAAGTTTAATCCCTTTCATGAGGTGTATACATCAGAGAAACTTGAAGATTTCATTGCCTTTCATTTATGTGTAAAATTGATGTACCCTTCTTACTCTTTAAGGGGGTCTTTTCCCCCCAGTAAATTTCATTCTAGAGTTACACATTGCAGAAGGTGAGGTATTTGCTATGCCAGAAGGAAGAGGACAGGTAAAATAAGACTTAATTCTTCTGATCTGTAGATGGGAGGGCTGAAGAAGCTTCGACATACTCTGAAAAAATCTCAGGAGGGCCAAAACTGAGAGCTACTCCTAAAACATCCCTACAAAGCATTTTGAAAGCTCATGATGAAAAACACCCCATGGCAGTGACTGTACCAGTACCTAAATGTGCTGTGTCAGCAAGACTGAACCCAACAGGTCAAGGGTTACAACTATCCCACATCATATCTGGGCACTGTACCCAACATTGCCCCCACAGTCAAGAAGGACATTAAAAATCTGGGGGCAGCCCAGTAGGTTTTGGGGTGGGGAGGAGGGGGTTAAGTGTCCCAAGATGGTTCTCGGATTGGAACCTTGGCACATGAAGAAAGGCTGAAGAGATTGGGTTCATTTAGCTTAGTGAAGTGAGGGCTCAGGGGGATTCCATTCCTGCTTTCCAGTGTTAGATATTGAGAGATGATGAAGGCACTCTCTTCATGAGGATTCACTGTGATGGACAGTTAAGTCATTTCCAGGCAAATTTTCTTCTCCAGACACAAAAAAGACTTCTCCCGTGAGACCAGCTAAAGGCTGGGCCAGACTGCCTGGAAGCATGGTGAAATTTCCTTGGGTGGAACATGCAGAGCTTTTTTTGGCAATGCCCCAGATCACCTAAGGCCCTGCTCCCGACAGACACAGGGCCAGCCGTGCTTTCTGGCCCTAGTCAAGCTGGGCTTTCCCCCTCAGTTTTTGTTTCTCTCAGTACAGCAAGATGCTGAAGAGACATTGTCTCTTACCTTTGTTCCTCCTATGAGGGTACAGCTCTGCACTAGCAACAGCCAGCAAGAAAAGAGCATCTTAACATCCTGGCAGCTACACCTATGCAAAAAAATATAAACACAGACACAGTAGCTACACTGCCCATTTCAGCACACACCTTCCTGCTCCTGGACAGAGAGCAACACCAGTGCTAGGTCTGCACTGGCATTCCTTGGTAAGGACTAGTGATGGCACACTCCAGCACATCAGGAGGTGCCAGGGCCCAGATGTTCTCCAGTGATAAAAGCAACACAGCCTGGAAAGGGAAAAATATGAATTTCAAAATTTCTTCGCTGGCCTAATTCTGTTCCAGCTAGAGACATTTGAGGGGAAAAAGAAGTGGATGTTCTCTTTTTTCTTTTCTATTTTTGTCTTTTCCAGTATGACTTTTTAGACCCTCACCTTCTGACTTCATTTTGGAATGTAGTTTAAGTATAAATTAAGCTGCATCTGGCCTGAGATTTCTCTCTCAGATAAAGACAAGGTTAGTTAAAAGAAACCCTACTCATGGAAAAGCTCATATGTCAAGAAAAGCTAACAGGGTTTCAAAAAAAATTTAAAACCCCAGCAGTTTGACTCCTATTCCTTTTTTAACGAACAGAATCATCTTGTAAAATTAACTGAAGATCAGATAAACAAAACTTTTGCTTAGGGCTAGAAAGCATGGACACTTATCTCCAGATACAATTTGAGTGCATCTTCTTCATCTCTGCTTTTGTTCCACTGTGTGAGCTGCCAGCACCCTCCTCCCACAGCCTCTCCCCAGGTTACAGCTGCTGAGACCTGGCTCACTCATCATTTTCTTGAGCAGTTCCAAATCTCCTTAAGAACATGAAGTTTGATATGTCTCCTATTGACTTCAGTGAGAGTTTGGTCAGATGCAGAGGTATTTTTGCAAGCTTTGAAAAAGTAAATATCTGTGCAGAGGTAGGATGCTCAAAGGTACGCAGCTCGATGGGTGTCCCCCATCTCCATGGGAGGGAACCCTCCACTTGCCAGGCTACACCAAACACACGGACCAAGGTCTTGGAGTGCAAGGGTGGGAGATGCCACAGAGGACACTCACATGCCTCCTGCTGCCCCCATCTCGGGCAGGGCAGGATCCCCAGTTGCCCCTGTGAGCCCATGATGCCGAAATCCATCGGACCTTCACCACCACTGTTTACAGCAGCAGGAGCACATGTTGAACGCTTTCCAACTGCAGTGCCACTGGCAGCAGAGCTTGGGAGAAATCCTTCCCTCACACAGTAACCGAGGCTTCCACGTTCTCCTGAACTGTAGAACACCCTTCCTGAAACACTACACAGATCAAGTGCAGTAATCTGTGTGGGACTCACAAAACACAGACCGGTTATAGCAGAGCAGAAAGGCCTGGGCCCAGAGGCACAGTGGGAGCTTTGCCATTGCTTCCCTTGGAGTGTTTGGTTATGAGCTTTGTCAACTGAAATATTTGTACATAATAGATACTGTTGCTATTTTTCCTGTAGTTTGTGATAGAGGTAAATCAGTAGGCGACGATCTCCAAACTAACTTAAAAATAAGGATTTGCATTTAAAACACAGAGGCTGTTGGAAAAAGGGCTTTTCCATACGGCCAAGAAGCTGAGGATAAACTAGAAAAGGCAAGGCTGTATCCGCTCTTTCACACATCACAGCAGCCCCGCTGCTGCCGGGGCTGCGGCTGCGCCGGGAGCCGGCGGCCGCGCTCCGACACTGACACCTAGCGCCGGCCAGCCCTGCCCTGCCCTGCCCGCAGCGCCTCCGCCCTGCTCCTCACACACACACGCACTGCGCTTGGCTTTGTCTTCGTTTTAAGCCTTGGGGATTTGTTTGGTTTCCTGGGGCTTGGATTTTTTTTATTCTTTAAACGAACATGAGACTACTCGCGTAGTCTCCATAAAGTAGATATTTAGACCTGCCACAACATACCTGTTTTCCACTTAACTGGAATTATTTTCCCCCATCAGCCCAGTGCTTTGAAGTTGGCTTGGAAATATGTGGGGCACTTGTCAGTGACGCATCCCGTTGCCCTGCTGCCCATCTGATGGATGCAACGCTGATCCCATACCAGAGCTATGTGCTTACATACAACAACCAAGCCAGTTTATTTCAGAACAGCTTGAAAGCAGCATTTGGTTACATCGCAGCTCTGCAAACAGAAAATAATTCTTACAATACAGAAATATGCTTTCTCCCTGAAGGTAGTTGTGAGGCCAAGTCTGCATTTCCAGGCCACCCATTTACAGCACGTCTTACTGACAGATTATTTGTAACACCAGCTCTTTGGACTGTGATCATAAAGAAAAATAAATTTTATCAGTAAAAAGTATGCATGAGTTCAACACTTACCACAGCTGAGCTTAAAGGCTCACTCTTTAAAATGTGTGTAACAATTCTGGAGACAAATGAAAAGTAATTTAAGTCTCAGCTGACAAATCCCAGGGGATGGCTTTTCCTACCTGCTCGCACAAATCGGCAGCTCAGACAAGCCTCTAGAGCCCAGGCACTAAGAGGCCAACACTCCACTTTCTGCTGCAAGAGTTCAGCAAAAAAATAAACACCTTTTACCAAAAAAGGGACTTCCTCCAAGAGCACTGCAGTTTTCAGTCTTGTGAAGTTACAGTCACAGGCTCAGCAAAGTAATTTCTCACTTTTTAAAAACTCACTAGAGAAAAAAGGAAATCTGAGAAGTTGAGGTTCGTAGATGTCCTAGTTTGATGCTTAACACAATGTTTTATTCTTTCTGTCATTTAGGTCTTTGTCATACACAGAGCAGATATTAGATCACTAAAGTCTAAAGTTTCATTACTGGCTTCATTCACTGGAAAATTTGAGGCCCTGGCTAATTCTGTAAATGAGATTTAAACACAACTACTAGAATTGGAATATATTTTTGTTTAAAATTAATAATAAAATAACTTGGGCTCCACAAGCTTTGAAAAAGGTATCTAAAACTGTTTATAGGGAATACATTTTTATATAAACCGAGATGACAGGGTTGAGAAAATTTTAAATTGTCTTCTCTTAAATCCACCAAGAACCAAACACATCACCTTAGAAACCTGGGGCATATAGAAGTCCATCTGTCACCTTTGTGTAAAGGCTGAGACACCTTTATTTACCTTTATAACTTAAAGATTTCAGCATAGGATTCTACCTCAGAATTTCAACAAACTCAGCTCCACTTGACAAGATACCTCCAGCATTTCTTCTCTTTGAAGCAGCAGTAACAGGCTGCCCACCACTACACCTGGCTGACAGCTGTACTGGACAGTACTTCGCAGCATGTCAGATCCCAAACAGGATAGCAGAACAGTTGCTGACATAAAACTTGAAAAGCAACCATATTCTTCCCCGTCTATTATCCTTCTCCTTATTTCTCTGCCCTTTCTAAAGAGATCCAAGCCTCTACCAACACACCTACTTGCAAGAAAACAAATCAGCTGACATAACTGCTTCCTTAATTTGGATATATCAATACCACAGCATTTTCATTCCCGTGACATAAGCAACGGCAGAGATGCCTCAGACCCCAGCTGAGGGAAATGCGCATACTAAACAGGTATCAGAAAAGACATGAAGAAACAAACACTGAGTTTTCAGCTAATCCTGGCGTAAGATAATCCCCAAATGACATCAGGTGTCTCGAAATTGTCTGTAGAGACAAACTGTTTTCAGAATTAGGCAAAATAAAATAAGAAAAAACCCCTGAAGTTTAAAAAAAAAAAGCTCTAGAGACAATAGTTTGTGCATTACTGAGAGAACAAAGTAATTTCACCCCTATAGACTACTTCCAAGTCATGTTTTGCAGTCATCTATTGAATCAGCCATCTGGCTACACTGTGCTTCCCAAAGCAAAATATCTCACAGCTTTGATATGCACTACACCAGACCACAAAATTAATATTTTTTTCACACTAAAGACCTTTTCAGGGCTTACTTTCAGGAAGTTTTCCGACTGATGTAGGAAGGTAAAGAGATTTTAAACATTTCTCCCACAATAGTTTGGCCAATTTTTTGAGAGTGGATCAGAAGTTAGTTAACACAACTGAGCCCGAGGAAACAGCAACTGCAAATCATACTGACTGATACCATTTCAGAGCTAAGCTTCCTTTGATGCAGAGAAGAACATGTTTTTTCTGCAGGAATATAGGGAAAATTACAAACAGGAAATGGAAAAAAAAAACCCCTACAACAACAGAAACAATACACTGAAGTACTGTGAGACTGTGTGCAGGTGTCAAACAGACACCCTCCTCCCCCATCTCACTACTTGACATGACAATCCAAAATTCTCCAGTAAAGCCTAATGCAATATGCAAGACTCCTCAGACACAGCAAAGAGCCCCTGACAGGGAAAAAGAGAGAGCAAGAGCTGTCTAAAAGAGCCGGGGCAAACTCAACATTTCTGAAGGCCGTGAGAAAGGAGACTGCACTGGAGGAGAAGTCCAGCTTAAATAATAACACTGGATCAAAGCCACTCAAGTAGTGATCTTTAAAATAAACAAATACAGCCACGCTGTCATTATAACTTGGTGAAGGCTGAGAGGTGAAACAGCTACACCCAACCCACTCTGGGCCACGAGGGTTTCAAAGCAGGAGGTGGCTTCCAATGTCCCCAGAGGCGTTCACTGCCCTGCAGAGCAATGCTGCTTCTGCTGATCTAAACACAAAGCAGTGAAAGACTCATTGTGCAATTTCAGTGTCAAAAACACTAAACTGAAGAACTACGAACTCAGTAGATAGTACTTGAAAATAACTTTTAGGCAGTATTTAAGGGAAACAAAATACATAAAGCTCCTTTGTGAACATGAAAACACAAAACCAGGAGTATATTAATCAACATTTTCACACACTGAACATTTCTCTAAAATGCCAAAATTTTAAAATGGGAATCATGTCCCTGGCTGGATTTCCTGCACCAGAAGAGAGGTCAAAACTCAGTCCTTCTAATCATAGAAGAAACCTCCAGAAAAGTGAACAGGACTGAATACTCAGTATGGTCTAAACCAGACACTCTTTGTCCCAAAACACTATATTCAAATGTATATTTAAATGAGAATAAAGTGTGTGATAAAGCTAAAATGATGAATTAATAGCCTTGAGTGAAGATTTTTCAAGAGATTCTGCTTTTCCTCCTGACACATCTTAAACACACCAGGAAATAGAGCACTTAAGTCAACTCCTTTCAAGCCCACCAAAAGGGGAAGAAAAAAAATCTCAGTGCTTGAAATCAGGTATTTTCTGCTTAAAAAAAATATTTTTACAAGGGCTTTTTAAGTTAAAACAGGATTCACAAAGCTTTAAGTTTCTATCTGAGTGGGTTTCTGGACTGTCATTGCTGGTTATTACTAGCAGGCACAGAAATTCCCATTTTAATTAGAAACTTTATTTTGAAATACATTATACAGTTTACATGTGAAGTGCTTTCAGTGTAAGATATTTAATAACATTATGCTGAGCAAAATGGCTGACCAATTTCCTCGAAGCTCTTCCAGTTATGGGCTTTTTCCATTAAAACTATCTTACAGAACTAAGATGCAACTTAGGCATTTGTATTCCGAAGCTAATTACTACATTTACCTTAGGGAGAAAGTATATACTTAACTGTTCCAATTAACTGTATGTTTCTATAATGATGTTAAGCATTTGCATGACTGAAAGAAACCCAAGCCCGAATTAAACTTGTATTCACCAAAAATTTTTTAAAAAACCTTCATGATCAAACTACTTTGTTAATAAGGCACAGTCAGACAAGTATTTACAAAGACTGGCTACCAATTCAGTTTTATCTGTACAGCCTTCTTGCTGGTTGGTCAACAGTAATCTGAAAGTTGTTTTCCCTGTCTGCTGCTGAGACATTCCAAGAACAAGGCAGAGCAGTAAGGCAACTAAAAGAACAGGCATGCACAGGAGTTTGGCATTTGGGATGGATTCGGAACATCTGCAAAGTAGTTCATTTTATAAATGGAGCATTCACCTGCTATCATTAAAATGGTGGCCAACTGCGATAAGGAAAACAGAAGTGATGCAAGCAGAGGGTATTTTAACAGGAATAAACAAGATGTCTGGTATGGCTTCAGCTAAGACTTTTCATGCAGCAATTCCCACAGCTTTCAGAGATAATCTAAATTGAATTCTGAAATTCCCCTCTGCCACTTAGAAAAGCTGAATGTACCAGGAGGCTTCTTGATAGCAGGTGAAATATCAAGGAATGAAATCTCCATTTAGATAATGAGCCAATACTGCATCCTACTTTGCATTTCTTATTAGAACAAAAGGAAGTCTTTGGGAATGACAACTGAAATAATTACATCATTATTTTGGCTGGAAGAAAGTTCAAGAACTCGTAACATAGGATG
The DNA here is from genome assembly GCA_013397795.1 of Orthonyx spaldingii. Classification (NCBI taxonomy): domain Eukaryota; kingdom Metazoa; phylum Chordata; class Aves; order Passeriformes; family Orthonychidae; genus Orthonyx; species Orthonyx spaldingii. The sequence continues at coordinate 114,310 of VZTJ01003515.1, forward strand.
TTTAAAAAACATGAAACAACTCTACCCATGGTCTGAAAAGAAAAAGAAATAATAATGAAAAAAAAAGAGAAGCCTTACCTTTCCCTCCCAAATAATCTTTGAGGAATAATTGCTTGATATTAGAACTGTATGGCTTCTGTGGCCTATGAATGCCAGATAGATACTCTAAGAATTATCATTTTCAAGATACTGCTTGTTTTCAATTTTTAGTCATTTCAAACAAAAATATTGCATCTATTTTACTTGAATAATCAAACTGAGCATAAAAATCATTAAAAGTGTATTGCTGATACAAATTTGTATCACATACTATAAGATACTTCATAGATCAATTGTGAAACAAAAAAGATTAGACTATACAAAAAGTTTTTCAAATTCTTTTGCACAGCTGAACTCATAGTGCAGGTTTAAGATTAAAAAAAATTTGTAAGTGAAGTAGTCAACAAATGTTGAATACAAAATACATTCTAAAGTATTTTAGAGAATGGCTGAATTATCAAGCATAAGAACTGAGGATAAAGAATGTTAATGACAAGCAGCCACATACAGAACACAAAGCAATAAGTTTAAATCAGACTATTTTGGTTTGTGTAGCCCTTTATTAGCAACTAAAATAGAAGATATCTGTTGTACATCATGGGTAGTAACTGACTATACTGGAGTTTTATTATAGTCTAATACAGAATCATTTATAAATGCGTTGTTTTCCTTTTTTTCTTTTATTAAAAAGCTTCCACCCCCTTTTTCCGTTTACAACTTGCAAAACTATTCTGAAAGCTGAGTATATGTGCACAGGTCTGCAAAGAGTGCAAATTTAGGACATGGTAAATGCTTTACATGTTGTATTTTTAAGGACAGTCTACCACCATGCCTTCATAGCCATTATCTTTTCCAAAGAAAAAAAAAAAACTCACAAAAAGTTCTGATACCAGCCTTCCTTCCATTGTCCTAAACAAGAAAGCATTTTTAAATGAGTTGAAACTAAGGAAGGACTACACCTACTAGAAAAGAACAGAGTTCTATTAGTTTGAGGTTTCAGTATACCCAAAGACCAGGGACTGTATCTTTGTAAGGGCTAGGCTGGGACCCCGTATACAGAGTGTGTGCAGGTGCCATCCCTGAGCATTCAGCAGTTCAGTGGACCATAAGTGCTCCAGCTGCATAACTCACTGAGCTGTCTTGCCAGTTTCGACACTGGCTTGACTGAGCATAATTCAAAAATGAAAAGCTCATATTCATTCCATTCTTCTGGAGCTCGTTGATAGCCTGAAGAGAGAAAGACAGCTGTTTAAAAAAAGGTATCAGAGAAATTACATTTTCTAGTTCTCAAAGGTCCTTGCACCGTATCTCATAAGCTCATTATATAAGCATCTCCCAGTAACCAGTGGACTCAGACCATTCCTGTGCTGTTTCATTCACTGACACTCCCCCACTGCACCATGTATATCCATGCAGTTCTCTAAAGCAACACTAAACCTTTCATGATAGATCCTTTAGAAACAATGCTTTCAGTTCCATAGGGAATTTATACAGAAACACAGATGCAACAGAAAAAACCCCAACACTATTAACACTTTCCAGATTCTATTTCTTCCAGTAAGGAAAAAGAAGGTACAAGGATAATTTATTAAAGTACGACAATTGGCAAAAGTGAATGAACAGAATTGAGCTGTGATTCACTGCAAAACTAATAATTATCTGAGGGTAAGAATTCGGTATATGTGCAGAGTTGTCATAGTACTTAACTTTGTTACATGCATCCCCACTATTGATATTGCTTATACAAACTTTTACAGACTCCACTTTAAAATGTTCCTCTATATGTTCTCCATTCACCACATTCCCCGTGAATTGTTTTCCCTTTTAAAGAAGTTAACATGCTTCCTGTTTCAGATTTGAATTACAGTAAAAACACAGTGAGATTCACTCAAGCAATATGACAAATCTGCAGCATGCCAGCAGTGCTGTAAAGCAGCTGCGACCAAATTTAGACAACTAAGTTATAGTTTATGCAGGTTTATGCCTGCACTGCATCTCCAAAGCAGAATACAGTAACAAGAAAGTCATCTGAATTCTAATTGCTGTTAATTTATGAGTTAATGGTGCACTGCACTAATACTTAGAGAAGCAATCTCTCACCACATTTGCAAAACTCAAAGACGCTGCCAGACATCACAAGGCACTCACAATAGCTAGCTAACAGCAATATAGAGAAAATATATACACGTTCATGAGCACTGATTCAAAAGAGTAAGTACATACTTCTTCAAGGAGATGGATTTATTTGTTCATTTATTTAGGGCCAAGAGAAAGTGAATGATTGTATTTCATTGAAATTCAAAAGGAATGTGGTACCTCATCTCCCTTAGGGAACAGAAAACATTCAGCCCTTTTAAGAGCTTACATTTGTCTATATACAAGACAGGAAAATCAGAGACCACATCGAGAACATTAAAAAAAATTAATTAATTCAAAGCTTGACATTTTAGAACTAAGGAATACTGCAGCAATATTGTGTTTTAACAAATGCAAGCATTTTTCTAAAAGTTACATTCTTCAACAAATGGAAAGTTACTTACATTTAATAGCACTCCAATAGGATGTCTTCCACATATTGTATTATGGTATTTCTTCAAGTAATTGCTAAAGGATACAGGATCTAGCTGCTCTATAATGCTCATACCCTGCAAAAGAACCGATAGCAATAATTACATTACACATTCACAAGCACGTGTTCATACATCACCTATTTGTTACAACAGAGCAGGAAGAAAAACCCTCTATTTTGTACCAAGGATATCAAGGGAATCTCAGCATGTGAGCTCTAGCTTGCAGTCATCTTATTTCCATTCCTTGCCAAACTAAAAGTGCAGGAGCTCTTTCAAAGATGTCAATAATCCACAGATTTGTGAAGTTATCTTTGTAAATACCAGTGAAGCTCATGTTAAAAAAAGCTCCTCCTGCAGACTAGTCGATTCCTACCATCCAAGAGTGCCCTAATTCCATAAGATTTGGTACAGCTATAACCAGACAAATTTACTAAAAGGGCAAAGCAGGAAGAAGTTGTGCCTCCATCTGCTCTCCCTGGTAACAAGAGTTCAGGGCCAAGCACTTGTCTGGGACTTCTGGATGTCCAAAAACCCTAGACAAAACCATCACTATACACATGCAATTCACACACATAACAAGTGTGATGTATCCTGGAGACATCAGGCATGCAAGGCAGTTGATCTGGGCATAGGCTGGCTATTTGCTCAGAGCACAAAAAGCAGATCCAGAAAATCTCTAAAGCACTATAAAGCTGGTGCATAACAAAAATGTAAGAACCAGTAGATGGTGTTTCCACTTCACATGAGACAGTCACATATATACATCCTTTCCTCCATTCAGAGCAAGACCCATGATCCCATGGGGTCATGCTAAGAAAACCAGCACATGTGTGGAAAACAAAACCTTCAACATATACAAACATTTGCATTCTTAAAAGCAAAAAGAATCCTACAACTCCAGATACAGCCTACTCTTACCCCATCACATAGAGCAGGTTAAACACCATGAAAGTAGTTTAAAAACAAGTCTAAATCAATCATTGTCTCAGTTTCATCATGGGTTTGCTCTCTTCCCTATATTAGACTCCATCCTCTTCTTTTTTTCCTTCCTCTGAAAATTATTAATTCCCTTCACCAGGGAAATGAGCTCCAGACACTCACTAATTCAGTAAAATACATGATTATGCTGCTTCTGTTGGTGAAAGAGTAAGTTTTTCTATAGAGACTAGAAAAAACCATATACTTTGCATGGGAACAACTAAAGGTTGATAACAGAAAAGGAGATAATTTCTTCTAACTTTTCTGCATTCCCCAGCCCTTTCCCCTACTTTTGAGTGATAAAAGGAGAAGCCACAATGCAGGAAGCAGTCAGTCTGCAGTCTCCATCTCAAGAGTGAAATCTCCAGAATACTCTGCAAGGGCGTTGGCTGATCTGGCAGATCAGCTAATTATTCAGACTGGATCACAGCTTACAATGGAGGAGCAGAAGATTCCCAGGAGAGCTGGGAGAATTATAAAACAGCAACAACAACCACTGCCCTTGTGTACTTTTAAATAGAAACAGACATAAGATGAATTTGTAAAGAAATACATTTTATGGGAAAACAAAACCAAGCTAAGCTGGCCAGTTGCTGGTAAGAGCTCAGTTCTTCTGGAGTCATGGAGAGGGTGTTTGGACCCCTGGCCAGTAATTACAGCTGTTAATCACTCCAGATCTACAGAGCCTAAATGAGTGCCAAAAAAAATAATGGTAGCTATTCTTTAACTAGCAGTGATTACATTGATACCATTGCATTTCCGAAGTTTCCAAAGCATCTCTTTGAACCATCCATTTACTTGTAGATTGTATGTGTCAATACACAGTTAAAGAAAGCAGAACTGAACTTGACTACACACTCAAGTGAAACTCAAGATGTATAAGGCACTTACTCAGATACTGAACAGTTCACGAGAATACACTTTATCTGTTTGCAAAAGCCTTTCATGACCTTCTAAAAAAATGAAAATGGCTCTCAATTGAGAGACTTGTTTTACAGTTGTAAGTCACTGGAACATACTGGGCAAAGGTATATGAGCATTTGTCTCAAATGAATGGACATGGATTTATGAGAATGCCTAGTAAGCTTATTTCAATGCACAGTTCAGCACTGCAAAACATTTACAGCTATGCAGTTCATCCCAGAAAATGCTAACAGAGTTCCATACATCACAGACTGGAGAAAATCCATAGGAAATTGGTATGAACAGATATCCAATAAGCATTAGGTTGTACTGAACTTTTCAATCTTTTGGATTTAAAAATCATTGTGGCAGAGGAGCAAAGACTACCAAGCTTGTTTCTCAGTCTAAAATGGTGTTGAGGAACAAAGGAAACATTTTTGCCAGGTTGTGTTTTATTTTTCTAAAAAGTAGAAGTATGAAGCTAATAATTTTCAGTATTTGAAACAACTCAACCAGGCATGGCTTAGAACAGAGTTAAAACACATAACAAAACCCACATGATAAAAGTCTAAGCACAGTTCCACAGTTTATCACATGGTTATTATGGCATCACATAGAAATTGCATACCTCAGTTACCCAGATACTGCTAATGGCATATACAATATCCTAGCACAGTGCACTTCATGTGATTTAAAATGTTACATTTTAAAATATCATCCCTTAACAGGATCAAGTACCTATAAGCCTACAAAAAAACCTTTAAAAAATAATAACCCCCCAACACACACATCCCAAACCAACCAACCAAAAACACCCTCCAAACTATAGGCTCATGTTATACTACAATCCCATAATGCTTTTGCTGGTCAAGTTAAAGTTTGTTATCAGTTATTTCAGCTGTTTCTTCACACTTCAGGATCTAAACTAATAGCACTCTAATGGAAGTGGAAATAAACTTGGTCTTAGTATTATCCAGCCCAGCTATCTTTGCATGTGTGAGTCATTCAGACTAGACAACAAATAACCACCAGGAAAACTACTCTCTGGGCACAAAGAAGAGAACAGGGACCTGGGCACCCAGGCAGAGAGTCATGGTCTTACATTATGCCCAGCCTAAGAAGCCTTCCCAGGTTGGAGCACTGGAAGGTCCTGGCACCCTGCAGCAGCACTGCAGAAGCCAGCAGGTCATTAGAGGTACCCGAGAAGCCATCGGTGCTGAGCGTGGCTCCTGGAAAACAACTACTGGCTATTCCTGCACAGCATTCCTCAGTGCCTGCATTTTCCCCCATCAGTATTCAGGGTAACACAATCCTCCCATTGACTCAAGTGAGGTGTAAAGTATCCCATACCAAATATATGCTCATATAAAATGAGCAATCTGGCAGTGAAGACTGAAATGAGCAGTCTGCAATTTTCTGGCTAGTCAATCAAAAATAATTACTCTTCAGCAATGTCTTACAAAATACTTCCCCCACTTTTATTTAAAAAGATAATGTGTTTCAGGTTATGATTGCACATCAACTGCTCCATTATAACTCTTCATTTGAGGATTCTCCCCTAAGGTACCCCATCTAACCACGAGGCTATTGCCTCCTTTTGCCATTACATCACAAAGTGTGCTGTGGTGACAGTGGTCAGATCTACAATTATCATGGAGAAACTGATGTCAGGCCAGCAATATTTACTACTCTGTATTTGCTTTATGCTGGAGTCTAATAGCTCTAACTTAGAATCACAGCAAGTAAAACTTCAATGCCCAAAGCGTTCAGCAGTTTTTATGTACTAGGTGAGAAAATCATCATGCATCTGTATGTAAGGTCCAGTCCAATTAAGGAAGAGGCCATCATCCTTCTACAAAGGCATTTCTACGGAAAATTGATTTCACCTTACTGCAGAATTCCTTCCTGCTTACAATGTGCTCAGCTGACTGCTTTCCTAGTTAGAGCTAATAAAATTAAGCCAGTTTTAGTACAATTTTGTCTCTATCTTAATGCTATTTTGTCTGTGTACAGGCCTACTGGTTACAACAGTACAAGTTTTTTTAGCATATCAAATTAAATGAAAAATCCAATACTTATCTAAGGAAACAAGAAGTAGCCAAGTGGAACATAAAATTGAGCAAACTTCCAAAAACTGAAAAAATGCGACAGGGAAATCTTTGTGATATTGTGGATAGCATCCCAAGTGTACCCACAATACTGCTAACAAGACATACCTGAAAATCACCCTAGGCAAAATCTCCTCCCTACAGCATCTGAATATGGAGTCATGTTCAGATATGGCATGATATAAACAAGCAAAAAATAACCACAATATACTGCTATACAGCCTGTTTAGTTTTCCAGTTAAATTTAAGATTGAAAAAGTAATTTCAGAGTTATTTAATAGTAGACATGACTTTCCATGTTACAAAAAACGTCATTTTCATTTGGCTGAAAAACCACCAAAAGAAAGAGCCGGTACAACAATGTATTCCCTGAAAGTAATTAAATGTCAAAATCCAGTCTTTCTTCAAGCTTTTACCACACAAATGAACAAGTGAAATCTAATGTTTGCTAATGCACCATAATCTGCTCTCCTGCAAAAACACTCAAGAGCTGCTGATTCTGGGATTCTGTAGAAAAACACTTGTCTTGATAGAGAAGCCTCTCAACTGACTACAAGAATTATTAAAAATGGGATAAAGAGAATGAAGGCAAATTATTTACTATTTCTATTCCAGTGATGAATAGTAGAAAAACAAAGACGTTAATATGGACACACACAAAGCAAAAAAGTCTAGAGATCTTTCCAGCAGATAGGATTCATTCCTTCAAGACAAGGAAAAAATTAACATGCCATTAATAAGAACAGTTCTCTTCTAACAGGTTCTACAGAAGTTACATAAATGATGCAAACAGTTGCAAAACAAATTTTAAGGTTACGTATTTCCAGAAGAACTACTTCTATTCTGTGCCTTAAGTATAGTCTTGAACATTAAGTTGTTGGGGTTTTTCTTTAATTTAAAAAGAAATCCTTGGCTCCTGTGACTGCAAAGAAAATGCAACATAATTGGCATTGGACCTTTATGTATTTAGCATTCTTTTCAGCCTTTGGCCAAACCTAAAATGAAGTATGATCTACTGCTTTTTCCCCACCATCAACTATAGTGTGGGCGGCAGGGGGAAGGCTACTCCCAAGGAAATGGTGGCTTTCATTTTCCTGACCAGTGCAATGATCTCCAGCCTTTCCTCCTCCAAATGTTGCTGAAACCCTTTGCATAACCACAATGCTGTTTCTATATGCAGGTATCACAGCTAGCAAGCTGCAACTACCACAGTTCTCCATGCATCATTTTTATTGCTTCTCAAAAACATAAGAGGGTATGTGGACAGAAATTACATTGCATTAGGGCATTTTAGGTAGGTGAACATGCATTTATTCTCATTAATTATGCTTACTACTTTATACCTGCAATATAATTGTGCACAGTCAGTAAGAGGGAGGATACTAGCTAAAACCAACAGCTAAATGCTTATTGTGGAAAACAAAGGAAAATTATACATTCAGTAAAATAGCTGATCTATAATATCTTGTTAGATAAATTTCTCAAGTGTTCAAAGAAATGGAAGGTACAGGAGAAATTTGTTAGTTAGTTCCACCAAATCTGAAAACTTACCATTTTATCTAGGTGCTCAATGGATCTATAAATTTCTCCTTGGGATTCATCATAGTAACTGTAACGGAACCTCTGACCTTGAAACAAAAATCATGTATAAAATAAAAAAGGGAAAAAATTGTAGCTAAAACACTCCCTAATACTTACTAAATATTTGAAAGTATAATACTTGTAAAGTAGTAATCTTCATTTATTTTATACTTTTTAGCTCCATTGAGGAAATTCTAGGGCAATTATGAAGTAGCAGCCCAGAAGTAAAGTAAAAAAAATACACGATGGGTGGCTATATTCCTAAAGAGAAATCTACCACATAGAATGGACACTGAAGTATCACTCACTAATTGCCTGCGATTGCCTTGGAATCCAATTTTATAATTTAAGAAGTAAAGCAACATTTCATTTCGCTATCCTTCTTGACAAAGTCAACGATGGAGTCAGGCTACTTCTGCTTCCTCAACGATACCCACAGTAAATGAAGGTTAAAAGAAAAAATTCATGATCATTCAATGAGCAGTTCTAGATGGATCATTAGTCACAACAGGACCAGGTAATTCTTCTATATATTTCCACCTACTCCACAATTCAAAGACGAGTAAAGCATGCACTTAATTAAGGAGACCAAAGATGACAATGGCAAAAAAGTGAAGAAGGTCTGTTGTGTAACATATCTTTCTGAAGCAGTCCCTTTTCCAGCTATTATCACACTTAATAGAAAAATAAAATGAGAAAGCAGGACAGAAGTCAAGGCTCCTGGAGTCCTTGTAGCTCTGTCACCAAGATGAACTGGGGTGAATTGGCATAAATAATCCATCTGCTATCTTATGCAGCAGTAAAACATACAAAACTTATTTCTGTCACAGGAATGTGGCCATGCCCAGCGAATTTTTAGCTAATTCATTTTGAAAGTTGTTTTGAGGTGCTTAAAAGAAGAGTAAAAAGAGCAAGAAACTTCAGACAATTATCTCATTGCAACAGTAAAGAGAGGTATATAAACCCACACACCTTCACCATTTATTTCCTCCACTACACTGAAAACACATTACCACATGAATATTTTTCACCTATTGTTCCAGATTTTAAAAAGTCTTTTTTAACTTTACGAAGGCATTTAAGTTGCAAAAATACATGTACCAGAAGTTAAAATATTCAATGTTTAATAAAATAAATTACTTGAAAATAGCTACAAAATATTCAGTATACTCTTATAATGAGATACAAAACTTACCCCAATGGCAAAAGTCAGAAGAAACCACAAAGAGGTTACTAGGATCAGCTAGGTATTTACTGAAGAGTTTTCCAAATTCCTGCTCTTTTGACTCACTCAGTGCTCCGACCAACACAGGAATAATAGTAAACTCATCCTTATGGCTTATAAGCAAAAGAAAAAAGGTTGTAATTCAAGTAACATCTGAATATTTTTCAGGGCTTGCTAACTGAAACTGCAGAATGGTTTAAAAGGTTGCTATTGATTTGAGGATAGTAATTTGGTAAGGTAATACTAGGATGTTGCTTTAGAACCTCAAAGTACTTCAACGTCAGAAAACACACACCCCCAAAACCAGTATTTCTCTCTGCTGCAAAGTGAAAACACCAGGCAAACAAAAAGAAAAGACAGTGAAATCAGCAATGAAGTAAGAATTAAATTCTCCCTGTATAGCATGCTGCATGTTGGGTAATTCTCCAAAGTATATGAAAATGCTCAACATAGTACCCAAGTACATACTGGTACTCTAGGGGAAATTCCAAACACAATGGAAATTACAAAAAAAAAAAAAGAGGATGGGGCACGTGTTAGGGAAGAAACCCCAACACAGACAGACATTTTTTCTTTCAAGATGACAATTTCTATTTAAAGTAAACATCTGAAACAGCAGCTATAAACACACCCTTGATTTCAAAATTAGTATTAAGGCTCCAAACAAGCTTAAAATCCCACAGAAAACTATTTGAACTTCTTTCAGAGATGCCTTGCAAAAGTGGGGAAAAAAAATCAGCTATTGAGAAAAGTCCATGGAAGCACGTCTAATATTAACTCTATTACATCAATCTGTTTATAAGAGGTGTTATAACTTTGTCAGTCAGGTGTTTGCTTCGCTCACAGTTTCAATTACAGCAACCTATCCTAGTCTCTGACCCTCTCCTTACCAAAATTTTTATTGAGGGATGGAGGAGTGTGAGCATTATATACACCATAAGGTCTTCTAGGCCATAAAATGTATTATTATTTCCTACTGCACTTCACAGTAGTTCAAACATTTAATGCACACAATGTTCAATCTTGTAGAAGTAATTAGCCCTAGTACCTTTCCATGGCTTTAGCAGTATAAGGCAAATGCATTTCAATACTGTGTTCATCTTCGTCTGTCTGTAGGGACATACGCTCAAACATTCCAGTCTTCCACAATTCTCCATAAACTGAAATGAATTAAAGATCAGTTTTTACTACTTTTTTTTTGGGTTATTTTTGAAAACTACTACAAGTGCAAAAATCAAGCTACAGTGTACCTTTATCAGAACATACCCACTATAAAAAATTACTTGCCTCCAAGGGCTATCATCATAAACCACTTGCTTCTAAATAAATTTAGGATTAAAATTATGTTCAAGTCATTAAAATATAAACATAATTGATCCAGTTTACAAAATAAGTGCGTTAAATCAGTGACCTTATTTGTATATTGAAAAAGATTTTCAGTTATGATACAAAATTAAATTACACAAATAAAACACATTTGAAAATATACATGCATTTGTCCAGTCAATGAATTTTTATTTTCATAAACTGCCCATCATATGTTTAAAAAAATTCATCAGCTGAACCATTGCCGGATGTGTTACTATGTAATACAAATTATTACTGATTGAATCATGAAATCTAGAGACACCCACAACTGATTAAGTAATCCACATTTGTAAGTTATCTTTTCTACTCTCAAGTGCACTTGAGAATATGCAGACTCATGTCCACATTTTGAAAATTCTCTGCTGGATAAAGAATTTGATGTAGGGCTGTGTCTCCTTCTCGACTCCATAAAGGAGTTTTACAGAAAGCAAAACATTTCTTACCTAAGGAAATTTCTGCAGGCACTATGTAGAAAGCCTGAATTAGCTTGCTTAATCACAGTTACAATGAAACGCAACACATCTGCACTAATTAGCCCTTCTGAAAAAGATTCTGTATCACTTAGGTATACTTCAAAATACATAAAAGTCAAAATATCAAATTTCTTTTCATTGCACTTAGTTCAAAAGACTGGTATTTCATGGACTAACAGTGTTTAAATCTGCAAATTAAAAAGTCACATGCAATAGTGCATCCAAATAAAAGCGATTTTTTATTTGTTATTCCTCTATCAGAAATCAAACTCAAACCAACTAAAGAACCCTGCTTTTCAGCCAGAACTCTTCACAGGAGAATGAAGAAGGTGTTTAGTGAGCTATTATTTGATGAAACACCTTTTTTAGTTTTAAAACCATGAGGCACACACTCAAAATAGAAAAGATAGCAAGAATTTAGAATTCTTCACCTGCCAGAAGGAAGAGAAACATTATGGTTATGTGACCATGTCTGAAACAACCAGGTTTTTTCAGAAGTTAGTTTTTGTTGCACTAAAACCAGATTTGCACTTGTAGCCTCAGTTAAGTCCAAGCTTTATCATGCACTTACTCTTTTGGTCAATTCGAAGATCATACAGAGGTGTTCTGTAAATGTCCACACTGGAAAGTGCACATCGGGAGAGGGGCACGTGATGGGAAGGCCCAAGAATGAAAACTTTCCGGCTACAACAATTAACACAGAAGGTCACAATTTAGACAACTGCAATTGTACAGCAACTTGGCTTAGAGTAACAAGTTTAATAAAAATGTACAAAGTGATACTTTCGCATGGCTACAATAATTTTACTCTGTCAGTAAGACCACAGATCAATCCATGGCCCAACCTTCCTTAGTATCTCAGAAATTATCATGAGATCAGTTCAATGATGTTTCCTCTAGTCTTAAATCTCTTAAGCAGGTTATATATCAGAGGGCACTCAACAGCTAGAAATTTGTCTGACTGGACTCATTTGGAGGCTGAATGATGTGTTACAGCCGCTTAAAACAGATTTTTGAATTTTATCCTTGAATCAACACAATCTTCAGCTATGCACCACCTTCAATAAATATAGGATCAAATCACGATTATGGGTTTATCATCTATTCAGAGTTTTTTACTTATTTACTTGATTAGCCTTACTTAGGTTTCACTAAATTAAATATTAAGTCCTTCTCAAATGCTGGTTTTATGTTGTTACATGTTATGTTTTTTTGTTGTTGCATCAACAACAGGGACTTGGACCTGCACATTCATAGCTTTAGCTGATACTGCAACCTTTTACACGTCATCATGATGTTATTTCATCAAGTCCTCAGTTTCTGGCTCTTGATTAGATGTTAAGGGTCTCCTGCCACAGGACTTACAAGAAAAAAGAAAAAAAAATATAGGCAATTCAGCTTTTCAGATTCAGGATCGTATCATCTTGTTTCTGGCACTGAATTAAAGGGGTGGGAAACATGTAAAGTTGTGAGGGTTTTTTTAATCCTTTACACAGGGAGTGCTATAACAAAGTATATTAAAACACAAACTTTCTGTAAAGCTAATTAAAACAAACATTCAAACATGCAACAGTTTAGCTCAAACATGAATTCTAAACATCCCACGCAGTAAAATAGCAAATGATCCAGCCAGTTCAACCAACTCCATATCAGGGAACCTAGGGAATGCAGCTTGTTCTGGAAATCTTAGAGAAATTAGGTATCTGTCATACCATAATCTATTTTCACATCATTTGCAATAGTTTAGAAAGAACTAAAACCATTATCTTTGAAGACTATTACAGCATGTTATCTTATGAACAACTGCTAAGCCTAGTCAGTTTTTATTTAGCAATGCAAAATACATACTTTGAGTAAATACTGAAGATGTTTTAAATTTTTGTCATTTAAAAAAAATGTTGCAGTCAGCAGAACATCAGAATTATATTCCTTTACACAAAAATAACTGGATTCATATTTTCAGAGGCAGGCACAGACTAGAACAGCATGTTGGGGTTTTTTTAATTTTTCTTTTTTTAAACTTGTTAAAAAGAAGAATCCATTTAAAATTATTGGAACAATTAACTTTCACTGACTTAACATATTATATAAACACACTGGTCACTTTCTCCACAGCAGAAGAGAATCCTGCCAGTATTCAGCCCATAATCCTGCACTGAAAAACCAATGCAGAATCATGGTGAAGTATTTTAATGGACCTAAAGAACCAAACAAAACCTCCCAACAATAACAAAAAAACCTCCAAAACAAAATCCAAAAAACCCCCAACAAAACCAGCTTGGGCTTTTATAAAAGCAGTGGAACATCAGTAATAAACTGCAAAAAGAACATCTTAAATCCCTCCCTTGAAAAAAATTAGTTACTAATAATTTTAACAATATTACTTTTTTTTTCCTTTTGTAACATCCAATTTGAACATTTGTGATGTTAAAACAGAAGCCATGGACAGAAGGTTAAAAAAACCACAAAATTAAAATTTGAGTACTTCAAGGTGTAAGAATGTAACAAGAACAGTTCTCTTATCAGCAAATTGCAACATCAGGGTCTTAGGCATCTTAAAAAAAGCTGTAATACTCACGTGATATTGGGATCCACTTGTTTGTAAGCATGGGCTGCACAAGATCCACAATAGGTATATCCTGCATGGCTGCAAATCAAAGTGTACACACAAAACGTTAAGATGTTAAATATTACTTAACATCTTAAATATGTTGATATAAATGTTAATCTCTTAGAATTTACTTTTTGTCCCCAGTGAGATAGAAATTGTAAGAGTGATCAAAAAGTCAACTCCTGAAAGAGCAGGAAAGCACTGCTGCAGTATTGATCACACAAGACATGTATTCGTTGAAGAACTGGCAGTGACTATTTACTGACCAGTTAAAAAACTATCAATGACCATTGAACAGTCAGGAAACCTCCAGATCAAAGGACCTTCCCTTATTTTTAAAGGATATATGCAGACTACACAACTGCCTGTTAACAGAAGCTCATGATAATGCTAAGAGTGCAGCTAGGGAACAAGGGAGTGACAAACTACTGGAGAAATCTTTGTAACCACACTCCAGCAACCGAATATAATTAATGACAGTGGAGGGGTCTTGACAAAGAGAGAACTACATGTCACAGCAGATAATGAGAGAAGAAAAATGCTCTGTCATTTAAGAATATCTCAGTGACAGAATGAACATGCACATGGAAAGGAGTGGAAGGCAGTATGCTAGCTTTTACTGCAGAGAACGAGCTATATGCTTCACCATTTCCTATCACTCTGGCCTGGTTCTTTCTCGACCTCTGTTCCTGCATGTGCTCCAAAACAATTTATAATTATTTTGACTGGTTGTTTCAAATACTGCCTTCAAATTTGAAGACCTATTCTCTTCAAGAGCATTAAAACGGGTGAAAATTCACTTTACACCACTAGAAGCATTAATTTCAGGGAACATTCCAAGAGTCCCAGGTCAAGTGGTAGAAAACGGCTCCTGGTCACTCAGCAGTGTGCCCACGCCACAGCTTTACACAATGACACTGAGAATGATGCATGCTGCAAGCCCTGAGATATACAGGATGTCTGAAGATACAAGTTACCATTGATAGCACTGAAGGATTTTATATTTATTTGTATGTATGTATGCTCACATACACCTCTGTTCATCCACAGACTGATACCTGGAGCAAGTTACCTTCAAAATGGTCCTGGAATTTTACTTCAACATCACTTACCCCACTCATTCTAAAGAGCTCAGTCAGAAAGGTACTAACATACATGCTAAGGGGAGAAACAGGAGACCAAGATCTCACGAATGGGCAAGTTATGTTATTATACAATGTCAAAAGAGCCTGTAGAAATGTTCCCTCTGCTACAGGCATCTTCCTCCTTCCACAAAAATATTAGACACATCCCATTTCACAGGTGGCAAAAAGAGGGCACAGTTAATGAAAAAATGTGGTGAGATCACAGGAAGACCTCCAGCAATTTTGGAAAAAGAACCAGACTACATAATCTGCGGCTGAAAGGTCTCTTTCCTGACATTCCTGTGAGAATGACTAAGGCAAATGTGGGACAATTTCTTCTGCACACTCAATGCTATTATGCAATACTTCAAACATTATGACAATGCTATGTTAGCACAGGAAAAACATCATATTTAAAGTGTTTTTTCTAGCGTTTCGTTCCAACTCATAATTACTTGGAACTACCAACATACTTTTGTCATTACATGTCTCAGCCATCTTCAGGAAATTGAGTTCTCCCTAAATAGTTCAGATGATCCCTATTTCAGCTGTGGACAAATACCTCAAACAAAACCAATCCAAAATAACAAAGGTAAACCATTTTGGATAGTTGAATAGTGTTTAATCACTTTTTGTTTTTAAGCTTTGCTAACTTTTATTTAGGGGGTATGAGGGATGCAAGAATTGTGCTTATTTTGTTTTGGGGTTGGTTTTTTTTCTGTTATTGGAGGGGTGTTTTGTTTTTTTTTTTTTCATTAATATACCTTTTACCCATCTTACTGGATCACAAACAAATATTATGTGTGCAGTCCATCAGCAAAAGGAAAACTAATCATGCACTCAAATGTGCACAGATTTCTGTCATTCTATGCTATATCCAAAACATTTATTTAGAAGCCACACAACACTTCTTTCAGCTTTTACCAGTTTTCAAAATCACTCAAAAAAGGAGCATTTAACCAATCAAGTATTATATATCCTGAACATCTATTTCAGACTTACGGTGCAATAATGGCTCTTGCAGGTCTTTTTGTGGACTGTACTTGAGAAAGCCAACCTTCTAGCTGTGCATTCAGCTGGGGTCCTATGAAGAGACAAGGAAATACTGAAGCCATAAAAGAACCTAATACATTTCAAGAATTTATAAATAAAGTTAAAAGTCCAGCATATTTAAAAGTCATTTTAAATGTTAAAGGCTGGGTTTAAATCTAAAACCAAACAGACAGAAAAAAACACACAGCCCCCCAAAAACCCATTGCAACAACACAAAAAAATCCCAACCCTGTAATGTTGAAGGTTACAGCAGGAAAGTTTCAACTGCCTGGTCTGGGAGATTCATTTAGTGCACTTCCAAGCACACACTTATTGTTTCTTGCTCTGTGGGGACTAACGGACACACCACTCCACCATTAGAAAGAATGGCTGCTGATTTCAAAAGAGACACTAACAGATGATTGTTTCCTCTTGTAACCATATTTGCAGAATTCAGAAGCAAAAAGTTATGATCTTGACCAAGAGAGCCCAATATGAGAAGATGACATAATACAAAGGCCTGACGTGCATGATAGCCAATGGCTATGGTAATAAATCCTTTGTTATGCAAGCACAAGAGCATAATAACAAAACACCCTGTATCCCAGAAAAATCTGTAAAAGCACAGGAAAAAGCCAAAAGTGAGAAGACATTATGCTTATCCTAACACCTTAACAACTTCTGATCAATCAACGTATCCTACAAGTACATGAACACTTTGTCAACATTAATTTTGATAACTGGCCAATCCAGAATTTAATTTTTTTAAACTAAGTTCTGTACCTCAACAAGTAGTAAATATCCTTAATTCAATCACCTGACGATGATTAAAAAGCCTCCTAAAAATACATTAAAAAAACCAAAACCAAACAAACCACATTTTGATTATTTCCCATCACAAGAGAACTTTCTGATGTTAAGCTATCTTTCAGGAAGCAAGCCTGGCAAATACAGTACAACATTCTTTCATATTAAAGAACACCAAACAAGCTTTCAAGTAAAATTCATTTGGCTGCTATTGTTACAAGCAATATACCATTAATAATGAAAATAGATGCACTTTTTTCAGCTGATACTATGCTTTTGACAGAACTCTATGCCAGCAGGGTTTATCTGTAAAGTATGGTGCAGCAAGCTGCATATTGTAGATTTTTGTATCTTCCCCAGGCAGGTGTTGAAGTACCAACTGCCAGTGTAAGTCAAAACCAAATTAAGTATCTGAAGCCATTTCACAGATACGTTCCAAACAGTCCCAATCTCAAGCTGACAGCTCTTCAAAACACTGACAAGAACCACAGAGAACCAGAGAAAAGATGTCAAATTTCGCAGAATCCAATCAATCCCTGACCAGGGATAGTCAGAAAGCCTTCCCTAGAAAATCCAGGGGTGAAGGGTAGAGGTGCTGAAGCCATCAGTTTTTATACAAAACTTAAATCCATGTGTTTCTTGAAAAAGGACAACTTCTGTAGTTGTGAAGAGCCCTACCTTCTTATATGAAGAAAGTAAACAAGCGCTGCACCATTTTCCTAAGCCTTCAATTACACCCTGAAAGCCTTAGTTACTGTCTACAACTCTAACAAGGTGAAAGAGTGACACAGATTAGCTACTGTCACTCATGTAATACAGTGACTTTATGAAATGATGAAATTGTTATAAAAATACCACCACATACCAATTTCGTTCTGCTGTTTCTGTTTCTTGGGGAAATTACAAGCAGCCAACATGCAACAGAGATAAGGATAATGACATCTTAGAAAATGGAGGCTGTTGGGGAAGTTAAGTAAAAATAAATAGGTCTCTATTTCCATCCTCCTTCTAAGTTGCTAACAAAACAGTACTCTTTTACAGTATCACCACTTTTATTTGTTATATACTTGAGTGAAGAAACAAATCACCTAAAAATTTTTTTTACTTCCTAATTCTCCCAAAACATGTACAGATAAAATAATTTCTGAATGAAGATCTTTAGGACACTTTTCTTCCCGACACTGACTACTCAGAGTTAAACATTACTCCACCCCACCTGACCCCTTCTCCTCAAAGAAGAGGATCCACAAATGCAAAAGGGCCGAAATTTGTTAAGCAAAGGGGAACTCTTCCCCAGCAAGGCATTGTGCTTAGCCCTCCTCCATCCCTTCTTTAGCAAGGATTTTTCACTAAGGAGGTGGTTAAGGCGATTTGTCTTTGGTTGAGATAAATCAGGTAACCTGCTGAACAGTTTCAAGACAAAGGTCAGAACACCTGGTAATATCCTAAAATTTCATGATTGGTCAAATCTGATCAGAACTTCCGATATTACAGTGTAGTAGCTGAGTAAGATGCTCAGGTTTGCTTAGTCTGCTATTACAAACACACAGTGTAACAAAGTAACATTTTCTTCCTAGAGGTAGTAAAATAACAGATCTGTATGACCCAAGGGATGAAACTTCTGTCAGTGTTTACTTAAGGACCAAGTAACACATCTGCTTTCAGATTTTTTCCCTTTAATGCCAAGTACAAGGTGCCTGTTGAAATAATTCATTTTGACGTAATGTAAGCTTTCATTTCAACTTCTATTTATCTGCACTATTTTAATAAAACATGCAACCAAATTTCTCTTTCCAGAGGACTAACAGAGAGAGAGAATGGAAAGTACAACATATCCATGACCTTTTAGATAAAGAAAAAAAAAAAAATCAAACAACACCCATATGAATTGACAGAGTATAGCCTACCTGCAGCTTCCTATGCTTACAAATATTTTAAGAGGGATACTCTAGAACTGGAATTTTCTTGTTACCAAATTAACACCAACATTTTCTTGAAGTGTTCAGGGAAGTTTTTCTCCCAATTTCTCAAACATGAGGATGCTTAAGGCTAAAGTCAAAATATTTGAATTGGTTACACAAAATATAAATAAACCCACACTATCACAGTAGCTATGCTCTGCCATATGGAATTGTATTATAGTAGATGAGTAACTTCTTCATAAAGTGCTCTATAAGTGAGTTTTGTTCATATTTAAATGAAGCTTAACTGGAAAAACAGTTATCAAGACAACTGCAGTAAATATGCATCTCCTTGGCTGACCAGCATGCACAGTGAATAGCACTGCCACCCATGAATCCTGTCGCTGTTGTGGTGGGAGGTAGAATAGGTCCCAGCTCCTTGAGCCTCAGGTGGAAAGCTCACCTTGAGAAAGCTGGCAGGATGAGAGCAACAGGGGTCTTAAGGTGAACCCAGACAGAAGGGCAGAAAACCTTATGGATGCAATTTCTGGATGCAACAATCGACATACTTGAGCATTAATACTGTAAGATCAGACCTTTTATTGATCACAAGAAGGTTAAGCAGCAAAATATGAGCTTCACTGAAGTACGTAACATTAAGATCTGCATTTCAATCCTGTGAAGTCAGGTATAAATATAGATGTATAATTAAAGATTTCTGACGTTATCTGTGGATATTTCACATCCTGTTTTGTTTTGAAACTCAGTGGAAATTATGCCAAAGTTTAAAATAATTGCAAGCACAGACCAAGTCTCCACGAGGCAAATTTATGGATACAACTACAGGCAGCATTGATTCAATTATCTTGCCTAAAAGAATAACTTATTTTAACAATCAACATTATCCCATCACAAAGCTCTAGAATAAGTAAGAAAGAATCCTTCCATGTTACTTGCGTGCCATTGTTACCCAGGGAATAATAACACAAAGACATTCCGGTAGTGACTTGGCTGAGTTCATCACCCCAATTTACAGCCGTCATGGTTCAGAGTTTGTGGCTTAAGCCGAACCAGGACATTCTTTCCACAGTCAGCCTCACCTTGCCGATGAAGCTGAAGTGCTTATATGCCAAGTGCCAACACGATGTAATGGCATTTTGCTCCTTTTCCTGCAGCCACCATTACACATACAAAACATACTTTTTCAGACTGGTAGGGAAGACTCCGTGTTTGCTCTGAATCCCCAGTCTCAGTGAACGCTTTTTTTACTGGAAGAGCATACACATCAACCAAAATTTAGAGCAGCACCAGGGAAAACTGCTCAGGTCTCCCTTGGCTGCATGTGTACGGCACTTGCAGCAAGGCAAGTAATGCTGGAGTACAATGACAGTAACACTGCAGTCCCTAGCCTTCACAGTTCTACTTGACAGCTTTTACTTGTCCAAGGATGTCTCCTACCTATAGGAGCCACCACCCTTCTTTGAGTGTTCCTCCTTCTAACTACCTTTCCCCGTTGATGAAAAAAGTCTACACCTTAAAAATGCTTCTAATAAATATTACATGTGCAGTAAGAAGCTAATAAGTCTTTACTCTTGTAGAGTGTTAGAAAAATCAAAGTAATAGTGAAACCCTGGGGGCTAGCATACAATTAGTTTAGTAACTGGAACTAAGGGAAGTCCTTTCTCCACAATTTTGAAGGTGAATCTGAAACAATTAAATTGTTAGGCAAACTCCAATCTGAAACATGACAGAGGACTAACAGTTAAAATTGCAGAATGTGTAAGGATTTTTCAAAAAACACAGACCTCACCTGAAAAAAAAAAAAATTTCAATGCAACAAAAGCCAAATCGTTGAATAAA
This sequence comes from Orthonyx spaldingii, assembly GCA_013397795.1. NCBI lineage: Eukaryota > Metazoa > Chordata > Aves > Passeriformes > Orthonychidae > Orthonyx > Orthonyx spaldingii. The sequence continues at coordinate 134,890 of VZTJ01003515.1, forward strand.
GAACAAGTTTTAGCTATGCAAAGAACAGGATTTGTCAGGAATAGAAGGTGATTTCCGACAACTTATGTTGATGGGCACATTCTCCACTGCTAGCATATACTCTCCTCCAATATTGATAAAATGGAGAAATCAGACTATAAGCAACACAGAAATTTACCTATGCAAACAAGAACCAGAGGAAAAATTAAGATGCGAATAGAGATTACACCAATGCCACATAAATTCCTATTTATACACATTGTAAGATGGAACTAAAACTGCAAGTAATGTTTGCATGGGGGAAAATAAAACTGAAGACACAACAGAAACATTGAAACAGATACCAAAATCTGCTTTGGTGGTAGTTTTTACTTGGATGCCCCAGTTCTCCAGTATTCCACTAGGTCTTAATTTTTCTTTATTGAAAGCTGGCAGGAATTAAAAAAAAAAAATCAAACTATAACACCACTCATTAAGAATATCAACCAACATGTAACTACCTAGCTTCATAAAAAACCTGAGTACTCAGCTCATTCAGAGATCCAAACAAATGGCCTTCTGTTCTGTACCTCTGAGAATGATTTTGGCTCTAATACACACTAAATGCAAATGAAATTTGTGAAAATATTCACTAAGTGATACTTGCAGGCCTATTTTAATGATACCAAAACCACACCAAATGTAAAGCTCTTTTTCAATTCCAATTGTACAGTGAAAGTTGAATCTACATTCTTTTCTTGCAGTATTTTGATTTTGACTGTAGTTAAGTGATTCAGCTAGAAATAATAGCCTAGAAATTGTATTTCAAACTATTCCAGTATACTTTTTCAGTATACAATGTTAAATAATACAGTCTGCATATTAATGCTGTTCGCCATGTTGAATTCATAAAAGAGTCAGTAATGACACATCCAGTTTCCCCATAAAAAGCCTAAAAAAAGATAAACGACCAAAGGGAGAGAGATATTACATTTGGTATTTAACATTGCAAAGCAAATACTTGATGAATTTATAAGACACTATGATTAGTTGTTCACAGATTGCAAGGTAAGAACTTAAGTTAACAGCTGTATTTGTAACGCTTCAGCTAATGTCACAACATTAAGATTTCATGATCAGTACATTAATTATCCTGCTACTGTAGAAAGCTCCATTCACTACATGAGATCATAGAATTATTCAAACTGGGAAAGATCTTTAAGATCATAGAGTTCAACCATAAGCCTAACACTGCCAAGTCTCATTTCAGTGACCCCCACATGCTTTTTCTATGTTTTCCTGGATCCATTTGTCTATGACCATCTACAAACAACACGATGATTCATTACTTTTCCATTACATTTACGAACAAGCTGTGATAAGTTATTCGAATTTTGGGGAGTATGCCAGGGTTCTTGGCACACCACAATAAACCGCTTTCATAGACTCTTTTATGACACAGAAAACATCTTCCTCAACCCCTTGTCTGCACTCCTAGTCTAAAGCACACTCAGAGTCACACATGTGATTCCCTTCTGATCACTTCAGCTGCTGCAGAGACCCATATCCAACACACTGCAGAGAAGAGTTTCTGCCCTAAGCTGAGGTGGGACACAGCCACTCAGGGTCAGGGAACCCAGCAGCAGCATTTGCCCTCAGAAACTGTGGGCAGCAGGCCTGGTGAATGCATTACACATATTCAGTAATATCAGGGCAAAGCAGAAAGAGCTGTAACTGATGTACACACTTTCTCTAATGCTGCTGAGACATTCCAGCTCATGTCAACAAGCATACAAATGCTGGGATTACAGCACTATTCGTTAAAACGAATAGTCATTCTGACAACACTCTTCAGGGCCCCCAGGCCCCAGAGGGCACAAATGAGAACAGTTTTACTGTCTCAGAATCACACTGCTATTGCACCTTCAAGCTGCCTACCTCAAAGAGCTATTAACAGAGTTAGTGGGTTTCGGCATCAGAAAAAACAGTATTTGGTACAAAGGCAGTAAGAAAGCATTAATGCCGATCTTACTGGTGATTACAAAGGAATAGAAGAGGCTGCAAATGTGCAAAAATAAGGAAAACTTTTAGGTAAACGCAATTTCTAAACTGATCATTCATTGCACACAATTTCCTTTTCATTTATTTTCTGATCTGCTGAAGTTCTTCAAAGCATTCTACTTCCCAGCTGATCTACACACCATCATGCAGACTTCTACCCAAAAGACAAGGTCGAAACATCGCTACTGTATGACAGTCAGTTATTCAACAGTTCTGGCATTTCTTGTCCAAAGAAGTTAGAAGCTTAATCCTTACAAATGGTAGCAACAAGATGTCAGTGCCTACCTCCTTTGGGGTTCTTTTGCTGACAAACTAGGGCAGCAGAAAACTCTGAACACAAGCGCACCATTAAGTTTAAAGTCTCTTCAAATATTTACTGGCCATTTACTTGGCTCATCATAAAAAAAGAGCTTTGAAGACAATAAGCACAAAGGTGTTTCAAGTTGACACAGCAATTACTTTGCCAACTCACATTTGCATTAATAAGCTTATGGAAATTAAGGTTCTCCTAGTTCAAACAAGTTGGCACAGGCTAACAGCACACCTCTGGCCACTATGGTTTGGTCAGGGAAAGCAGAGAAATAAGCCCTAACTAATACAACAACAAACTTGTTTTGCAGGGCAAGTTTCACATTATGTAGTATTGTTATTCACACACTCTCAATTTGATTTTACTCCTGTGACTTGGAAGAGCCTACTGAAAAGCTTCGTGTTTTACCTGTATCACCATGCCACTGACTGGGGAAAAGCTGAAACAAGAACTCTTATCACACACTTTAATAATGAGCGGTACAGTATTCAGTGAGCACTTCCAGGGGCCAGACGAGGGAGGCCAGCTGCCAGCCAATACGCCATGTTAAGCATCCTAATGTGTGACATCCCACTTGTCATGGCATGCTACAGAGGAAAAAAGAGATGCACATAGCTAATGTTTACTTCCATTTCAGGAGCATATGGATTGATTTCCCACAGAAGTAACTGCCCAGCACTTACTGAATCTACTCATATTGAAGAATAAACACACCCTATCCTGCATACGGTCCATGCTCAAGATAGCATGTCATTTCCATTATATTTCATCTGCTCCTTTTGTATCTAGGAATGTGTCTGCCTGCACTCAAAGACATTGAAAATTATGCCATTTTTGTTTCAAGTTGTCCTTAATCTTCCCCCTGCTGGTTAAAAATCAATTTCTCAAGAGGTCTGGATACTAGGTGGTTGAATTAACACAGCAGGACTGGGACTTTCTTCCAAAAATAAATGTGAGTGTACTATTGTTAAAAAAAAAATATCACTGTTGTGTGGTGAAAAATCTACATGACAGCAGTGCAACAGGGTGATATTTTTATTTATGTTGTACACTTTTATCTAAATTTTGCAAATGTTTTCCATGGCCAGCATGCACCAGGCTGTTAGTACACAACAGCAAAGGCATGTCATATACCATTAGCTTTTTTTAAAAGCAGACATGTAGATTAAGGTCTGCAAGTAAAGAATGAGGTTGTTTAGACCAGTAGCCTACTATCAGCAAGGGGCATAGCACTGTTTCAGTTTGAAAGCTCAGCTGTAAAGCTTTCCATACACATCCCAGTGGTGCTGCTAAGTAGGAGGAACAACTGACCAGACTTGACTGTTCTGTTTGCTGCCAATCAAATGCTCCAGAGGTACACATCTGAAGTTCATTAAGATGCTGCTTTGACTGATGTGGAATGAACATTAACTTCCCCATAGCAAGAATTCTAGAGGAAAAGAGATGACAACCATTTTGGTTAAAATTCTCAAATTGAACTCACCTGCCAAAACTTCTTACAGAATTTAATTTTTAGATTTTTTTTT